>JAOXNZ010000188.1:2900508-2913764 GCA_028566095.1 Kryptolebias brasiliensis | reverse complement strand
TGCACAGGGAGAACATGTAAACTCCACCCAGAAAGGCCCCAGGCCGGGAGGAGATCCTGCAACCTTCTTGCTGGGAGACGACAGCTCTAACCACTACACCACTGTGCTACCCATGGGAAAATTAGTCAACATTTAATGGAGAACTCTGAACCGAAGTGGAAGGTTAACAAGGTATAAGTTTTATTTATAAACAAATATTGTAATGGTTTGTAAATGTAAAGGTGTTTGTTATTGTTTTGGTTAATTTGATACTAGCCTACATTAGCCTTTGGCTGTTAGCATAGCATATCCTTTTGTTTCAGAGGTTAAAAATATTGTAATCATTAAATTAAGTACTTGAATAACCTCGTTAACTTTAATTGTATTATCTTCCTTCTTGGCATTTGGTGTCATTGTTTTAAAGTATTAAATATTTGGGATGAAATCCAGATGTTTCATGTTTGTTGTATAAGCCTAATTTGGTGTTTTGTGATATTTAAGGTTATTTTATGTGTTGCTATGGATTGTGTAGTTTTAGGAGTAAAGCTGCAGTAAAATGTTTCTATAGCATCAGTTTGAGAGTCGCCATCGTCGACCTGGGGATTTTACACTAAGAAGAAATGTTGATCAAGTGAAACGACAAGCTGATAAACAAAGAAGTGTCAGGTGCTGTGGAGAGTGAGGCGAACCCGATGCGCAGACTCACACTGAGAGCTCCAGGAAAAAACTTATTTAAAGTAAGAAAACAAAAACAAAAGCTGATGTGGCAGCAAACCAAAACACTAACAAAATCCAAACTGCAGAGAACACGAGAGGCGAGACACGAGGACAACCAGACAGCGCATGAAAGCAACAACGGACCAGGGACAAGTGGAGGATATGACCAGGTTTTAAGAACAGGAGGTAATTAGGGGAAGTGAACACAGGTGAGATGATTACAAAAACAAGGGGCAGGTAAACGAGAGCTAGACTGAGGAGAAGTGAATGATGACAGAGGCACAGAGACAAGACAAAACATGACAAGACAACAAAAGAGACAATGAACCCAAACCAAAAGAAACCAGAAACAAAAACACTAAATACAAAAAGAAACACACAGCAAACCCAAATCCTGACAAGAAGAATCCAAACAGGCAGGGAAATGAGAACAAAGAGAAGAATCCTGAGAGTTACTGAGTCTGACAAAGGCTGAGTAAAAACCAAGGAGTGATGACCGAGGTGAGGCAGGTGAGCTGAAGGAAACATGGCTGAAGAACCTAAATATACCAGCTGAACAGAAAAAAACAGACCTGCAGCAATGAAACAAGTCTGATGAAATGCACTGATACAGTAAGAAAACACAAACTGTGACGTAACGTTAGTCTCTAAACTGGAAACATCTGTTTCAAGCTTCATTTATCTCCATAAAGACGTTTCTCAGAAAGTGAAAGTCAAACAACGATGTGACTCAGAGAGACAAAACAGCAGAGACTCCCACTGTTGGGCATCTTTATTTATATATATTTTTATTTTTTATGAACATTTCTCATTATCAACATGTGTGAGCTCCTCCAGGATCTGTTACCATGGTGACAAACCGACGTGAGAAGTGAGCCAGCTTTGTGACGCTGAAGATCCTAAACTGAACCAGGATCAGCCCCTAAACCTGCTTCGTAGTTCAGACCTCTGCTATGACCTGCTGCTCCTTGTGAGTCTTTAGCTCCATGGTGGATTTAGTCTCAGGTTTTAGCTGCTTTTTGTGTCAGATTTTAGCTGCTTCTATCTGAAGTGGAGAGTCAGTGAAAACTTCTGTTGAGTCTTTGCTGATTCTGCCAAACCAGCACCTTTTGTTTTTAGCAGTTTTGACTAAATAAACTGAATTTTCAGAGTTGGAGCTTGGAGCTGAGTGACAGTTGTTGAAGCTAAAAGAAGCAGAAGACTAAGTAAAAGCTAAAAGAAGTTGAATGATAGGTAAAAGAAGCAGAACATAAACTGAAAGAAGCAAAATGCTAGCTCAAAGTAGCATAGCACTGGCTAAAAGTAGCAAAAGGTTAGATTAAAGCTAAAACTAGCAATAATAGCTAAAGTATCAGAAGGTTAGCTGTAAGCTAAAAATAACAGAACATTAGCTAAAAACTAAAAGAAATTAAAATAGAACAAGTATGCAAAAAGAGTTTATTTCTATGGGGAAAATATTTGTAAATAAAGTTAAAGATTTTGAAAATTTTCACTGTTACAAAAACCAAAAGTCACAGCAGCCATCTCCTAAATGAGCTGAAGGTTCTGATATATGAATGCCTAAAAAAAGCACAAAGTATACAGAAGCAGATAGATGGTTTCTATTATTGGTGGCTGCATGTTGGAGCAGCTCTGTTACTTTCTGACATATTGCTTTTGAAAACTTTATTCCTCTTTTTTTCTTTATGTAAATCACTTTTTTTTTGGATGATTATTTCCCCTGGTATCAGACGCTGTGCAGCTGGAAGGATCTTTACTGAAACCTTTTTACTTTTGGACATTTTGTTATGATGCATAACCATAACAACAAGGTGGCTTTTTATCACAATTGGGAGCAGCTGATTAACATCTTTTACTCTTCAATGATAAATGTGAAGAACCAGTCATGGCCAGAACCAAGCAGACCGCTCATAAATCCACCAGAGGTAAAGCTCCCAGGAAGTAGCTCGCCTCCAGAGAGCTGCAACGCAAGAGCGCCCTGGTCACCGGCGGAGTGAAGAAGCCTCACCGCTACAGGCCCAGTACCGTGGCTCTCAGGGAGACCAGAAGTCCACCGAGCTGCTCATCAGGAAGCTGCCCTTCCAGCACCTGGAGATCGCCGAGGACTCCAAGACCGACCTGCGCTTTCAGGGCTCGACCATCATGGCTCCACAGGAGGCCAGCGAGGCTTACCTGGTGGGGCTCTTTGAGGACACCAGGACCGAGGACACATCGGGACAGACCGCTACAAGAGATCCTTCCTGTCCACAGCCATCAGCATCTATAACAACTCTTTAACCAAACCAGGATTATGAGCTACAACAACATTTAATTTCCCTTTGGGATTAATGAAGTATTTTTCAATTAATTAATTTAATTTAAATGCAGAAAAAAATAAAAAACAGGAAGGTAATCTCGCTGACTCAGCGTTCACACAGTGAAGGTTGGTTCCACCTGCCCAATCGGCTGCAAGCATCTGAACGGTTAGTGTCAGACAGGAAAGCCTCATCAAAGTAATGGAAACAACAAAAACTTGGCAATATTAACAAGATTTCCATGTCTGTTTAAATTTTTTCCATGAGAGTGGGAAGCTCTTCATTAAGGCAGAAGGGTGGATCAGAAGGTCCGGACAGCCATGCTCTCACCACACAGCAATTTAAACCAACAACACAAACACATCAATGTTTCCCTGCAGTCTGACAGCGAAGTGTGAGTCCAGTTAAGTTGGAGTTCGCTCCACAGTTAACTGTGATGGGTTACTTGAAGAATTTTAGACGTCGTCGCACCCTAGCTGTCTCTTTGTGTGTCCTCGGACTCCTCCCTCGGTTTGGGCTCGTTAATTTGTGCAGGCTGGTTCCACATCACCACACCGTCAGTCCGGCACAAGGCTTTGTTCTGTAGGAGGGGACGGCCTGGAGGTCTGTGTGTGGGCTGCTGTCTTTTACAACATTAACAAATTTTAAGAAACTTTGTTTAGCCGGGACTCATTGTGGTATCGGCCCTTTTGTATTCTCCAAAGAAAGGCGATGCGGCAACACTGCCTTAATGACAAACTGTAGCCATGGCGTTTGCCGTTTGCTTTGTCAGACTCCATTGCCACAATGTAGTGAGCAGTAAAGTTAAAGAATGCCTCTTTTTGAGTCACATCTCCAGAACTGTAAACCTGGGAATCCTTCTTTGCGGCGTCATTTGGGTTCAGGGAATTTAGGTCTTTGTTGCTTATTTTCTAATAAAAGCCGAAGCTCCAGAGCAGTCCTGCATGACAAACTGAGCACAGACATAAACCTTCCTGATTATTTCTTTCCTCTAGTATTCATAAAGTGTCGCTGGTAACAGCAAACCAGGAAATCCAGATGCTCCTTCCTGCCAAGTCTAATTTACTCTGGAAAATATCAGCTCTAAATCATATTTACTGCTTTCATATTTAGGGTGCCAGGATTTAACCATTCCAACACTTTGTTCTTCAGTTTCTGTCACAGTTCTGGATTCACATCTCCTCCTGCAGCTTTGAAAAATACTCACAAAAAAATACGGGCACAAATGCAGAGTAGGAAGTACGCCTTCTACAGCCAAAAGTGCACTTTTCCAGCTGGGCTCCCGCTTACATCACCTGCCCTGATATTGAAGACAGACTAATTAGCTTTTAGCATTTCATCTTTTTACAGGTGGGCCTTTTGTGCCGGTCTGCTATAAAACTGGTAGATGGTGTTTATTTCTTTCTTTATTTTTTCCACCTAAAGCCATCATCAGATATTGATTTATGTCCTGCTGTGTTCCTGGCCTCTCCTAAGCAGTTTTTAACCTGCTGAGCAAACAACGTAAGGCCTGATGTTTTGAGTATTTATCTGTAACTGGTTTCCTTTATCTGCTGTTTTTGTTTGAGGCCTTTTTTCTGTCATGTTGGTTGTAAAACTGGTAGAAGTTGGTCTGTTTTCTGCATTTTTAAACCATCACCAGTTACTGATTTATGTATTGCTGGGTTTCAAGCCTCTAAGCTGTTTTGTCATCGAATGAGCCATAAGCTGAAGAAGAGTTAAAGGGTTAGTCTGGTCATTTTCTGGTCAAATGATGTTCACAGTATGTTTTAATGTTTTTTTATGTTTGTGGGAGAAGTAATGAACCAAAACCCAGAACAAAACTGGAAGAATATTGTGTGAATAATAATAAAGGTGCTTCAAAGTTTATTCAATGGCAACCTTAGTACCCAAACCGCTCTTTGAATAACCTCAGTTAGTTAAAACAACTTCAAACTCAAATATCAGTTTTAAATTACAGCAGAAATATTATAACATTCCTGCAGGAAGTGCTACAGCTAACTGCTGCCTCCACTACTTGCCCTTTCACATGAGCGGAGAACTGTGTGGAAATGATTGTGTCATGTCTGTGAGCTGTGGGAGGAAACGGGAGCTTGTGGAGAAAGACACCGAGGCATGTTCGAACTCCCAGCCAAGAATGGAAGCAGGAAGCTGGGTGTTCTCAGCCCCGAGTGTTAAACTCAGCACTGACACGCCGCTTTGAACATTTTGTCATAATTTAAACTCAAACGTCTGGCTGCTTTTGATTCATCTGAAACAGAAAACACTTGACTGATGTCTGAGCCAACATTTTTCTGGTTTCTTGTGCACAAACAGAAAAGTATTTGTTCCTGAAATCCGGATTATGACACCTCCTTTACAACCCCCAAGACAGATATTTACAAACATTTATCATTTTTCATTATGTCAAAAAATATGGCTCCATTGCTCATAATTTTCCTGATATGTCTGTTGAACAGCACCTGTTACTTGCACCTTTTATTGCCCCCACGCTCAGGGACGTAGTGTTTACAGCATTTTTTAGATGTGGGCGCGGTTATTAGTCCCGCTTGGATCTGAAGTGATGGGAATCATCCTTGTGGTTTGAATCCATGCATTCCCACACGAACCTCTTTACTGAGGTTGACAGAAGATTAAATGCAGGATGCAAGGTCATGAAATTTTAGTGCAAACACATGAGGACAATGCACATATTTATTCACTCATCTGAGACAAAAAATGTCCCTGTTGCACAAGCAGACAGTTGATTTGTCTGGTTTGATGGAATTGAGGGAGTAACTGAATGTATTTATTTTGAAGCCGACCTCTGAGTATGAGTGGGGTTCGCCAGACGAGCAGCGAGGCCTTGAACCAAGGAGGTCAGCCGGTTCGTGTTGTTGGACTTGTGTTTATGGATGAAAAATGACAAAAACAAACCTCAACAATAATCCAAAGTGGTCGATTCGAGTTTTATTATCAAACTTGCGGAGCTCATCATTCAAATGTTTGGAGTGCTCTGTCAAACACACAATGCAGAGTTTGGCAGTGACCCTTTTGTGACCACATTGTACCAGGAATCAGACTTCACACACTCTTCCAAGAATAATGGAGGCTCGATCTGGGCAGAAAAAAGGAAATAATTTGAGCTGCACATTGTGCAGGTTTTGCTGCACAGAAAATAAAATCAGATTGTTAAAACAGATTTTTGAAGACATCTTTATCAGTGTCGTGGTATTAGGGAGCCTTTTCATTTCTCTTCCAGCTGATTAATCACATTAAAGGTACTCATTACAAATCAAACTTAAAAATATCCTGAACTATATCAAATCGAGTCGTTTGAAAGAGTTTACTTCAGTAGTTTTCTAGGTCTGCACTCAAACAAAACACTCCACCAAAGCCACGTGGAAGCTTGAGTCACATGACTGACCTGCATTAGGTTTACTGCCCAAAAAAATTGGGTGAAAATGACTAAATGATGACCTGTTTTAATGAAACTAAGAACCAGTTTTAAGACACGGCAGAACTTTAGTCTGGCTAAACTTAGCTTTAATATGTCCAAAAAATGATTAGCTAAATCACCCAGCAATAAAATGCCAAATCATCACTGTACATAGGGCTAGTTTGGCATTTTGACAGAACAGTTCTTGAACATATGTTTGAACTTTAAACATGTTTTCCTGATCAGTTATTACTCTACCCTTCTGACGGAGCTCAATGCAGCTTTATTCCTTGTTTTTCCCCTTTATTCCTGCAGGTATTTGCCAACTAGGCAAACTTAGGCATTTTCTACTGCAGGAGTTTGCACTCTACATGATTTTTTTTTAACACTAAAAAAAACCCAGATGGGTAATAACCCTGCAATATATAACCCTGCACGATCACGTGATCGATACTACGAAGCAAGCTCAGCTTACCCAGGGTTTCTTTAAGAGGTTTGGCTTATCTGACCCTAACAATGAGGAGTCCTGCTGAGTGATTTATGGAGCTGGTTATCATTTTGATAAGTCAACCCAGGATGTCTGACTCTTAGCCTGTGAGCGTTTTATGTAAAACAGATGGAGCTGCATCAGAGAATCAATCTCAGTCAAAAAGCTGGAAGGAAAGCTGGCTAAAAAAACACACAAATTAATAATCTAACCAATACCACTGCAACACTATTAAATATATAACTATAAGGTTACATTTTACCTTTTTTCACTGAAGCAATTTGCTGCCTTTTTATTAAGACAAAAGTGCAAAGTTTTTAAATTTTGTCTTAAGGCTTGATTTAATTAAGTTTGTATTTAAAGTTTAACTTCAACATTATTGCGTCTGTAAAATAAAGACAGATTTTTTAGCTAAATTGCAGCCCTTCAGACACATTTTTAAACAAATTAAACAACACAGTATAAAGCAAAGAGGATAAATGTGCATCAGAGCCAGCTGCAAAAGAAGCACTGTTAGGTGGCTCCATTTACGCCTTCATGTCTTTGTTTTTGAGATGGAGATAAATCTGCAGACACTGAGTTCACAGATGTGAGAAGAAAAAGTGCACACTCAGCATTTCAGAGGATGAATGGTTGGACAGTTCAAAGATGCAGGTGGTGCAGCTGAACGTGACGGTAAGCAGCAAATCTAACAAGTCTAATCAGGTCTTATCTGGCTCTGCAACAATTTCATGGCTGTTTGAACCAAGTGGGCCATGTTCCTCCAAACGTCTGGTGCAGGATGTTATCTTGGAAAAGTTTCTGTGTAGAAAGAGAGAACAGAAGGGTGGTGTGGAGGCAGGAGATATCATTCCTACAACATCTGACTTCTGAGCACAGAAATATTTAAAAATCAAACCTGCGTATCAAAAACAGCACAGCAACCCAGAACAAAGGAAAGATAAAAACACACACACAAAAAACACTTTGATGTCAGTGACTTCTGCAGAACACAGGCTTTTATTCTGAAACTCTAAGAACTCTTCCTAAAATGTTAGTTTATATAAAGCATGAATGCATTTACAGCTCCGAAAGGCCAGCTTTAGTTTTTGGAGAGACACAAAATCTATTTTTAAACAGAAATAAAACCATTTATTGTCTTATTTTGAGTAATATTTAAAAATGCAAACACATTTAATTATAAATTACTTCAAAAACAAGTCAGAGGAGGTGGCTGCAAATCAAAAAAATTCCATTCATCCATCCGTCCATTCATCCATCCCTCCATCCATCCATCCCTCCATCCATCCGTCCATCTATCCGTCCGTCCATCCATCCATTCATCCATCCCTCCATCCATCCATCCACCTAACCATCCATCCGTCCATACATCCATCCGTCCATACATCCATCCCTCCATCCGTCCGTCCATCCGTCCGTCCATCCGTCCATCCGTCCATCCGTCCATCCGTCCATCCGTCCATCCATCCATCCATCCATCCATCATCCATCCAACCATCCATCCATCCGTCCATCCATCCATCCGTCCATCCGTCCATACATCCATCCCTCCATCCCTCCGTCCATACATCCATCCCTCCATCCCTCCGTCCATCCGTCCATCCGTCCATACATCCATCCCTCCATCCCTCCATCCATCCATCCATCCATCCATCCATCCATCCATCCATCCATCCATCCATCCATCCATCCATCCATCCATCCATTTATCTTCTTGACCTGCTTTTTCCTCTCCGGGTCGTGGGGCAGCTGGTGCGCATCTCCAGCTGTTAGAAAAAGAACAGTTTAGCTAAATCCTAAAAAAAAACAGGAATAAAACCCAATATAAAGTATATTTACTTGTGGAATAATCAGCCCCCTCTTATTCTTTTTCAGGCCATGCACTGAATGAAAACATAGTAAATAAAAAATGTTATATTGATGGAAAATACTACAGATGACAATATAAAGGTCTAGCATTCCATGAAGGAATACATTATCACCCACCGCCTTTCATGCCACAGTTTTAGACTAAGATCAAATTATTATGAGAAACGGTGGAGTTGAAGCTGTTATAGGTGACATGTTGAGGATGACTCTCAGCTACTACCTCATTTAAAATGTTTCATTAAAATCAGTGCTTCATGAGATATTTTGCTAACAGACAGAGTTTACTTCCATGGTTAATGGCAAAGTTTTCAACAAAGGTCTTGTGCAATCAGTTAGTGTTGCGGATGACTCTCAGCTACTACCACAACATATTTTAGCTCAATATCTGACTTATTCATAGCCACTTTTGTGTTTGCTGAAGTTGATGAGCTGTGGCAGCCATCTTGAATGGGTTTGACTCCAAAAGTTAATTAAGTATAGATGGGCATCCAGTGATTACTCTTTCAGTGGTTCATGAGATGTTTTGCTAACAAACAAATGAATACAGGCAAAAACATGATCACCTTTCAGTGTGTGTGTTGGGGGGTGATGATAAAAGTCTGCAGGCTGTAATGTTCCACTGTGAACTGTTTTCTCATTAGTGTTTTCTAACAGCGAGGCTCAAACTTCTGCGTAACTGGATTTTACAAACGGATTAAAACTAATCCTGAAATTGCAGATTGCCTGATTTTGCACTTCCTCTGGTGAAATCTTCACACTGGCTGAGGTGGGAAACCTGAAGTCGGAACATCCTGTTGGGTTTTTAGTTAAATTATATGTCTGCAGAGCGGACGGACTGGAGCTGATTTCTATGGGATTAAATCAGTCACTGAGTTCTTTCTCTCCAACTGTTTTACAAGAAACAAAGGTTTTCATTTTGTACTTTAATTATCTCTGCAAGTTTTGACTCATTGTCAGTCATCTCAGGTTCAACACTGTCAAACTTCTTCTTTCTTCTCATAAATCTTTAGACACATGAGTCAAACAGATAAATCTGACTTTGTTAAGAAATGTTTTGTAAATCATTACAAAGACAAACATGTTGGATAAACAAAATTATTCTTTTTGAGATAAATGTCACACGGTGAAGCAAGGAGAAGCTCAGCCCGGACTTTACTGAAGCACTCAGATGATATAAAGGTTGATTTTGTAAATTTGCTCATTTACAAAAAAAAAATAACGGTCTCTAATTTTTATTATAGTATCATTTTAATGAAGATAAACAGAATATCAGCTAAAAATCCAGAAAAAAAATACAAAAAAAGTTCTCAGAAGGTTTTCATACAAGTGTTTCCAGTACAACACCCACCCTTTGGCCCCTCATTCTTGTGAAGTTGTCTTGTGCCCTTATCATAATGCTTTCACCTCCGTGTTTGTGGGAATGGTGTTATTCGTGTCATACTCAGCATTTATTTCTGAGTTGAGGCCAAAGAGCTGGATTTCAGTTCCATCTGACTGCAGCAGTGGAGACAAGATGAGACCCGTAGATTTCAGCCACGCAGTTATTTTATAAATTATATGCATATATTACAGTTACTCCAGCAGAAATGGTATCATCCTGCTGCAGGAGCGCTTCACAAGATCTGAACTATATCTTTAATTAGAAACATCTTTGTTGTCTTGAATGACAGACATTTTTTTTTCCTTAAATGATGTTACTGTGGTTTGCGTGTTTTATTTATTCTGCATCGTCTCAGGCTGTAAACAGTGTGCAGCATTAACACTAAACTGTAAAATAATACAATGATAATCTTGCTTTTCATCTGATAATTTGGAGTAAATGTGAGTTTTGACAACACTAATTCTTGCTTTGCAGCTTCCATGGTGCGCCGATGTCTGTTTGTAGCACGTCTGATGTGTTTCTGCACATTCCTGTTAGAAGTTCAACGTCTCAGTCTGCTTTCTGAGCATGCATGAACAAAAAGAAGGTGGGTTAATGACAGATCGTGCACAGGGTTTTGGGGTTAACCTCTGATTAATTGCACAGCTCCAGTTGGTTGTGGTGGGGACACGCTACTGTAATTTAGCAGCTGCTTGATTTCAGCACATGGTCCAGCTGGCCTCCTTCCTACATGCCGAAGCACTTAAAATAGTGTTCTTTCTCGGGGCTCTGCGCTGTCAACGAAACAATACGGGAAGTTATTAACAATGTGGTTTCTTTCTCTCATTTGCAAGCAAAAATTAACAATAAAGAAGTTTCTGCCCCGCAGCTTGGTAATGTTTTGCCTTTTTATCTCCTGTTATGTATTTTTAAATATTTTTTGCACGCTTAGACTCGTTTTTAATTTTGTCGTGTAAGAAATGTGATGTGATGTGTTTGTGTCTTCGAGGGAGTGAACAGAAATATTTACTAACGGCACGGCAGGTTGAGTATTAATGATCCCCGAAAAAGGCAACACAAGAATTTAGGGCCATTTTTCAGGAGAGATGCCAGCAGCTGCTCGTTTTAATCATTCAAAGCATATTTCCTAAAGAAAACTTTTCTAAGAATTTAATTTGAAATCATAAACAGATGAAAACATCTGCCTAATAGTGCCAAAAAGTCCGACTTGTTTGCTTTCATGCGAGGTGTTTTTAATCACTACAGCTTATCCAAACTTGGATCTTTCAGGGGTAAATAAAACACAACAGATGGATTTGCCTGTTTGATATTAGACAGATATGGAGGAGCGCTGTGACCCAACGGGATTCGTTGCCTAATGATGATGGCGCCCTGACAGTAGCACTTTGAAAACGCTGAGTTACATCTTGCATCATAAATCAGCCTGAGTTTTAGGCCAACATTCTTCTTTAGGAGTCACATATTGTCTGTGCAGCCACCAGAGACAGCTGAGACTTTCTTGAGTTGTAGATGGGAACTTCACCAAAGAAACAGCTGTTGAAATAAGACGTGAAGCTAAACGCTTCCAGATCGAGTTACGTTATGTGGGGCGAGATGTCACAGCTTTGTGCAGCTCGTTTAGGAGGACAAAGGAGGGTAAAAGGAATAAAACCTCCAGAGGTTTACTGTTCCTGGACTTTCTCAGAGCGCGTTGGGCTCGTGAGATAATTAAAAGTGAACTTCTCGGGCACAGAGATGCTGAAGGCCTGAAGTCAAGCTGTCAGCTGGATGGATCCTGACCCGACACATGGACACAGCTCTGACGTGGCGAGGCCCTTAGTTTGAGAGATGAAACATTTCATTAAAGATGCACACAAAGTTAAATAAATAGGCCTAAGGCCTGCACTTATCAAGCCAGTTCAACATCTTTTCATATCCTGGCTCGACAAAACCTAAAACAGACTTCTTAAAGTCTGTGCAGACTGATTGTGTAATATTTTACACATCTCTTTAATTTGTCTCTTACTCAGCACACGTTTCCTAAGCTGTGGAAGAAATCTATCATCGTACCTGTGGCCAAAAACAAGTCTCCTTTAGAACAAAATGATTTTTCAGCCTGTGGCCTTTACTTTACTTGTGATCTTGAGCACCAAAGTTCAGGACGTTCTTGACCCGTTTGCAGTTTGCATATCAGACCCACAGAGGAGTGGACGATGCTGCTGTCCCCCTTTTTAATTATTTCTACAAGCATCTTGAGGGCACAAAAAAAAACATGCGGGGCTTTTATTTGAAGAGTTCTCCTCCGCAGTTCTGTAGTTGAAGACGTTTCGCTTCTCATTGAGAAAGCTCTCTGCCTTGGTGTCCCCTCAGCTCACCTGACTCTGCCGTTGGTCACACCTGCTCCTCATCTGCTCGTTAGCTCAGCTGTTACTGACACGCCTCAGTCCCTGCAGTTTAGATCAGGTTCTCTGCTCCTGTTCACCTGTGAGTTAGTCTGATGCTTTTATTTTTTGATTTGCATGTTAGTTATTTTAATAAATCTATTGGATTACCACACCTGCCTGGATTTTAGATCCTCCACAGTTGGCACTGACTAGCATGGGCTCAGCAGACAAACTGGTAAGCTCTCAGGAGGCTAATGACCTCAACACTTTGCAGGAAATCTGACTGGCTCAACAGATAGAAGGTGCAGATTGTTTGTTTTGATGGAAAAGACCGTTATTTCCTAACCTCAAGTGTTAAAATCTCCCATTAGGAGTAACATCCTGGGCCACATAAGAGCTTCTATTACATTTTTTGTTTGTTTGTTTTCTTTTTTTCTTCCACCACCGAAGCAACAATGTTTTCGTCTGTATGCGTGTGTTTGTGTGCCTGTACTGATAGAGATAGCCGCCACAGCCAACACAAAAAATGGTTATAACTCAGTCAGATTTACCGATATTGAGCTAAAATCTGGTGTGGTAGTAGCTGAGCATAACCCCAAACACCTACCGAGCCTAACAAGGTGCACAACATCTTTGCTTAGAACCTTGGTTTTATCTGTTAGTTAGCCTTGTCCATCCATCCATCCATTTTCTTCCGCTTATCCGGGATCGGGTCGCGGGGGCAGCAGCCTAAGCAGGGAGACCCAGA
>JAOXNZ010000188.1:2881726-2895577 GCA_028566095.1 Kryptolebias brasiliensis | reverse complement strand
GCTGTGGTTGGCATCTTGAATGGGTTTGACTCCAAAAGATAATTAGTTGTGGATGCACGGCAAATGATTACTTTTGAAGAGTCTCACTAAAATCCAGCAACTGGTTCAAAAGCTTTTGCTGATGGCTTTAAAAAAAAAAGCCTGACTGCACAGAACTACAGCTACACAAATTAATATGAATGTGACAGTTTAAAAAAACATGTTTGAATTCCAATTGTATGTAAATCTAATCAGTATAATATTCCATATTTGTATGTTTTTATATAGAAGGAAAAAAAAAACATTTATTTTCTGCTCCAAACCTATATTTAGGTACAAGTGGTAAACTGATTAATCACAGCTGATTTTAACCTGGAAAAACCTGTAAGTTTAAACAAATCAGGAACCGGAGGATTTTGCCCACAAGTGGATGTCTGGAAATGAGAGGAAATTGAGCAAACAAAATGTCCTGTGGTGGTTTTGGCTTGATGCTTGGCACTTAAACACCTCATCATGGTAAGAAGCGCTTTAAGAGTCTGATATCCCTTAAGAAATGCCCGAGTCGAGCCGAGCTTTAGCCTGCTGCGCTTGTCTTCAGCTGTTTGGGCTCCATAATGGGAGAGCGCCCAGCTCCCTTTCTCATCCCACAGAGAGGCCCCTGTTGATGACTTATTTTGGAAACCAGAAGCACGGGCCTCTCAGCACTCAGGACAAGATGGCGAGTGACAAGGCCCGGCTGGCCAGGCCTCAAGTGTGTGAAAACGGGGAGCCTGATAACAGGTTTTGGGACCCTTTCCAAAATATAACTGTTGTTCTGAAGGGGTTTTTTTTTTTTTGGTGGTAGTGGGCAGGTACTTGTGTTTTCTTGATGCCCACCAATGAAAATGTGTGTGTCTCAGCAAAATATCTCTTGAACCACTGAACAAATTCTTACTGAAACGCTCAAAATAATCCCTGGATGTACATTTACAACTGAATGACTTTTAGAGTCAACTAAATTTCAGATGACCGACAGCCAACTGACATTAATGAAACACAAAGATGGCTATAATTCAATTTACAAATATTGAGCTAAAATTAGTTGTGGTAGTAGGTGAATCATCTTTGACACATAGTGAGTGGTAACGGATTGTGTCAGATCTTTGTCTAAAATTAAATTGGCTGAATTTTTTTCTTTTAGATGCAAACTTAATATTACTTTTTGTCTTAGAGCAATGTAGCTGAAAATGCATCCTTGTAATAAGAGTTCTGTATATAAATTTAATCAAATCCAATCGCTGTGCAGGAAAAACGCCAGTGCTTTTTTGACTTTGTTTGGATTCTTCAGGTGAAAGAATCAGTCGATTGTCAAGATATTTCACTTCTGTAAAAGTCATTCACAAGCTGCACGACACAGCAACCCTACAAACTGCACAGTGAAGAAGGAAGTACTTATTGTAATACCAAAATAACAGCATGTTTTGATTAGCTGACCAATTATCAACAATAACGGGCAGTTTCTCCTTTCTGTTGGTTCATGTCACCAGTTTCCTGCTTTCCTGTGTTTCTATGACAACCAGTAAGCAAAGCCATCTCTTGTTTAAGGGATATAGTCTTTTGTTTTTAGATTTTTAACTGCAAGACCTTATGTGACTTAAAGTATTTCCTGGAAAAACCCTTTCCATGCCAGGTGAATTGTCAAGCAGTTTATTTTACGACCCCCCTCCCGTAGTTTCACAATCCTGCTTCCAAGAAAGAAGTTGGGATACTTTGACAAATTAAAGACTTTGAAACACTTTTGTAATTTTTTGGGGTTCTTTGGCTAATTGTTTTGCAAACAGGGTGGTCATTTCTGTAAGCAAATCAAAACTCCAAGTCAAATCAAGAACAAAACCAAACCTAATCCTGTTTCCACCAATGTCCTGATCTCATGTAGATTGTATCTTTAGCTGTTTTAGTGCAGAAAAGCCCAACAATCGTGTTTCACTGCTCAGCTGGAAGCTTTAGGATGGAAACCACCTGTTTGACATTCCTCTTCTGTAAACGACCCACTGTGACCTGATTACGTTGCGCTGTAAAGGATTATCTTGTCTGTTTATGAAATTATGAAAATGTTTAGCAGCTTCATCACTGCTCATTTTCTGTTGTCTCCCTTTTTTTTTTTTTTTCTTCTCATAGTTTCCTCTAACTTTCTGCCCAACCTGAACAGATCTGTTGCACATATGTACTCAAAACAAGTTTAGTGAGGAAGATTGGTTTTAACTGTCATGCAATCCACTGTGGATAAAACTTAGTGATGTACTACAGACTAAATCTACAATAAAAATTCACCCTAAAAAATAAGTTTTGAGTTTGCATGTTGGTAAAACCATATTTCCAAAAAGTCCAGTTCAACCATTGGTTCATTGTTTGAAGCCAGGTGATTAGTTTGTAAACAAAAGTCATGGGGCAGTGTCCATAATATTTCCGTTTAGAGGTTCTCAGTTTCCCTGCGTGAGTCGCAGATGCTCACAGTTTTGTCGCATTTTTTAAAATAGTTGTCAAGTGAGTCTCCAACCTGTCTCAAGTGCTAGAACTGTATTTTGACACCTAAGCAGGAGCTCTCCTCTGACAGAGATCCAGGTGTAAAAACCAAATGGTCAAAATCTGCCAATCACCATTTTTCTGATTTAATTTCAAGGAGAATAAATCATAAGCATGGGAGCGACTGCCGAGGTGGATATAAGGAAGGCAACAAAGTGTGCTGCCCGGAATATAACTCTGCAAGCTGAGGCCAAAAAACTGACCTGGCTGCATGGCTCACTTGGTCACAATCAAATTGCCACAT
Organism: Kryptolebias brasiliensis; assembly: GCA_028566095.1. Classification (NCBI taxonomy): domain Eukaryota; kingdom Metazoa; phylum Chordata; class Actinopteri; order Cyprinodontiformes; family Rivulidae; genus Kryptolebias; species Kryptolebias brasiliensis. The sequence goes on along the minus strand of JAOXNZ010000188.1, from coordinate 2,892,792 downwards.
GCACTAAATGCAGTGTTTGTGTAGGGATTTTTTCCAAATTCGAAGCACTTGGGTTAGGCCTTCATGGCTTTAAGGATGCAGAGTTCCAACAGTTGGGGAAAAACAAGTCAAACAGATTTTTCGGTGAATGGTCTCTTAGTGTGGCCCTTTGCCTAACATTGGTAGGTTCTCCTTTTCTGTTTGGGCTGACACATTTAAGCAACTTGTAGCTTACGAACAGTCTCTGGGTGTGTGCAGATGTTTGTTGTTCTCCTGGTTTCTCTCAAAGTTCAGATTTTGACTTGTTTATGCAGCTGTTTGAGTTTTCCAGCAAGTCTAAAGACTGTTGCAGATGTGAAGATGTTTCAACAAGATTTCCAGTAGCAAGAAGAAAAGCTCATTTGTTGGGTAACATTTAAAAAAAACTAAACTTTGTTTTACCAAGAATACAGGATTGTTGGATATACTTTACTGTTGTAGTGCATTTATTTTATATCCATTCTACACATAATCCATCCTGTCAAAATGTCATGTTTGCGGTTGATTTGTTGTCTTTCCAGCTATTATTCAGTTGTTATAGTTATATATCAGTTTTTAGACGAGTTATTGGACGAGCATCCAGGGAGCCGTCCTTAACGTGAGCAGGATGCTGAAAACAGTTTTTCCTGGCCCAGTATGTCAAACCTGTAGTGCTTTACAGCCTGTTTACAAAATCACTGGAAACTTTTTTTTTTTTTTTTTGGTCATAAAAGACGGATCAACATTGGAATTTTAAATATTTTACCAAACTGTTTTTCTTTCTAAATTTTCAGTTGAAGTAATGAACTGGAGTTGTTCCACTTTTAACAGCCAGCCTGCATCTCTGCTCTGCAGGTGGAGAATATCACAAAGTATTTAAATGCTAAACAGATCACAAGAGTCAAGGGTCTTTTGGTTAATGTTAGTTTGTATATAGAACTGGTAATTTAAACAAAGTCTTTCCAATCACAAATGGCAGGAAAACAGCCTTGATTAGCTTGCAAGCTACGGTAATAAGCCGGATGTGTAAGCGTACCGTTGTGGTGTTTATGAGGATCCAAACAAACTTAAAGACTCAGTGTTGACTCAAGGTGATGAATTAAAGAGGGAAGGACGTACTCGAAGAACACTGCCTTGTGGTCCTGTTTGTTCTCCTTCTTTAGGCCTTTGGAAGATCGTGCTGATGCATAATTAGGATGTTTTCTTTAGTCGTGGTACACTGGTAGGTGAACTGTGCCAAAGCACATGAGTGCAGCCAAAATTAGTCTGCCATACTTATTGAAAAAAGTAGGAAATCAAGCCTTTTTATAGCTGCATGATTGGAACTATTGTTGTCATCACTGTTAACTAAAAGAAATATTTCTGCTGAAGACCAACATTCAACACCCAACAGCAATTCCTAGAATAAACCTATAGTAATGGGATGTTACCCAATATAACTAATGGATGTCCAGAATCAGAGTTCTACTTGTTCCAATCCCACCCTGGATAATTATAGATAACTTCATTAACTTTGTTCTGACCAGGAAAAAAAATGAAACAATTATTTTACCTGCATAAATTGTTTTTAAGATAAAGTGCAGTAGCGTCCAAATGAATAGAAACTCACGCAAAGCTCAAAGGTCTCATTGATTCTTTTAAGATGACAGCTCAAAAAAAAAAAGAGGTCTGGCAATTTCAGGTCAGCCTGAGAAGAGAAACTCCTGTAGATCTGGTGTATTTTTGTCCCAGTCGGTGATGTGACGGTCCACCTTTTTTCTGTTTTACAGACTTTACCAACACAACTCAAATCCTGCGTGGACAAAAAGTCCCGTTACAGTCCAGTCATTAGTTTTAAGTTTAGTAGATTGTGGTAAACATGTGTTCACTGTAGGATCTGTCCACATTAACATGAATATCTTGCAAAACAACATTTTGTTTGTTCCTTTCATCCACTTCCTAATAGTAGTTTAGATGGAAAAAACAAAAACAAAAAGTTAAATTGAGACATCCAGTTAAATGGCAAAAGATTTTCTATTTTAAATTATTCATAAAAGATCAAATAAGCTGAAAGGTTTCCAATTCTAATTTTCTAAATTGGATAATTAAACAATAGAATAACTTTAAAAAAGGTATTTCATACAATTTTATAAATATGTGGTACTATTTATAACAAGCCTCCTGTTTGTATGATCCTGTTAATTTGAATTATTAATTTAAGTTTCACCCTTTGCTCATCCTGTGTTTATAGAAGTGTCAGAACAAAGTCATTCTGAATCCAAAGAACATGAACATGTTAAAGAAGGCAATACTGATTTTTATCATGTTCATCTTAAGTGCTAATCTTAAGAACTGCTTTGAGGCAGAATTATTGCCTGATTCGTTTTCTGCTTAAACGTCCATATGATTGGTATGCAGACTTGTGATGAATTATAGTGTATATATCCTATATATGACAACAGCCTATTAAATCTCCTCAAATTTGGTTATGGCTTTTGGTTTTGGTGTGCCACCCCAAGATTATCTGTGGCCCCCTTTGAATATTCTAAAATTATTGCCCATCCCTACACAGGAGCATCCAACCATCCTGTTAGAAAATGACAGGATGTGTTCGGTTATGAATCTATAGAATAAGTCTGCATTTGGAATAAGAAACTGCAGATTCAGGTTTGTGCAAAGAAACAAAAAAAAGAGGACTTTGTTGCACCAAGGCAGATAGAAAAGTTTCAAAAGAACTGAATTGAACTTGTCTGGTTTCTCCTCGGCTTTTGATGTTTCTGACCACATCAGCTGAACTTACAGTTGACGCTGTCACCTCTGCTGCTGCTGGTTCTCCTAATTAAGATGTTTTCTGGTTATAACCCAACAGTGCCCACATATTAAACTCCTTTGCTATAAGTACACGTCTATAAACGTTCAGAGATTCTGATCTGAACGTAAGTTTGCCTAATATCAGTGAGATGACGGTTTAAGCAGATCCCACATTCATTTATGGATGGCTACACTTTGTGATTACCATGGGAGGAGCATTGCAAAGCCAAGGTAGGATGGTTATTTTCAGACCCATAAAGCCTGGAGCGCAGGTCCACAGAATAATCCGGCACCCCAAAGGCCTCGCTACCTCGAGCCTTAAAAATAGCCGTAGGCTGGAACTCTCATTATAACCATCCATCCATCCCTGCAGTGGAAAATGTCTGACAGAGGGAGGGAACAGAGCGTTTGTTTAGAAATGAGCCACATGTGTCCTGCCAGTAGTTTTTCCTGAATTTTATGTCAGGGATAAATGCAAAATGTGGTTTAGGAGAAAACTGGAGAAAAAAACTGAACGTTTTGTGTTCCGTCCACCTGTAATCAGACGGGTTGGATTAAAAAAAAAAAAAAGGCAAGTAAAATCTTTTATTTTGCTGGCAGGTGTCATCTCCAGTTTATCAGGTTACATTAGGCTCTCAGCTGTTATGATTAACTTTCAGGATCAAAGAAGGGAAAGGCAATCAAGTGAGGTTTAAGTTTAGAAGAGGCAGACTTAATTTCTTGTTAAACTTTCACCAGCTGGAGTGATCTCACAGAGACCAATATTTCGTTTCAGAAGCTGGAGCCAAACTTGTGTGTAAATTTGTGTATTCAGGTGCGCCGTGTGAAGTCATCTTACACAGCGTGGCCAAACTAAAGATTCACAGGGAAGCTGGGATTTCCAGGCCAGAACCTTTTTACCCTTTCACTCTTTCTGCCTCTCATTGTTTCAGCTACACTTTTCTTCCTCTGCTTGAGTTATTGTTCGGCCAGAGAACGTCTCGACTCTTCCAGTTTGGACTTTTTGTCACTCTCCCACACTCCTCTTGTGCGTCATTAATGGGGATTTGGTTCCAAGTCTAACAGCTATCTCACGTTCTGCAGCTGAGTGAAATACGACCAGTGTTTCTAAAAATGCTTCTAAAATAAGTTTTTAGAAAAGTATATTTAAACACACGTGTCACCAGCACGAGTGTGACGACGTACAGATGCCCAGATTGTTAGATTAGACCTTGTTTATTTTTTTAATAAAACTTTCAAAACGACTCCACACCAGAGTTTGGCTCTCAGCATCTGCAAAACTGACTGAGTTATGAACATATTTACGTTCAGGTTGATTAGCTGTAAGTATTCTTTGATTTTGGCCATTAACTGGATTTCAAATGTTCAAAAATTTAATGCCTAAAAATTAGCTGTCACTCAAAAAATCTCTCAATCAGATGAACAGTATCTCACTTGGCTAATTTCCTGATGCAGTCTCACTGATTTAAATGTTTGTGACCAGCGAGTCGTGCAGCTGCTAAATGCACGCCATTTTGTTTCGCTTATTTTTGTGTGTACAGCTTGCAGAACTGTATTGTAGATCGTGCACATCACTTTATTGCCCACATCGTACTCTCCTCGGCTCATTTTTTACCCACCTTGACAGCTGCCCCCACATTTATAATTTAATCTACTACGGTACACTTTTGAAATAAAGATGGACAGATAACTATCACTGCTGGTTCTTAGACCTGGACGTTCAGGACTGTAGCCTCGGATGTTTGCGATGAGATCTCTCCCTGCAGGTGTCAAAATACCTCTGAGCTGAAGAGTTAGACGCCTGTGACGATGTCTGAGAGAGACTCGCTCGTGAATGCGTTTCGCTCACTAATCACAGCTCAGCCCTTTTTAAAAAATGATTAAAAATCTAGCAAATTGTCTTTGAGCACGATTCATCCATTCAGTAACGGAGTTCTTAACATCACAGCTCAGTTATCTGTTTTAACTTCTTGATGCATAAAAGATCTTTAAATAAAATCAAAATAATTGAATCTGCTTAAAGCAGCATAAAGAGAGAACTTCATGACTTAGACGGAGGCGTGTTGCAAAGCTGCGCTTCTGCCACCCACAGCAGGAAGCTGCTGAAATCACACAAGGAAATCTCCAGTTAATTTACTTGTAGAACAGGAGCAGGAAATGATGGGATGTTTACATTACAAATGTTTGTTACTCTAACCTGTTTAATTGAGGTACAGCACGTGAGTGTAGTGGGTGTGTGTGTATTTATACAAACCTGTACCAGATGAAAAGCACAGAAATAAGATATTGTTACAGTTCTTCTAATTGGATAAATGTTGTAATGAGAACTGGAAAGGCTGTTTCATTACACACTGCAGAGAGCTGGTTGCGATACATGTAATTATGTTGTAATTACAGCTTTTTGGGAATGTCAAGCAACATAACGTGCCATTTTGAAATCCCACGATTAGACCACAATGAGCTGAAGATGAACTGGCAAATTTAAAATGTAATCTGGAGCTCTGCTTATTACAACTACACATCAGGGTAAAATTTAAAAATGTTTTTTGTTTCTTTGGTTCTTCAGTGTGTGGAAAGCTCTCACACACCTGAGTTATCTGGATAAAACACTGTCTGAGTGACAGAGGCTGACCACATTATCTGCAGACAAACTCAAATTAATCAGCAGTTTTTGGGTGTGTCGGCGGTGAGCAGGAGGTGAAGAACTGTTTTGTGGAATGACGTGGGAACAAATGCTGCCTCTGAAAGTTAACAGGACAAAGAAGATGATTGTAGGTTTGAGGAGAAGTAGGAAAAAGCTGAAAACAACTTTTACCCTGAGAGAAGAGACAGAGGACTAAAGATACACGTGTTCACTTAGAAAAGCAGCACTAAGACTAATCATCATGGAAAACAGAAATATGTTAATAAATTTCACTTTTGGATACGGTTACACACACTGTCTAAAGAGTGTCATTTACCAATTTATTTTGTTATTTTTGGAAAAGCAGAAGAGTTCAAGTATCTGGGAGTCATGGATCAATGGATCAGGTCTGAGGTGAAAAAGGAACTGAGCTCTTGACTTACTGCTGTCTACGTTTCAGCTCTCACCTGTGGTCATGATGTATCGTGACAGGAAAAAAATGATGTGCAGTCCACATCATTTAAAGTTAAAACAAGCAGTAGCTATAAAAAGCAGAGTGGTTTGTAAAAATGTACAAGGGGCAAAATCATTAAGAAGCAAAAGCTAAAAGTAGCAAATGCTAATTAAAAAAGGAAAGCACTACCTAGAAGCAGAACATTGAATTTGTGATTCATACAAATGAGTGTTTTCAAGTTTACATTCTTGGTTTTTCTTCCTTTCATTGCATTGCTGGAACGGGGAAGTATTGAGCCCATCACGCTAGTACCTATATGATAACATCCTGGTGTGGATTCTCAGTTATGCAGGATGTTATCCTATCCAATTGAATCAAAGGAAACTAAAGTTGTGTTTTTGATTCCTAAGGATATTTTGCTTCTCATTCAGTTCTTCTTTGCAGAAGAACTAAGAACTCTGCAGTTCTGAGGCATCAGTGTTGGATTGCAAGGGTTGAGAAGTAAAACCTCTGTTTCAAGACTCAAAGGAAGTCCAGTTCTACGGTGTGTATTTTTGTCGTCCTCGTGAAATCATGCAAGATTACAAGCTTTATGAACCTGCGAGCATAGAGCTATAAATGAGACGATGGTGTGGTGGAAAGCTCCATCATTCTGATGGCCCAAAAAGAAGCTGAAACACAGTGAACAAAGTAACCATCAGATTTACAGTAAACAAAGTACTTTATTCTGTGAGAAAATATATAAAACACAAAATATTTAAAACAGTTCAGTTACTGTTTGCTTTGGATTGTGTTTCTGCTTTTATTCTTTGTTTGAACATAAGTTAATATCAAGTTTAAATTAAAACCCAGGAGGTTCAAATCCACTCATTTTGATAAGAATCTAAGGGCATCCAGGGATGTCCTGTGTTTGGAGACACCCAGTCGGCCCATCCTGTGACGTCGGTTCTGTTGAGACAGGATGAGTGGAAAAACCTTTGTATCCCTGTTCCTTATGACCCTGAATCCAGCTGAGATCAGGATCAGATCTGCTGACCTGAGTTAAAAACTAACCACAATGTTTGGACTCAGACTGCATGAATTGTCTGGGGGTGGGAAACCTTTTATGTAGACAAAAGAAACTTAATGAGCAGCTTTCTGTCAAATAAATGAGAAGCCGACGAGCCTTAATGTAATGCATATCACCTGCTGCCTTTCACACAAATGTACACAATCTAATGTGAGCTGCCATGATTTGTTGGTGCTTTAAGTATAAATGACTCTCAGCGACTACCACACCAAATTTTAGCTCAGTATCTGTAAAACAGGCATTTTTGTGTTTGCTAAAATCGCTTTGCTGCGGCGGTCATCTTGAATTGGGTTGACTCCAAAAGTTCATCATTCAGTGATTACTTTCTGAAAACTTCTGAAAACACACAGACATGGGCAAAATCATTATTGTTCCAGTGGACGGTTAAAAACCTGACAATGATATCCGGTTGTCAATAGTTGGAATTACAAGTATAGAGCAAAACCTTCTACTTTTTTTTTTTCTCTACTTTCCAATTTTGAAGAAGGAGCTCAATCTTAACAGAAGTCAATGAGAGTCTGTGTGCACTTTCTGGGAATTTGAGAGAAAACTAAGTCCTACAGCAGTGAAGGAAGGGAAAAATGCCCACAGTTTGATGTGTAAACTGTATAAGAAGTGTAAAGACTGTGGGAATGAGTTTGTTTGTAGATGCTTTGAGAAGTTCAGACAGCTCAGAAGTTGGTGTATGACAGCCTCCCTAGAGGCCTGGGTTTTCTCACTTATGTTGTGAAAATCCCTTTTTCTTAGATTTTTTTTATGTTGTCCTGCTATCAAAAGTCAGAACACATTATTTCTGTTCGAGCCTATTTTGGTACGGGTTTTTCCAGTGCTGCAGGAGATGTGAATCAAAAATCCTGCCAGAAACTGGAAAAATAACAAATGTGCATAATTTTCCTTTTTTAATGACAAATGAAGAATCTCATCACCAACTACAGGACTCAGGGTAATCTGTCTTTACAGCACATCGACTTCTTCCCTTTTCTACAGCTGATCATCCAGTTTACGACGAGGTCGCCCTCACCACATGAGGTGTATCCCATGCCTGGCGAGGTTTGCGGTGTGGAAATGTTGTCGCCACCGAGACTCCCTGGCATGACCTCTGCATTCTTTTCCTGACCATCACCCTTGGATTCCTGAAGGGCACTGCCCTCAAACTGCCCACCGCTGTCCGTCTTTACTGACTGAAATTCCTGCATGGTTTCCACCTCCACCCTGCAGTCAAAGCAGCATCCCTTTGCCAGTCCCGGTTGGATGAACAGCGGATATAAGGGAGTTAATCCCCTCTAACTCTGTTGCCAGCAGTGCCAGCCTCCATGTTACTGCAGATATTATATTACCATTGTCTCCAGACAACGCCTTTAAACTTCAGCATAGCCCTTTTTTTTTTTTATTGGATGAGTTTGTTTACAGCTGATGCAGCAAGAACCATTGGTGTACGGATTCAGATTAAACTTGTCCCACTGTTGCCACATCTCCTTCTAAAGAGCAGGTTTTAAAAAATAATAATAATAATCTGCCATTTTATGAGGTTCTGAAAACAAACCAGCTGGCCTGTTGCCAAACACATATCTTGCATGTCAGTTTGTCAGGACAATGAGGCTGCTGGACATATCTAATAAACACAGTGTCCAAAGCAAACACTGCCACGACTGACAGTTATGTGGTGCCAGGCTCAAGTGTCAGCCTGACAAACAGCTCAGAGCTTCTCCTGCTTCAAATTTAAACCAACTGAACTCCTTCACTGCACACTTCAGTCCTAATGTCAGAGTAAATGTTCTCTGTTCTGTGCCGCATTACAACTCCAAACTCTTAAACTGACGTTTTAGTGTCTCGTATCTGGTCAAAGTGCAGATTAGTCATGAAGCAAATTTTAACAATTAGATTTTAGGCTGCACCACAGAACAAGGTCAACTAGATCAGAGTGCAAACCTCCACCAGGGCCACAGCGTGATTGAAAACCAGTGCGAGCTGAATTATAATCCAGTAGCGCTTTAAAAATAATGATTTAACCTTAAAAACATCATTAAGGATGATTAACTGATCAGACCAAAATCAATACAATCACGTTCCATTACTTTCAACAATCGACAGGCAACAGTTGCAAAAATACAATAACAGTTGACTATCCTATGTGAGGAGAAAATTGTGTGCTAAATACGCTTAAGGCCAGTTGAAAAGTACTGCGGACTAACGCTAGCAACAACAAATCTATAAAGTCCTGCTTTGTTGCACCGTCCACTGTCTTCCTGTGTTTCCATCTCCTTACTGGCACCGGATTTGTTGTTGCTTACCCGAGTCTGCAGACGTTTTCGACTGGTCTTGGGCATGTTTAGCACACAATTTTCTCCTCACACAGGCAACAGTTGCAAAATAAAACACCAATGACACATATTCTAGTATATACCTATATGACGAAACAGAAGCAGGACTCAATCACGTTTTTGTGAGTGTTAAAACTTTTTATGGCAAACGATGCCTTTGCAATTAAAGAGGATCCAGAGGCAGAACAATTACCTTAAGATTATAAAGCTCCTGGTAAACTGCTTAATTTCCAATTAAAGTAATGGAACATGATTGTGTTGAATACAGCAGGTGTTTAGTTAGAAATCTCTAAAATGCTAATCTACACTGATACTTTTCTTTTGTTTACAAATAGTTTGCTCTATTTAAAGTATGCAACTTAGGTTTTATATAAATAGTCTTCACTTTAGGAAAGGTTCACAAAGTCTAAACTAACTACTAGGAGCTGCCTTAATTATTAATGCACTGCAGGATAAATATATAGTCAATTCAAACGTTCTCTAACCATTAATACATGGAGTGAAAGTACATTTATATGACCATTTACATACAAATACACACTGTATATAGAATAGTTAATTCATGAGTTAAGCGTGAATAAACATTAAGTATGTTGGTGTTGGAAGTAAGTAACCTTAATGGGTAAAGCATTAAAAAATGTGTTAAATTTGTTAATTTATAGCTTAAGTATGTATCATCCCTAATGATTTCAAGTTTAATCATTTATTAAGGATTGAATAAGGTGTAATTATAAAGTGCTACCCATAATATGACTAAACATCAAAGTTTTATTCGTTTTTTTGTGACAACCCCAACATTTCCTGAACATTTCATCCAAATCTGTTCGTTAGTTTTTACCTGATCTTTGCCAACTGACAAATAAACCAGCGGACGCAATCGGAAACAGAACCTCCTTGGTGGAGCAGAGACAAGTTCTTAACAAAGGGATTACCCGTGACCTTGACCTTTGACTCCATGAATCTTGAAATCAACAGTCATCACCCTTGACCCATGAGGTGTCCAGCTGTGGAGTTTAACATTCCTGTTATACAGCTGCAGAGTTGGAGCACGGGCTGCTCTGTGAACTTGACCTTTAAACTTTGAGCAGACCACCACCAAAATCGAATCACTTGTTCCATGTTTGACGTTTCCTGAAGAATCCGTTCATAACTTTTTGAGTAATCTTGTCCACAGACTGACTTTTGTTACTGGAAAACTGCAAGAATTGACCCGGGGGCAAACAAACAAAGGGCTGAAAGCCACGAAGGACGAGCGTCTCTAGTGGCTCCAGTACAGTTTTTAAGCCCTGCTTTTCCATGTAAACAAATGGGACATTTTCCTGACTTAGAAGAAAATACACTTCAGATAATTGTTCTCAGGTGTCCATTTTTGTTGATTCATGCAGCTCCTTCCTTGCTGCTGTTTGTTCAAATATGTCCTTTTTCATACATGTTAGTTATTTGAGGCTTGACAGAAAAGTGCCACATTACACTGTGATTGACAGCCTTTTGGCGAGTTGGGAGGGTGTATGGGCGGGACTATCGTGTCAAGATTAGGCCCACTTTCTAAGTGCGCAGCCTCCAAAAATATGACTCCAAAAATACAAAATGGCAGCACCCAAAAAATACTGGTGCTTTAGTTTCAGCTCTGAACAAAGAGATGAGGTGAAGACACTTTGTCCATCTTAAAGTTGATGGAATTGACATTCCATAAAAGTTTTGAACAATATTTAAAAAGATATCTTTTGACAAGTTCAGTCAGAGGAAAATAGTTGTTTTGCAAAAGTAACAATTCTACTTGTTTTTGTGCAGCAAACTATTTTTTCCTGATTT
>JAOXNZ010000188.1:2830109-2855610 GCA_028566095.1 Kryptolebias brasiliensis | reverse complement strand
TGTCTCTATGTGTCCCTGCGATGGACTGGAGACCTGTCCAGGGTGTCCCCCGCCTCTCGCACAGTGACTGCTGGAGAACTTGGGTCACTGGATGAGTTTTACTCAGAGTTGCTCAATCATGGAGCCAAAAGTCATGCAGGTCCTTAAAAATAAACGGGATGAATCCCCAAGTCCTGGGGAGATTTGTGGGCTTTATATCATGCTTGCAAACTGAACTTAAAGTGAATTAAAAAAATGTCATGTTAGTTGGCCAAACATAATCAAATAATGTTTCATCATATTTGTCATGATAAACGTTTGCAGAATGATTTAAACACAGATCATTAAAACAAACCTGGAGGGGATAACTCATTTCTCTGAAACCTTTGTAATTTCCTTCTAACTTATTTTGTTAAAGTTGTAAAACTTGTTATAAACCTTAACAGTGTTTTTTTCTTTAATTATAATGAAAGTGTGGTGGTGTTTTCTACGGTTTCTAATTTAATCCTGTACACTTGGGCCAAAAACTGGTTCTTATCTACGATGTTCCAGAAAAGATTAAGTGTGAATTATAGAAGACAATGTGGGGTGAAAAAATACAAGGAAACTAGCATAAAAAGAATAAAAACAGCTAAACTGCATTTTTAGAAAAGCACTTATTCTCAATAGGAATGTTTGATAGTTTATAACAATATGTCTTATAATCTGTTTGTCTAATAAACAATTAAATGATGTTTAAGCTTAGTTTGTCCTCAAAAACCTGTTTTTACATGAAGGAAAAAAGATCATCCAGAATCACGTCTAACGACCTGGGTGCAGAAGTTAACGTGGTAATGTTTGAGCTTTTTTTTACAGAATAATCACTTTTTTTTTGCATCCTGAGTGTAAAACCTCATATTTACCCAACACAGTGGTGTGCTCTTAATGCTACTGCATAGAGCTGATGCATTTACATAATTAAGATTTTCTATTCCACTGTTATAGACGTTAATTTGCCGTTTACAGCTACATTCTTTGTATATATTCAGACGTGTTATGAAAGTTTGATTTATTTGGGGGAAATTAAGTTCATGTCTTGTCAGATCTCTGTTTAATGTCGTACATTTTTAGTTAAAAGTAAAACATGTTCCCTCTGACCAGCCTCTTTATTCAGCCTGTTCAGGGATATGAAACCTGGTTTTTCATCTTATCGTGCAAATTTAGTTCTGTCGTGAAAATAATACAACTTTTCAAAGATAAAATTATATTTACTTGCATAATTTAAATTCTGAGTTGGATATTTGCATCACAGAGTATCTGTGTTGTTACGATGCTGCCAACAAGTTAATATTTACTGCCGAACATAAAATATAAATCAGTTACTCAGGGTTATTTACCCTGTACTCATTTTCTATGCAGAACTTCTTTGATCGTTCCTCTTTACCAAAACATTTGATCACTTTTTCCTCACATTCTCAATGACTTTTTGCCTTTTCTATTAAATACCATAAATCTCCCAGTTTAAGTGGTTCCTGGGCGTTTGTCCCAGGATTTTTTTTTTTTTTTTTTTTTAAATCTTTGCACTCATTCATCAAACCACGACTTCATCTTTTTGACAAAGTGAATCAACTCTTTATATTAATATTATTTCAGAATGATTAACTGATCCCATACATAACTGTAAGGAGTGAACTTGGAGGTAAATCTAAGCGCCTCTCATGTGGTGGTTGAATTATTCTGAATGTGGAGGTTTTCTGGTATGTAAACACGTGTTTCCATTAGTTCTGCTCAACTCTGACGATCTGTTTGGATTGTGCAATATTTGGCACTTGAGTTTTTTTTTTTAAAACACGACTCTTAACAATTGCCTCTGTGGTTTGTTTGACATTTTAGCTGTGCCTGCTTACCGTTAAACACTTTGACTCATATTTCACCTGTTTCCTGCTGTTACAAAAAAAAAATGCATTTCTATGATACTTTATTGCTGCATCCAAGTTTTTCTTTTCTGCTTTAGGTAAACCAACGTGATTTCATCTGACGTTTTCATCCCAAATGCCTCAGAGGTCGGAGGTCAACACTGCTTCTGGATGAGGATGAGGTTAACATAAGACTTAGTCGACCACTGAAGGTCAAAATTAAACAAATTGGCTCCATTTGACATGTTGAAACACTAAAGTCCCCAGTTTCTAAAACAACCAAACCTTTAATTAGCTGTTGAAGCTAAAACAGAGCTACACTGGTTACATACTAGCTGCTCTAACAAGCAAACTTACCTGCTGTAACAGGTTAGTTAGTCACTGAACCAAAATATAAACACTATTTCAGCACAAACTGAGCAGATCAACAAAAACTGTTAAAGTTGAGCTTTAAACCTAAACAAGTTCGTAAATTCGTGCTGACTTGAACTAGGATAAAGGGCCTTGCAGCATAAAAAACAATTTAATTTCTCTAATTAACAGTGAATTTAGCATTCCTTCAGGTAAATATAAAGATATGAGTCAGTCTGAGTGAATGATAAATGATGGATGATGTTTTCAACATTGTTTTTTTTTTTTTTTTTTAAGTTTAGTGAACATCTGATCTAAGAACATTACAATAGATCTAGATAAGTAAAAATATTTATATTAATCCTACATATTTGGCTCTTATTTCTTTAAGGTAACTAATACCCATGACAGTATGAAGAATTTGTTATCATTCAACAAATAAACTGATAAATTAAACAAATGTGATCAAATAAGAGTAAAAGCATTTTTTTTTCTCTATAGTTTAAAGAAGCTAAAAGCTTTAATGTTGACAACACATCCTCATTATGCATGGTTCGTTTTAAATTAATTTAAAATTATTTTTCTACTGATCCTTCATATTCATGAACAATCACTGATCATTTGGCTTTCAAACTGATTCATATTTATCTGAAAGAATGCAAAATTAACCAAATTTGAGAAATTACGTATGTCGCAAGGTGCCTTTTTTTTTTTATCCCAGTTGATCTCTGACCTCATTTATTTATGATTATTGTCTTTAAAGCCTTTTTTAAGTTTAGGGATGTTTCTCTGCCTGTAGCTTGTTGTGCTAAAGACAGAATACAAACAAACAAGCCGTATTTAGGTTTTTGTATGATTTGCATAGTACGTTGATGAACCAAGTGGAGCAGCGGTGAAAGAAATGCCTTTCTGTTAACAGAATCAGTCACGTAATGTCATGAGTCAGTTCTCAGAAGTGTTATTTGTGTGTTTAAACTCAACATTACGTGAATAGCTATGTCTCACTTCAGTCTGTCAGGTGAAAAACTACATGTTTTCTCTCTCTGCACTTCTCTGAAAGGTAACTGCTCCCCTGCACCGGTCTGTTTGTTTGTTTGTTTGTTTGCCCTTTAAAAGGAGGCATCACAAGAGATGGAAGTCATGCAACACGACAGTCAGGAAGCAGGCTTTGGGATAGATGTGCTGGTGTTTCAGTGGGCCACCCTGCTCTAAATTGGGTTTATATTTACAAAAACAAAATGCAGAGGGAGTAGGCGTCAAACACAATGGGGATCATTCTGTTCTCATGCCCAAAATGACAGACTTTTATTTATTGAAACGCTTTAAAATACACTTGGCTCTGCATTGTTCGGCTCTAAGAAGCTGTGAAATTGGCTCAAATCAAAGATGAATTGTCTTGGAGTTTATCCACGAAGCCACAAAATAAACACTGGCAAAAAAAAGTCAATGTTTGTTGCATTTGAAGCAGCTATTTTAACAAGTCGGGCACTGTGGGGCCACGGCTTGACCTGACTCATTCTCTGGAGATGTTTTTTTTTATTATTCTTCATGATTGTTCTCACACAGCTTCCATTTGCCTTTATTGACAAATGGTGATTAAGATGAGAGATTGCAGCTTAGCAACTCCAGTCAACAGGACCATTATCTGCAGAATACAGAGCGATTAGGTTTGAGGCCTTGAGTATAATATGCTTAAATGTGTGTTATCATTGGCTCAGGGCACCAGAAAAATATGACTGTCGAATCTGATTGTAGCAGGATGAAAATAAATTGCATCTCAGTTGCACGCGAGCTTGAAATCTGCTCACAATAAAGTGTGGCATTGGGGAGGTTTTTCCGATACGTCAGCGTGATTTCTGTCAGCAGATTCAACCGTCTTGAGAGCCAATTTAAGATGTTTGTGGTTTAATTTTCACATCACTCCAAATCTTGCACTTTCATCAAAGATTCCCACGTGCTTGCTCAGCATTAATAGCAGATGTCAGTAACTAAGAGCACAGAGGGGCTGACAATATGACCGCGGGCAGATGTAGTTTGTTACAACTTCCTCTGTGTAATCACTTTAGCTTACATGTCATTTTAAGTCTCTGGCCTCCTCAATCCAAGTTGGTTTACAAAGTTAAGTGCACAGTAGCTCCTTATTGTTGCTTGGTAAAAAGAATTTAAACAAGAGACTTTAGGTTCTCTTAAATTTATGGTTGATATTTTAGCGTTTTTACAGTAACCCTGAAGCACCTGATAACATCTCTGCACAAGTCACTAGTAGTCAGGAGTGCTGATTATGTTTAAAATAAACGTTTTTAGAAATGTTTTAAGTATTGAAACATTTAACCTTTACATATTTTTTGGGGCTTTTGGGTTTCTTTTTGTTGAGTCATCCTGCTGAAGATGGCGATTGTCTGAATTATTTTATTTATTTATTATATATTATCCTTTATTTAATCAGGCAAGTCCCTTTTTTTTAAGAGAGGCCTGGGTCTGAAGGCAGCCTAACATGCATGTTTTTAGACTGTGGGAGGAAACCAACGCAAACACGAGGAGAACATGCAAACTCCACACAGAAAGACCCCCGGTCCAAGCCAGGGCTTGAACCCAGGACCTTCTTGCTGTGAGGCAACGGTGCTAACCACCAAGCCATCATGCTGCCATTTTACCTGACTACTAAAGGTATAATGGTACATATACAGCTGCATTTCCTCTCTGCTACCTGAAACATATATTTCCCAGAACCTAATCACACCAATCTACTGATCTCCCTGGACTGACAGGTTTGGGACGTACGCTCAAATATAGACAACCAGACCAATACAATCTTCAAATATTGATTTAGAGTCAACAAAAAAACTAGAAAAGAACCGGAAATGTGGTCCAACAAAGCCATGCTAACTATGTTCTGCTGAGTCTTGAAGATCTTTGCTGCCAGTTCTGATAAAAAATTTGTATAAAATAACTAAGGAAAAAACAAGCCCTAATATTAAGTGCTTTCCTTAACACCTCTGATTGACCCCTGACTTTCCTAGTTTTGGTCTTGTTGGTATATGGGTGTAAAGATTGTGTAGTCTGTTCAGGTCTATTCCTCCAAACACTGAATTTCTCGCTCTTTCTGAACCCACCACGACCTTCTCACCTTGTTAATAATCTTTAGCCTTTTTCTGTCCACTCATTTCTTCCTCCTCCTCGTATCTGCCTTTGCAAGCTGGGTTTTGCCCACTTGTTTTGTCACAGTGCATCTTTTGCCTCCCCGTGGGGGTAGAAAACGTCTGCCTCATGAGAAAACAAGTAATCTCAAACTGAAGCACTTTGTTTCAACACGTCCAGTGTACAATTATGCCAGATCATTTGTTCTCGTTACGTGGGTGGTAAGCAGGTGTGTCGCTAAGCTTATCATACATGTGGATGCTCACTGATTGGGGGCACGACTGGGTCTCTTGTCATGGGAGTCAAATGTGGAAAAACGTGAAAATTTATCATCCAACAAAACCGTGCCATGGGTGTGTTCATCCTCATACAGTAGGGTCAAACGGAAACGTGCTTAGACTCTGACAGACTGAGAAAGACAACCATGATTGTTTAGTGTCCTTATTGTCCACTACAGTACTGTGCAAAAGTTTTAAACCACCACCAAAGTCTTTTTGTTTGAGAGGAGTCAGGCTGTCCTGCAATCTTTAAGGTGGTCTTGATCCATAGTTCCCCAGACTTTTTGAAGGTCTTTTATTTTGGTGTTTGGATGGTTTTTCGCTCATCTTCTGTCCAGTTCTTGTACCTGAACATTGTGTATAATAATAATGCATTTTATTTATAGACGCCTTTCTTTTTACATCAAACATAAAAGCAGACATATTAAAAGACACGTGTGATGGGAAGCCAATGGAGCTGTTGTAGAATAGGTGTAATATGATGGTTTAAAGGGCTGCGTGTGATGACACGTGCAGCTGAGTTTTGGACCAGTTGTAGTTTATGAAGGGTTTTGTGTGGATTACAATAATCTAAACGGGAAGTGACCAGACTGTGAACAAGAACAAGAACGATTGATATTATGAAGATGAAAATAAGCAGACTGAGTGATATTATTGATGTGGGACGTAAAGGAGAGGGTGCTATCAAGGATGACACCCAGACTCTTGACCTGAGGGGAGGGAGAAATGGAGTATTTTGTAGATTTTGTGCCTATTAAAAGAAGTTCTGTTTTATTGCAATTTAATTTAAGGAAGTTTGAGGTGAACCAGGATTTAATTTCAAGGAGGCAATTGGTGAGGGACGAAGGTGGAAGGGTAGAGTTCCTGCTTTGTATCAAAATTCTTAGCTGGGCTTTTATTGTGAAAGATCTGCTTGAATAATATAAGTGACAGTTGGTTCGACTGATCCAGAGCGTTTTCAAAGTTTGATAAATTAATTTCCACCAATATGTCACTGAGCAGTAAATTATCTTTGAACTGTAATGATGTGTGACTCATTTTAATGTATTCTTCGGCTGAAAGGTGCTCTGAGGCGCCTCAGGCCTGAAAAACTGCTCCCAGACCTGTTATTATCTGAGCGGATTAAAAGTCAGCATGTATTGGTTTACTTATTTGCACAACTAAAATTATTCTGCAGGTCTCATTTCTTTATTGTGGCAGTGCTCTTTCTCCTGTAATGGTTTTTTAATTTCTTCTAATCTCCATTCATCCAAGCTGCTACTCTGATGATTAAAGCGTTGAGTTGATTGATGCAGTTTGCGCAAAAATGCACCTTTTTAATGTGAACACAGATCCTGAAAGGCGGTCTGGGTTATTAGAACCACCTGTAGATGGTTTTACTTTAGTACTAGTTTATTTTAGTTTGTTGTAATACAATTTAATATTCAAACTACAACGCGCTAAAAACCACAACAACAATGGTGACGTTTTGTTACAATGGTGAGTAAATATTTTATTTTTGGGCTGTTTATTGGTAAAATATCTCATGAAGTGCTGGATGGATGTTAATGAATCTTTCAAGAAATAATCACTGGATCCACGTCTACAATTAAAACCTTTTTTGAAGTCAGTCGAACTCAAGATAGCTCTCACAGCAAGCAACTTTTGGCAATGCAAAAATGGTGATCAGTCACCCAATTTTACAGATATTGAGCTAAAATTTAAAGTGGTAGTTATTCACAACACAGCATCTGTATAGAGAAGATTATCAAAGACATTTTGCAGATAGAATCTATAGCTATGCTTTTTGTAAATGTGAAGAAAAAAAGTCAAATATCCAGAATGTAATCAAGGCTTTCATTGCTGGCGTTTCTGTTACAACAGCGTTACGTACCATTTGGGTAAACAGTGTTATAGAAGAGCCTCTTTCAACAGCAGGAAAACAATCTGTTCTGCCACAAACATTTCTGAACATGACAAAGGGTTAAAACAGTTGACCTGACCCCCAAATATCAGTCTGATCAGGCTTCTGTGGTTGGAAAAACAAGCCCGATCCACGGAGGGCCCCACCTCCACAACTTACAGGACTTAAAGGATCTGCTTGGCACGTCGCGACGCCCGATAGCACAGAACAACCCTAAGAGGTCTTTCAGAGTCCATGCCTTGACAGGGCAGAGCTGTTTTGGAAAAGGCTTAAAAAAAACATCTGACAGGTGGTTTTAATGTTGCTGTTAATCAGCCTACAAGGGCACTGCGGTTTGCGTTGGCTCAGTCTCCCACACAATCTCACCAAGAAACCGACTCCTTCTGAAAGAAGTCTAGTTAACAAGAATATTAATTTGTTTGTGTATCGTTTAACTGAAAACAAAAACTCGTCTCTTTTCCGCATCAGCCACAGCAGCCAGCAGTTTAGCAGAATTGGCCTATATGTTGTTTCAAAGCTCCCTTGGCGACACACCTACAAATGCATTCCTCGCTCTTTATTTTTAACAGTATCGACATTTCGGAGAGTGAAAGACGGGAGAGAGAACGGCCTCTGTTTACAGCTGTATCGTTGGTATCTCCCCGGCAGCTCTGGAGTCGCACCAGAAAAACAAGAGCATGACAGAAGAATCAGTGGGCGTGGAGTGAACATTACTCATCAAGCCCAGGTATTTCTATTAATATCCTCCAATGATGTCGCAGCGGAGCAGTGGAGACATGTCAGTCATTGTTTGGGCTGTTTTCTTGTGGCTTTAGAGGAATCCAGGGCATGAGGTGCACCTTGGGGCAAGACGTGGATTCGTCTGACACCTCAGAGTGAAACCTTTAGCCCGGCTAAGCAGTTTGTGTTCTAGCTACACAGCTAGAAGCTAGATCCTTTTTTTAACCATTAAGACTCAAGATTCAAAATCTTTATTGGCAAAAACAAACGGCACCATAAAACAGCTTTGAAGTGCAACGCTGTTATACAGGAAGATTGCACATCGCATAAAACCAGCAACAACGCCAGTACAGATATAAACACTGAAAACTAAAAAAGGAGTGAGACTATACATTTAAACGGTCAATGCAACAGTAATCATTAAAGGTACTCATTGCAAAGTCATGAAGACTGGGCAAAACAATTATTAAAATCCTGAAATAAAAACAAAATTCGTGCAAATGTTTAGTTTTTTTTTTCATTGATGGTTAATGCATTTTTAAATAAACAGTGAAGTTAACAATACACACGCAGAAGTTATGTTTCCAAATGAAACAAAAACGTGATTTTGATTCACAATGATCAGATCTGGGGTCTGCAACCTGCGGCTCTTTGAGGCTTTCACTAAAAAAACATGGAAATAAATTAAACTCATAACTTTAACAGAAAAAGCTATTACAGCAGTGAAACTTAAAAGATTAAAACTATTAAAAACTTTTACTGTTATTAAATCTGATGCAATTTACTATAATTTCAGCGTCAAACATTTTGAAAAACACACAAATTTCAAAGCTTCCCGGTCCTTTGAGAGCCCTGAAACATTTGTATTTGTGTAGTTTAGTCTTGGTTGCAGAAATAGGTTTAAAAAAAAAAATCTGAAATTTAAATAAATCTGTCTGAACGGCAGTTTGTTTTGTCGAGATTAAACCGTAGAACGCAAGGATTCAGATTCTATCCAGAAGCACATGGCCGTGTCAGATTAATGCCTGATAATGAGCGGCTCTACACGGCTGTGACAGCTTTCGCCTCGGGGGCCTGCAAGTTTCATAAGCGTGATCTCTGAAATGGGTGGATGGATGATGAATGTTTGTGGAGCTAAGTATCAGCAACCGTTGCTATTATGAATTATTTTTCTATCCGTGACAGAACAAACCGATGTAACCTTTTAAACAAAGTTCGTTATTTCATCAATAGTTGTCTACTTCTATAAGATGTTTACGGTAAGACGGTAATTGTTAACATGCATGGGGTATCTTTGGCTCTACTTCAAACTGCCTTTCAGCAGCTGCAGGCAACACTGTGTGGCTTAAAGTTGGTGCTTAATGTGAATAAAACTAAGTTCATATTATTTACCAGAAGTCTCTTCCAGGACCCAGATAACGCTGGCATTTCTACCCTGGAGGGTAGATCTTATTGAAAGAGAATCATCCTATAAATATTTAGGTATTTGACTGGATGATCCTTCTTTTAAAGTGCCTGTTGAGCATTTAGTAAATGAGCAGGATACATAGAGTACTCAGGGTACATGTTAAAATTTTCTTGACTATGTTGACATTCATGTGCTGCCTCTTCTGCACTTTGTTTAGCTTCTGTTTATCATAGTTTATGAAGAAATTCATTGTATAGTACACAGTACACATCACTGTACAATCAGAACAAGGTGGAGAAAAACTCAACACTGCATTCTGTAATACTCTGATAAAATCCTGACAACACTGACTCTTTTTGTCTATTGGAGTTTCTGATGAACAATTCATTCATGATGAATGAATGAAAGAATCTTGAGCACTTTTGTTTTTTTGTTTTTTTGACCCCAAGACATCCAGCTAAAACGTCTGCTGCTTATGTCGGGTCACGTCAGGTCTGTCTGACGTCCTTTAGTGAAGGTCAGGACGGATTGTGTTCAGAATACCAAACACATGTGGATACAAGGCTTCCAGACCACAAGCGAAGGTGGTCTGAGTGAAAACGTCTGTGCATTGAGGCTCTACAGACCTCTATTTAGCACCATTCAATTTACAATCTGATTGCTCAGGACTCATTGAAAAAACAGGAATGAACAGGGTTGAAAATTCCTCAGACTTGACTGAACATAAGGGGATCTTGATGACCAATTTGTTGCTTGGTTTGTGGAATCAGGGACAATGACTAGATATTCTGTTATTTTCTTTTTTTGTCTCAGCAACAATCAGCAATTGTATGCCATTGATATAAAGGTTGTAAAAGATGCTAAACTGATTAATATTCTGTCCTAGAGAGGGAGCTTATATAGCAAGAACAGAACTGTCCCCAAAATGGATCCCTAAGGAACCCGACATAGCCAGCTAGTATATACAACATGACCCTGCAAAACATCTAGTCAAAAATGACCTACATATACACACAAACATCCATCTTATCTTTATTACATCTACAGTCTTTTTTTTTTTTTTCTGTGTGCTTCGTATCACAATGCATTCACTTGTGTTTTTGTCCTTTTCAATTTGTTAAAAAAAATCAGTGTTTGGATATTCAAAAAGAATGCAAAGAAACAATAAAACAGTTCAAATGTTTCCAGTAGAAATGTTGTTTTGAGTCTGCAAGAAGAGCGAATGTGAAAGTTAATATCTGTTGGGTTTGGTGCAGGCTGCTGCAGAGTTGTAGTTTGTGTCTCAGACTGTTGCTGGGCTGAATCTTTATTGTTCGAGCTGTCAGTCAGGAATTAAACGTGCATGCCAAGAGCCAGAAGCCAGTCCTCCCAAATAAAGATGGATGTTTTCTTGGCTTCTGTCCAGACTGCGGCTTTAAACTGGAGCATTTTCTCTTACCTGGGGAC
Organism: Kryptolebias brasiliensis; assembly: GCA_028566095.1. Lineage (NCBI taxonomy): Eukaryota > Metazoa > Chordata > Actinopteri > Cyprinodontiformes > Rivulidae > Kryptolebias > Kryptolebias brasiliensis. The sequence continues at coordinate 2,844,492 of JAOXNZ010000188.1, read as the reverse complement.
CAACAAGATTAGCAGGCTTTGTCTGGAAAATACAGCAGCGATACAAGGTAGACATTTATATTAGGTTTAAATTACAAGCTGGTTTTCTGTTCATTAAATCTGATGTTTTAAGGCTTAAAAGGTATTTCAGCACTAATGAGTGTGGGGGAAAACTTAGGCAAAACACCTAATAACATGCACACATGCACTGGAAGGTAGGATCTACCATAGGGTATTTTTGTTGTATGTTTTAAAACGGCTCTAAGAGCAAAGTTGGCAGATTTTAGAATCCTCTTACACAGATGTTTTGACTTGCATAAGCTTCACATAATATTCATTACACTTTGCCATGAAAACACATCACCACAGCTTGTTAATACCTGTCTTTTTATAGACAACCACTCGCCTTCTCTTCGAGGCTTTCCCTCCTCCCTACAAGAAACGAAACGAGCTGCAGGTGCAGTTTGACGAGCGCAACTAGTCCAAGCCATTCGGCACTCAATGTGTTTTTACAAGATCACAAATCTTCCCTGAGCTCTGTTGTTTGAGTTTCTGAGTGTTTAATTTCAGAGCGCAGCCATGGGTGTGCGTGTGCACGCTCACATGTGCGCATGACTCAGTGAAGATTGCTCGCTGGCTTTCTGATGAAACCTGTTGGCTTGATCAGCAGTTTCTAAACCAAGGTCAGAGAGTTCGCTGGGAAACATCGTAACACGTTTGATGCTTGACTCGGCAATTAATTCAATGAGATTTTTAATTTCTGTGGGCTCAGACCAGAGTTTCAGAGCTCTCTTCCTGTATGAAACTCCTTTTTTATTCAGCTACAAATTACATTCAGAGACGAAGCGAACAAAAATCCTGAGTGATAGACAAAAAATGTTGGCTCAATTTGATGTTTTGGATTTTACTAGTTTAGTGCTGACAACTAATTTAGATGAGTTACGAAAGTCCAAACCAATGCTGCTGTATTTCAGTTTATTCCTGTAGCACTTATTTATTTATTTTAATGACTGTAAAATGCCTTTAAAAACAAATGTCAAAAATCTTTTTCATTAATCTTATCTCAGTAATAATTTCATCAGGTGGATATCCTGTACATATATGCAGTTTTGAGATAGGTTAATAACAATAATCTTGCTAAGTTGGGGTACGTACAGCCAGAACAGAACTGGTCTGAAAACAGAACCCTGAGGAACCCCACGTAACATCCCACTGAGCTTTTCTGCGTTAAAGATGTCTAAACGGCTAAATGCTCAACGTTTAAGCTGAAAATTGCTCTAAAAGGACAGTGTAGTAATGTCTAATTCTAGTTTTAAATGTGTCTACACATTGCAGAGATGGGCAGAAATAAATGTTCTGCCCAACCAGGAATTTAAGACCTGTGCAATAAAACGCTATGTGCATCTTGGTGAGATTAGTTGTACAAAATAAAACCAATAATTAACATCAGCACAGCAGTTCAACTCATTTTATATAAAAATTAATTTACATTTTATCATTTTTAATGTCCCGAAGACACCTTATCAGACATTTCACTTTGACACGTAAATTAAATATCTTGTTTCTACTATCAATCTATTTACCACATATATATCTTCAAATTAATTAAATTTGTTAGGTTATGAGCTAAGAAAACAGGAGATAAACTGTTCCTTGTAGGCATGTTGCTGTTATAGCCAGAACATTGCACTCCTCATAACAACCCTCTCCACGTGCATGGGCATTTTGCCTATTATCTTATCTGCTGTGGGCATTTGGCATACATGTGAGATTTAAAAACATGAATTGCATTATAGATATTGCACATTTATAATGAAACGGATACATTTTTAATATAGAATGCAGCTCTAATTCCACATAACAAATAAAACTTATGTCTTGTCCACACTGAAGCCCAGGTTTTCTAAAAATATTTCAACACAACATGGATTCTAGAAATGTATTTGTCCACAAATACGACCCAAAATGCTGTAGTAACTACACCAGGCCTGTATGTGGTGCTCTAACGCTGTCATGAAAATACACCAAAAACAGGAAACAAAGCGTGGAACATAAAGATCACACTCCAGGTGAGAAATTAAAACAAAAAAGGACTCCCTCGGATTGTAAGTTAGATTAGAGGTGAGGCGATCAGTCATTTTTTAGGTTATGTTTTGGTTGTTTACACCAAACTGCATGTGTGGCATTTTAAGATTTATTATTTTACTTTCACTCTGGAACTTGTTTCCAAAAAATAACATTTTGGGGCTTCTAAAACACAGTTTCCATGTGGACACCAGGCTGAAATGATAAAAAAAACAAACTTTAGAGCATCCACAAAATCCATTCCCATGCTTAAGTATCCTGTGTGTACCCCAGAAGTACCCTGTTTGGTACCATTTTACATTTTTCTGTGAGACTGTTGGGTCTCCATCCCAAAAGCCTTCAAATAAAAAAGGGTATGTTAGTTTTTAAACACACTGATGATAAAGTAATTATTGAAAAACCTGGCCCAAATCTTCCAGTCTTCACTTCAAAAGCGTACTGCAGTAGATTAAATCCAAACCCTGTGAGCCACTGCCAACGTGGGTAAAGGCGGGTACGATGTGGGTGGAGGTGGAGAATGAAATGATGAGCACAGCCGAGAATACAGTTTTAAAAGTCGTGCACACAGAAATAAGCTGTGATTTTTAAAAAGTGTCCAGGGAAAACACCCCTGCATGCACACCTATTGTTTGCACTCAGAATTCAGTGAATCTGCTGCTGAAAATCTGTCTATTTTCTCACCATTTTCTTGCAGTTTTGAGTTTCCAACAGTTGAAGCCCAGATACCAACTTAAACTGCGGCCAAGCGGCTTAATGATACCAAACCTGAACTTTCCTCATAACCCACTAATCCTGCTTCATTTTCCAAACCACGCATCAGTAATACTGACTGCCTCAGCTGCTTGGACTCATCATCTCCCTCTTTCTATATTCTCTACAGTTTCCTATGTGATGCACCAAATCAGTGTGTTCCAGAGAATTTGCTTTAATAAAACTGTTCATATTGGCTAAATTACCTTTTCATATTTGCCCAGTCAGTGTCTGGTTTTTTCACATAACTTGCTTTTTGTTTTTTATTGTTTTGATTTTTAAATATTCATACATTGGGCTTCTTTACCAGCACACCTCATCGCATCATAAGTTATGTTTTTTACCTGCCATGTAAAAATCACAGTAGAAATGGATACCTATTGTGTATAACAGTGGTGTAATCTTCCTGTAAACACTCCCAGAGGTCTGCCTCACTGCAAATGAAATCTAAAACAATCGTTGGCCTCTTGGGGAACACACAAGGTGCAGTACACTTGTGAGGTAATGCATCATTTTTAAATTTTTTTTTTTGTCAAGCTCATTTACCTCAGTTTGTCATCTGGGATAATATCTGCTGAATGATGAGTTTGGGGGGGGGGGGGGTAAAGACCACCACTGTTCTTTATAACAGGTGCACAGCTGACCCTTGTCTGGACAATTATGGATCAAATTGCACCGTACCCGTTTGCTGTGTCTCTCTTTCTGTATAACAGCTTTATCATGTTCATATCAGTCTAAGTTTTGGATTACACCAACTGCAGAGGAGACATGATCTTGATTTGGAGATTAGGAAGAAGTTTTAGCAGCAGACAAATCTGGTTTGTGTTATGCAGCAAAGAAAGTTTGTGGTTAAGCCTGATTTGATGGCTTGATAGTCGTACTATAAACAAATTATAAACTTACAGAAAAGAGCCTGTTCCAATCCACTAAAAATATCTACTCAAACCACAATATTACCCCAAACTGTAAGTAAAAATCATCAACTAAAGTGCAGCAGTATGAGCTGATAAAATGTGCCTTACAGCCATGTAATAAGTTTCCACTGCATGTCGTCATGGCTGTTTGTTCTTGAATGTTTGTAAAAGTGGTGTGGAGCAACAGCCAAGCTCTGCCATTTAATTAGGATCCATTTCCTGACATTTCGATAAAACTCTCCAGACAATCAGCCCGAGTGTCTCCAGGAGCTCCACTGTGTATTTAAAACTTAGTTTTTGAGCCCAGCTCCTCTTAGCAACAGCACCCGTAGTCTGTATGTCTTAAATAAATCTCAATGTTTGTTGACATAGTTTACTAAAGCAGTGGATGTCCATTATTATTTTTGTCAGGGTCTCAAGATATTTAAAGTACATGTATTTAAAATATGGACATCTGTATTATGGCTTGTTAACTCTTCACACACAAACCTAACCTGACTTTATAATTTTTCTAATTTTGGATACCCTGGTGTACCTTTCAACCGCATTACTGCCCAACCCTAGTTGGAACACAATTACTATGTTTGTGGTTCTTTGTGTACTTATATCACCTGTCGCTGAAGCAGAAAGGGCGATAATGTTCCTGCCAATCTGTCGGCTTGTCTCTAATGTTGAAATGCATATAATTAATCAGTGTAATAATTTTATTTAAACTCTACAAGTAATCATTGGATCTACAACTGATTTAACTTTTAGAGTCAATCATGGTCAAGATGGCTGCCACAGCCACAAAACTGGCTGTAACTCAGCAGTTTTTACAGATACTGAGCTAAAATTTTATATTGTAGTAGCTAGCATCATTCCTAACACGTAGTCCAAGAGCTACACATAGCACCATATTTTTTGGTGAAAACTTTGGCATTAATTGTTGGTGTCAACTCTGTCAGCAAAATGTCTCATGAACCACTGGACAGATGTTAATGAGCTCTCAGAAAGCAGCGATTGGCTAAACAGCTACATCTGTTTAACTCAGTGATGGGTTAATGGTTAATAATGGGAACAGTGTGGTGTTAGGCTAGCTCAGAGGACAGTGACCGATCCATCACATGTTCTTTGTGGGGAACATGAACTTTTGCCCTCCAGCAGACAGTTCAGAGCCATAGTTCCCAAAGCTGGGGTCAGGAAACACCCAGCGGGATGGGAGTCCTGAAGATTAACAGAAATAAATCACCTTTAAATGGCTTGCCAAATACCATTTGTAGCGTTAACTGTTAGGGATGAAAAAGATCATTAGTGAGGAAAAAAAGAACATGACGATTGACAAGGCTCTTTTTAACAATGATTGCATACATCTACCTGCAATAATTGGGGTCACAAGTCTGTCACTTATTTTAATGGTCAAAAGCTGTAAAGTTTGGGAACCACTGGTTTAGAGTTGGTGAAAACTAAACCGCCCTAAAAACTAATTTGTACCCACCTTTGTTGAGCTTTTAAACAGTGCCATTACAGGCCATGGAGGTGTACAGTGTGTTACGTCCTGTTTTTTGGTAAGATGATGGTGGAATATTCAACATGGGTCATGTGCACTGCATTAACTAGCACAGCTGGTATGGTCCAAATAAAAATTATTTAACTGAAGCGCAGGCAAATTTCCCCAAAGGCACAAATTATATTGTAAAATGACCACCTCAGCTAAACCTTAGCAAACACAAATATGACTACCTTGGTCAATTTCAAAAACGCTGAGCTAAAGTTTAATCTGGTAGTAACTGAGAGTCGTTCCAACACGTTCTTTGAGAGCTAACACATAAAATCACAGGAGATCACACATAATGTTCACAAGGTTTGACCAAAACAGCTGCAACTCTGTCATTTTCATCATAAAATCTTAGTTTAAAACACTGGTATGAAAGCCAGTGGGCGATGTGCATTTCTTTAAAGAATGCTTGACCTTTAATTTGCACATATTTGTTTCTGCATAACGTGAAAGAAGGGGAACTACAGCAGCAGAAGATGGAGTAAGAAATTCTAAGGTGGAGAGAGAGTGCAGCCCTGAATCAGAGGTATCGTATTCAGCCTGGTTCTGACAGACACCTCTCCAGGTTGAATAGAACCATTGTTTGAACAAAAACCTCCATGACACAGGCCATTTCATTACAGAATGAGCCCAGGCAGAGGCAGCTGATGGTGGCTGGTTTCCCCCCTCCTCACTGCTGTCAATGAGCTCCATTCTCTATCTCTTCTGGACTACCTGCATGACTAGGAAGACAGCCATGGGGGCGTCACACTCTCAAAAACAAACAGCCACCCATTCCATCATGCTAAGAGACATTTAAGTAAAAAGAAACTGGTAACTTAATAGTCTCTGATGTAATATCTCCCCTCCTGTTGATAAAAGAACAACCAGCAGATGCCTAAATGTCACCCCATTATCTATCTTTATCATCTTCACTCACCAGTAAAAGCTCTTTGTAACGTTTAACTCTCACAACCTGAGATGGGCCTTAATATTTCCCGCAATTCTGACTTCAACAAATGTTGTTTAGGGTACATTTTTGAATATGTTCAAACTGCACAAGGATGTGTACCACTACTGAACACTGTCCCCACTGAATTTATAAAAAACAGTTTGGAAAACGTCAGGTTTGAATACATCAGGATTGGAACTAACAAACCCCATCCAATTCCAGTTCCAAAACTGTAAAGATAACCCGTGATTAAATCCAGGAAAAATAGATTTGTTTCTCCCCTTAACTTTCGCTGAACCAGACGTCGGTAAACCTGCCAGCTTCCTGTGTTTTGGCTCTAAGTGCTGTCAGCAGGCAAGTAAGGGAGATGCTGCGTACCTGAACGATGACGAGGGCACGCACTTTCTGAATGTGTCAACGTCTTAGTTCACAGATTTATGAACGAAGACAAAAGCAGAGTGAAACATTAGTCGTGTATCGCAGAGATGCTTTGCAGGTGTGCACAAAGAGTAGTTATAGCTCAGTTTGTTACCTAAATATGAGGGGAAATTCCCAAATTTTCCCAAATATCACCCGCCACTTTTTATGCCAGAGTTTTAAACTAAGATCATCTTATGAACGATCTCATTCACGACTTTGAGATGTTAGCTCTGAGTATGTGTATGTCTCAGATACTACTACACCAAACTTTAGCTCAATGTGTGTAAAAATTAACTGAGTTAGTCATTTATGTGTTAAGTTTAATTAGCTGTGGTGGCCATCTTGAACTGGAGTGACAACAGAAGTCAAACCATTGTAGCTGCATATCCAGGGATTACTTTGAGTTTCATTTAAATCCTTCCAGTGGTTCATCAGATTTTGCTAAGACAACAAATGAGCACACGTGCACAGACGCAGGCAAAACAAGATCAGCTTAATTCTTAGAAAATGCAATTCTTTGTATTGAAACAAACCTGGACGTTAGTAAGACATGCTGTGAGTGGTTTCTTCTCGTTTTCAGCTGTCTGATTACTGAGGTTGGATGAACTCTGTGGCTTCCTCCTTCATTCGATTGGCAGCTCTCAGCAGCACAGCAATACATGATCTAACTCTGAGGATGCAAAAACAAAGTTTGTCCTTCTGATTATTCCTCCTTTCCTCTCCTCTTATCTCCGACTTCCCCGTGAACCTCTGTGGTTCCTCAGAGCTGTACTTGACTTATTGGAAACGTTTAATGCTTCAATTAGCCACAATGTAAAGATTATAGGTTGTGCTGTGTGTTGGATATCCATCTCCAGCGTCAGGTTATGACTGGTAAGAGTAGCCTGGGATGATAGGTTTGCAGTGCAACACTGCCAACTACTTAAATGAGGAGACTGGAGGTGGACAGACGTTGTGCAGTGCTTTGTATAAAACCACAGAGAAACCCAAGAAGAAAGGTTTATGAAAGAAAAACAGTCAAACTGATGCTAAGTGTCAGATCAGTTGCAATTCAAAAAATAATTTAGATGGATTATAAGAACTGTGCAAGTCAGCAACAACTGAAAGAAGAGGAGCGAGCTGTAGATTTTGGACTCTATAAGCTGGAAGTGTGGCCAAAAAAATAAAATAAAATCTAAGCTTTCAGAAAAGGTTTGACCACGTCTCCGAAGATGTTATCCAGCATCATGTTCCACAATAATCTGTTAAAAAAAAAAATCTCTGGGTTTTGTTGTGGGTTTTCTTTTCCAAGTTTCAGATTTTTCTTTTATAAATTTGGTATATAGAGTGTTAGCAGTTCCTACCTGTCAGTCACACCTGTGTCATCTGATGCCCCACCCCTCACATCAAACCAGGGCCAGAAGTTTGAACTTGGGGGGGAGTTTGAAAGTGTGTGGGGGGGGGGGAAGATCTGGAGAGAGAGAGATTGTGGTAAATTTGGTGTGGTAGTAGCTGAAAGTCATTCACAACACACAGTCTGAGTGTTAGACTGTCTTGGAAGGCAGTGGGCAATGTCCATTCCTTTAAGGAATGCCAGGGCTTTGTTTTGACACTTTTGGGTTGGGTACTTATCAACAAAACCCCACCAGCTCCTTCATTCTTCAGGCTTTTCCAAATTAGGCACAACATATTCTCATTAAAAACTTGTAAATAATCAGAAGCCTTAGGCAGTGTTTGATCAAATTAAACAGAGGCAGAGATAATAAGAAACAAACTATTGCTCCAATTCTCTGAAAATGTTGTTCCCTGCAGAGGGTCTGGCTATAAGGCTGGAAGGGAGCTTGCGGAGCCCCTCCAGGAAATTCTACATGCACAATTTGTCTTTGTAACAGGAGAGCTGGCACGGCACTCAGCTTAAGGGATGTCATGACCGGACCAACTTAGCACGCAGCAGAAGTGCTTATTACGCATTGTATACTCATTCCTGACACAGGGGAGCCTGGCGTGGCTCACATCCCAGTGATCAAACTCGAGCTTTTTCTCACCACAATAGTTTGTAAGGGACCTGGTGAATTTCCACAAACCTCGGCATGAACTCTCCCACTTAACCATGAGAGACTCTTCGATTCGGGAGAGGCTGATAAACAGTGGAAGAAAGAGAGGGAGAGGAAAAAAAAAGAGAGGAAAATGGAAACAGAGGCTGGCACTTCCAGCAGGTTTATTTCAGGCCATGACAGTGAGCCCTTGAAAAAGGGAAGGCGTCTAAAGCCGTGTCCATGGATGGACGGGGTGGAGGGGGATACACAAAAGGGGTCGTGACAAGCAGACATGGCATTTCAAAGCCTCCTCGCTTCTTCTCTCGAGTCCGGGAGATAAAGGAAGGAAAAATCGGATTATTTTACTCCCCGGATCTCTGAACCCAGCGGGGACAGTGAAGACGGTGCCTGGGAACAATTTATCCAGCCATTATCTCAATCCATTAAGGATGAGAACTGCAGGCCACGCTCCGAGTCTGATGTTCTATCGTAAAGATGAAAAGGAGATTTCTGAAGCCCTTTATTTGACGATTATCGTCTCGATTTCTGTCTTTTTGTGCTTTACTGTCTGATACGTCTCAACTTCACAGAACGCTTTGATTAGCACCCATCCAGGTTCCACTTGCTTCTGTATTTGCACATCTAATGTATGCATGGGAACACTTTAGGGATCAGTTTTGTGCAGTAACCCTTCCTTTACAATTTTATTGGTCATTAACTTTTAAAACTTTCATCTGACATATCAGTTATTATTAAAAAAAAACTGAACAAACCAAGAGGTTTTTTTTTCCCCGTTTTGGAAAAATTAATTTTAAATAAAAACAAAGTTTTAAAATTGTTTCCAGAACATCTTTTTCTTATTCATGGTTGAGTTTGGGAAGTAGCATATCAGGGAAGGAAATCCAGACGACCTTCTCCTCAGACACTCTCCAGCTCCTCCTGGGGGATCCCGATGTGTTCACAGCCCAGAGAGGATTTATAATCCCTTCAGTGAGTTCTGGTCTGTCTGGTTACTTTTCCCAGTTGGACATGCCCAAAAACAAACTCCAGAAGGATGCGCCCAGGAAGCATCCTAATCAGGTGACTCCTTTTGATGTGTAGGAAAACTCCTAACCTCAGCACTGAGGCTGAAGTTTGCCATCCTGAAAAGCTCATTTCAGCCACTTGGATCCAGGATTTTGTTCTTTCAATTGTGATCTTTATCTCATGACCATAGGTGAGGGTTAGAACATGGATAGCCCAGTAAATCAGGAGCTCAGCCTTTCAGCTCAGCTCCTACTTAACCTCGACAGACTGGAGCAACACTCATTTCTGTTGAGAAATCCTTAATCTGTTGGTTCATCTCCCGCTTTATCCTACTCTTGCTCATGAACAAGTGTCTGTTTGTGGTACAGAAATCAGCCCACTCGCGGTCCTCGTCTGCTCACACTGCCCCCAGCTTTAACTTCTCCACCTGCAGGCAGTGAGCCAATGAGGAGGTACTTTTGGGTAGATTTTTTGGTTTTGTCCCAACTGGACCCCAGAAAGCAAGGCTTAACCACCAGACACTTACTGACATGCTACCTCACCCTCTGGCTCAGGAGGGTGCCCTGGTTCCCCCTATTCCTATTTTCGTGATCGTTCTTAGTCCACCTCCACCTCTGAGGCCAATTGAAAACCCAACAGGCACTGGTGCCCCAGACAGCACAACCCTCAGGGTCGTTGAGGGACTCAAACGCCTCCTTGGTTCTGCAAATGGGATCATTTTAGCTTCTTTTTTTTTTGTTTGTTTTTAAAGTAAATGAGAGCAAATGACATGTAAATCTGTCTCAATTGAGTCACAGTACCTTAAATATCTTTCAATTTGATTACCTTTTTTTTTTTTTTCTCCAGTCACAATATGCTTTTATCAGTCACCAAACCCTCACAAACTTGTTTTGCATTTCTTGAACTTTCTGACTCACTAAACTAAATTGCCACAGGAGGAAACATTCTTAATTTAATCTAAAGAGTATTTGTTTAGGAAATGTTTTAAACATGTTTAAATTTTCAGTGAGACGAGAGCAAGGCCCTGAGGTTCTCACAAGGAAACTGAGAACCCTCACCAACTTCAGGCAATTTGGACAATTACTTTTAGTTTTTGTGTCATAGCCTGTATGCAAGTTTGGATGTTTTCTTCTGCAGTGTCTTACAGCAAGTCTGTTAATGTCATTTCTCATGATGCTTTTGTTTCTATATGTCCAAAAGGAGCTCCTCTTCCTTTGTCAGGAAGTTCTTTGTCAATCTGACTCGGCAGCAAGAGAACGAGACTTTGATGTGCTGAACGGTGACCTGTTTTTACATCTTAATAAATCAGCCTCAGGAAAGAGAAACTGATGCAGGAACAAGATGCATAAATTTCCTTCCAACGATTTGAGTCACACTGAAGCAGAATGACTTTATTACCTGAATAAATCGGAGATTGTTGCACTCACAAGAAACTCAGTTTCAGATTTATTTTGTTAAAAATGCAAACATGTGAATCACCGGTTTAATTTTACCTGACTTACAACGTATATTAATCTCTTTAGTATATTTTAACCGGTTGTGTTTGAGTGTTTTGTTCAGTGTTTAAAGCACATTAAAAGTTTGGCCTGTGATGTTTCTGGCACTGAATTTAACTTCAGATTGGTTATTTATATGTTTTGTACAGTCCAGCTTAATTCATGTCACATACTGTTTGCCTGGATAAATGTGATTTAAAAGCAGGTTTCTGTGCCAGTTCCACTGACTGTTACTCAAGGACACCGTTTGTTTAATATTCTGTCCTGTCAGTCATAAATCTGCTTCTTTTTACTTGCTTGTTTTCAAAGTCATGGGCCAAATTTCTTTTATAAGACAGGGTGTATTTAAAAGAAGCCTGAAAAGAAATTTAAGCATCAGGTGCTTGCTGTAAAAGTCTGATAAAGTGCTACTAATTCAAGCACGCTGCTGGCTAGATTGCCACAAATCATGATTGTGCAAAATCAAAGGATTACTTCAGCTGTTGGCTTTACAAATCCCTTCAGATCCTCGGAGCCACTTTATTGTTTCCAAATGCAGGCCTTTGAAGGCTTTCCAGGATGTAAAGAGCACCAAAATGATTATGTTCTCCTTAGAAAGAAATTAAAGTTCTTAATGGACCACTGAAACTTCATTTGCAGAACCGTCTGCTCCGGTCAGCAGTAACTTGGCTTTGACAGTTGTTTAAAGAGCGTCAAAACCAATTTTCTCCAATGCCTCATGTTGGCTGTTTCAGTCAGTCGTTTTCATCAATTTGGATCTGTCATCCAGTCTTAAGGTCATACGCTGGTTTCCATGGGACCTGTTTTTTGGGGGGAAGCATGAAGTGACCTCATGGGGAACATTTGGCACAATCCGTCTTATTAATTAATCAGAATATTTTTGTCTGGATACCACAGATGTTAGACTTACGTGAGAAAGGAACTACGGTATCAAATAAAGATGGTTATTGGCGCGTCTACATGTGCAATTGAGTCAAATTATTAAATTTTTTTGTTGCTTCAAAACTGTGATAGTGATGCAATGTGTTTTTATTTTAACCTGTGCTAAAATCTCACAATGTCTGCAAGAAACAAAAGAAATTCAGTTGAACAAATGCTCCTGTTTAACATGTACAACCCCAAATCCGATAAAGTTGGGACTTTGTGTAAAATGTAAATAGAAACAGAATGCAATGATTTACAAATCTCATCAACCCATATTTTATTAACAGTGGAACATATATCATTTTGGGGGAGAATAAATAAGAATTTTGAATTCGATGATCCCAACACGTCTGAAAACAGTTGCATCAGGCAAACAAAAGGATGTAAAAAGTGGTACAGATAAGAAACAGCTGGAGGGGCATTTAGTAACTCATTATGTTAATTGGAAACAGGTCAATAAGAGGACTGGTTATAAAAAGAGCATTTTAGAGGCTGAGATCTCAGGTTTTAAAACATGTGCTCTCACAAAGACATGTTTTTCAAGGAAGGCCTTGCATATTTCAGCAAGATGTTTTTAAACCACATACTGCATTCATTACAACTGCGCGTTGTTGCATTTTCTTTTATTTACATTTTACAGTGTCCAAACCTTTTTGGAATTTGGGTTGTAAACATTTTTTTTTAGTAAGAACAAACTCAGGTTCTTAAAAAATGGTTTCTGTATTGAAGTATAGTATAGTTTTTGCACGGTTTGTTGGTATTAAAACCTTTTTTATCCTTTTCTACGTAGAGCAGTTGTTCCAAGTTTTCAAGTTTCAACTAACAAAGTAACAGTAACAGGTTGAAGTATACAAACATAGATAATAGACCTAATAACATATGCGCTTAGCAATTTTATGTTTTTAATTTCATCATTCTCTGCAGATTATCCCTTTAGGTAATTCACGACTCTCGGAGGGGTTCTGCCCTCAACTTTAAGCCGCTGAAACTTTGAAAGTAAAGTACTCACAAGCTTGAGTTTTAAAATGTACAATATAATTTGTATAATGAAGAGGTTAAAATACATTTTTGCGGCAAGCTGATGCCTTGTATTTTGATGCTCCATTATACATCCATAGAGTTTTGTTATTAACTAATTTTCAACTCTGTTCTTGCAGTTTCTGCTTCCTTAATTTATCACTTTTAGTAGTGTGCCCAAAGAAAAAAACAAAAGGCCAACCCATAAAGTTCCTGTTATGCATATATGATTTCCTTGTCTTTTTATGGATCCTGCAGGCTGGAAAATGGTCGTATATCATGCTGTTGTTTTTAAATGAGTTCTGATCCACATGTGGCAGCGGTTGAGTAAAGTGTTTCCAACAAAATTATGTGGGTAATGATCCATGTACTGTACACCGCTGCAGGCACATCTCCAGGTCTCCTCATCCCTAAGGGTTTACAGATTGGTTAGGTAAATGAAAAGATACTTTACGGAGAAAGAAAAACGGGTAAAACTCCAGAAAGATGGAAAAGATTCTGTGCAGAAGTCTTGTTTTACCCTTCATTTCTTATTGTACTTTTAAGGAGCCAGACGTTATTGGATTTTTACATGGTTCTGAGCAAATATTCTCCGGGCTTTCTGAAAGTTTTATAAGTTTTTGTTGGATATCTGCTGCCTGTCAATCACTTTCAGTTCAGCTGCTGGCCCAAACCCGATACAACAAAGGGAAAGTGGAAAACTTGCATCCTCTTATTTATTTGGAGACTCGAGACTTGGTGATAAATCACCAACTTCATCTGAATTTTCTTATTAACCAGGCTATAATACAAATAAAGCTGCTGCAGCCTTTTTGTTTTTAAGAAACATTTGTATAACTGCCTCTGAGTCGTGTCAGAGGTCAGCTGGGTTAGTATTTCTTCATGTTTAGTTTCCTTACAGTCTGCCAAGTACAACCAGAGTGCTGTATTTATAGTAAATTGCAATAATAATTTGTTTTTACCCACAGAACATATTCCAACTTGCTCCAATCTTCCATGATTCCTTTGGAGTGCCGGAGAAACCAATCACATTCCCCTCACCATCCCTCACTTCCGATCTGCTCCATTCGCGAGCTGAAAATAACCCGTGAATCATTTCATGGCAGCCACGTTCGTGTTTACACGTCGTTGTCTTCCGTAGTGGAATATTGTACTATTCTTCACACCAAGAGCTTAAAAAATGTTCCGGTAATGTCAACAGAAACCAGAATATGAAGTTTTATAAGATCTGACGGGAACTTTTTCTCTCAAATTTTATTTTGGTTTTAAAAATCATTCAAGTTGTGCTG
>JAOXNZ010000188.1:2799092-2811018 GCA_028566095.1 Kryptolebias brasiliensis | reverse complement strand
TGTCCCTAGGTGTGAGTGAGAGTGTGAATGGTTGTTTGTCTCGTTTGTCTCTATGTGTCCCTGCAATGGACTTGCGAGCTGTCCAGGGTGTCCCCCGCCTCTCGCACAGTGACTGCTGGAGATAGGTACCGGCTCCCCGCGACCCGGGTAAAGAAAATGGATGGATGGATGGATTGTTTGGGGACACCTACAGTTTAAGATGAGAACTGCAGCAGCGCTGGTAGAAACAGCAACAAACACAAAGTGTGCTTCACCCTGATCATTACAGAAGATCAAAATATTCCAGGAAAAATGTTTTATTTACAATTTAACTGTATTTTAGTTATTAAACACATCTGATTATTGAATTTCCCCTCATGGAAAAATACAGTATTATTATTATTTATTATATTCTATTATTCAATTTATTTTAAATCATTTTCTTCTGAACCTCATTTTTGTGTTTTTTTTTTTTTAAGTTTTATTGTAATTTTCCACAAGACATGTTTGTTAGCTATGATTTTTTTTTTTATGTAGTAAAAATTTGTCTCAATAGTTGACATAAAATCATTTCTTTGCTTGGTTGTACTTCACTGAATCTCATTGTATTGAATCACATCATATTGTGATTAAAAGCTGAATCGTATCGTATTTGTTTTTGCTGCTCATGTATTTTTAATTAATTGAATGTTTCTACATATATCAGCCACATATATCTATTATATCACATGAGGAAATAAAGAGATTGAACTTAAAGCTACGAAGTTCTGCTGAAATGTGTTTAAATGACCTAAGAGCTGCAAAACATTTCGTTGCCACTCCTGTAGCTGTTCAAAGACTTCAGAAATGTATAGTAGTGTTGTCTCCTTTGGTTGCATCCATTTAGAGAATAAAGCTCCACAATTTAAAATTTTAGAAATGTAAAAGTGTAACTATGTTGACCCTCTCCTGAGAAAAAAGTAGCTCTAATTCAGCTTAGAGTTTGTGTGGGAATTAAACTGAACAAATTTAAGTCAAAGATTATTTCTTACGATGTGGGTGGATGTGGTTGGCAGAAATATTGTGACCTTTTCTGCACAAAAATCCAAGTTTTTAAATCCTTAAAGAAAACAGAAAACTTCAAGAAACTAGGCGATGATTCTCACTGACTTGTGTAATGCCATTCGACACCTTTAATGTTCTTAATAAAATGTCATTTAAGGTTTTATGGCTGCAGTTGACCGAAGAAAAAGTGAATATAAAGAGGTGGGGATATAAAGGCTGGAAACCACACCCGTGCCAGATGTTGACAGATTATACGGACTGTCTACAGGACGGGCGTGTCTCTCCTATTACAGCCTATTGATCAGTTGTGTTTTCCCAGACTTCATTCATAGAAAAATTGGAAGCAGCTGCACCATCTGCCTCCTCTGTTCCCCAAAATGTGCAAAGATGTGTGTACACGGGGCATGTTTTGGGAGTTAGTGTGAATGTCTCAACCCCAATACCTTACAAACGTTGAACAGATGCTGAATGTTGTTTTTGCTTAATTATTTTCTAACCAAGCAGCTGACTGATGAGTGAAAAATTGCCAGCTAGTTACTGAAGAAAGCCTTTAAAGATTTTGATGTCTAATTTTGTCCTTTATTTCTTTTTTAGCAACTTCCTGAGTGTTTTATCTGAGCAGCAACTATAAATGTATCATATAATCTAAGAAACCTGAGTTGTGTTTTTATATCAAGTATTGCTTCATGTTCTTCAATAAACATGTTGGCATTTTACTTTTAATGGTGGATAAGAGTCAAGTGCTACAATTAGAGCAGATCTTTAGTAAAATCCAGAGCTCAGAACCAGGAAATCAGGCGGCAAATCTGTTCGGTGAGGCAAAAACTGAGTCAAGAACAAAAACCAGGGTAAAATATTCATTCGGAAAAGTCATAGAAACGTCAGACATCAATAACTAAGAACCAACTGAAGTCAAAAAGAATAGAAAACGAAGAACCAAAGTACTAAGACAATCTGTCAAGAAGTAACATGCAAATATGTGCAAAAGGCTGATTTTCGGAATAAAACATAATGCAAAACTATTCTAAAACTACATGCTTGGTCCCCCATAAACTCTGAGGGCTCAACAATGTGACGTGGACTCATCCTCTGGGGAGCATGAATATTTGTTCTGTGCAAATTCCTCCTTTTAGACATAGAGATAGATCCGTACAGCTTACAACAGAGAATCACATGATTGTGTTACACATAAACAACTTAACTCCTGGCACCCATCCAATGACTGCAAGTCACCTTGCTCCCTAAATCAGACCCTAGTTTGTGCCTGGCTACCCACTGAACTCGCCTCCTCGTGCCCCTGGCTGCCTCCATCCTAAAGTGCTGCACCCGGCTCTGGTGGCTCGATGAAGTTAGTCCAGGCTCAAACCTCACAACTGAATTTCTAGTGTGAGCATTTGCCGGAGAAGAATATCTACACAACTAAATATGTGCACTAGCGCTATGCTAAATCTAAGTAGCTGACTGCACAGGCTCAGTAGGTGCTTTCAGACCAAATAGTTATAAGAACTCTTGGTTCCAATATGGGGAAAACTTAAAATACAATCTATATTGTTTTGCTTTTTACAAATAAAACTAGATGCAAAACTTGAAGAAACGTGCTGATGAGTAGTTTATTCAATAAACTTAGACCTTCACGAAAATCTTTGTTCAGCCCTATTTTAACTGTCCTACCTTTGAGAGTTTCTGGCTCAGAAGAAACCTGATTCACGTTTATTTTTCCCTGAGCTTCAAGGGGGGATTGTTTGTATCCTCGCGTGATGGAAGCTCTGTGGGTTTCTCAGTCGGTCAAACACTGAAACTTGCCAAGTTCAAATCTTGCCAAGCAGAAAGTCATAAATTATTGTCCGTGCAATGTTGTGAAGCACTTCCTTGCAGATTTCCATCCTGCGGTTTTATTGCTTATCTATTTCTTCCCTGTTTCCTAATAATATTTACAACTGACGCTCTGACGTTGGCTTGATTTCCTTCTCGTAAATGTTGTTTAGGTTCTGGGCGACACTGACTAGTAAGTAAAATGATGAGGTCTCACAAGTCCCCCACAACTTTTTTTACTGCGTAGAGCTGGAAATTGAACAGTTTATCATAATATTTTCCCACTTGGGGATGAAAATGTAAGATACATAGAGATTCAGAGTCATGTTGCACTCTATGTGTTTATGCATACAGCTCAAAAGTCAACTCCACTGAAGAATTTTTTTCATGGTAATTTTCTTTTCATCTGTGGAAAGTTTACTTAAGCACCAGTGTCTCACTTTAGTTCTATGTTTTGATAAGGTGTGGCTCCAGTAATGTTTTTACTTCAAGCTTATCCTCTTTCAAATGATTACATGTTTCCAGCATAGAAGCTCTTACCTTTAAACAGTCTATCTCGCCTGTTAGAAACATAACCTCTTTTAATATCTTGGCTGCTAGGTTTCATTTACAGAGGGCCCTGCAGCAATAGTAGCTCTTCTTTCCTGGCTAAATTACTGACCTATATAAGTCACTGAAAATGGAGCGTGGCACGAGAAGGAAGATGGGCATGAGGAGTGAACTGTGCATACTTGAAGGCTACACAGAACGTGTCAGGATCATTGGACCTGACTGTTGGGGTAGAGGAAATATAATCCGAAGGTTCACTTTTAAAATAAAAGATTGACCCAAGCCTTTATGATTGGCTGCGGAGTAACCTCGAGAGAAATGGTGGCCAGTCAAAACATCACTCTGATTACAAACTTTAAAGAAAAGGAAAACCAATGAGGAAAATATGCTGTAAATGGTATGCTGCAGCATGAGCAGTACATGATTTACCCTAGACAGAAAGGTTGACATAAGAACAAAAGGGATTTCCTTTGAGTCCTGAAAGCTGTCCAAGGTCTTTTGCTCTGTTTATAATAAAGACATAGCAGGCAGTCATCCCAGTGTGGCCTGTCGGTGTCGAGCCAGACATAGTTATGTTTGAAAATGTCAAAAAGCTTTTCGATCCTGGTTGCAAAAGCTGCTTCTCTGACAAGCTCACATACCTTTAGCTGAATTTATGATAGACAGCTTAGGATAGTACATACAAATACTGAACAGTGATCTCCACCATACTTTCTGAAATCTTTGGAAACTATTTGCTAATCTGGGAGTTGTGGCCCCGACAGCCACGATCACAACTAATCCCAGCTGCAGTTTCCACAACTTTTCCACTTCCTCTTGAATCCTTTGGCACTTTTTGTGGTTCTCATATTCCTTATTCTTGATGTTGGGACTTTTTTCTCTATCATGACTGTTTACTTTTGTAGTATGTCATTCACCACAGTGTACAGTTAGTACAGTATAGTCCCATGATATCTTAGCTCTGTCATTCTCTAATACCTATGGAGGTGTCTCCAGTTTGGATTTGTGGAGTTTCAGCCTGTAGTATGCACAGATGTTCCTGTACAATTCAACCATCATTTAATTATGTATGCCCTACCAGCCTACATGATATAGATCCTGCTTTATTAGACGCAAGTAGGACTTCTCAGTATCTGCCACTTCCTTAATCTGACGGGGAAATCTGCTATGCCAGAGCTTAAGTCAAAAATGTGACAAAATTGCAAGAAAAGAAGGCAACTTTCCCATTGCAATCTCACCTAAATCTGAGTATTTCTGACCGAGTGAACAGCGAGCCATGCAGCTGTCTTTTGAGCAGCCAGTTTTTGAAAATCACAGCCTGTTTTTGTGTTTTCACATCTTGTTCCCACCTTGGCTGCAGCCCCCCACATTGGAGTACAGACTTGGATCAGTTTTTTTTTTTATAATTATGATTGATCATCAGTGTGAGTTTTAAACCTGGATATTACCTTTAAATGTTCAGCTCCCTTCAGGTGTCATCTCTGGCCTTCTTCAGATGGGTTGGAGACGCCTGCAGCAAAGTTCAGATGGGTTTGACTTTCTCAGGACTCCCTCATATATGCTGTACGCCAACTAGCCCACCTTTACCCTTGACTGATAAATTCTTTTTTTAATTGGGTTTCTACGTTTATGATTTGACCCTTAATTTTTCTTGTTTCAGTTTGGGTAGTGGCTCACACAAACCCCAGTAGGGTTTAAACTTTGGTCTTCCTATTCCTACACCTTTAGGTCATAGCATAATGCATGTAGGTACAATCAGGCCTGGTATCTGCTGCAGATATCCTCACAGAAGCTTTGAAAAAAAATGGTTCAAACTTCCAAGCAAGCAGACAACTTTTCATATTTGGGAAAACGCACCAGAAGAATATTTTGTTATTTGCAATGCAGTGGACTGGTAAATACCGATGGACCTTAACTTTCTGCAGAAGCTTCACTTGTGTCTGATACAACAGAGAGAGATGTCCTGCTTGAACTGATAATTCAGTTATCATCAAAACGGAGGTGTCCAGAGCCTTCAGCAGTTTGTGCTTTAAAGGAGCGAGGAAGAGGAGCGCCGTCATCATTTGCTTCAGAGTCATCTGTATACAACCTGGGATCAGATCAGTCCTGACTGGTACATCTGCAGGAGGGTGTCTGACGATAAAGGATCCAAAACACCTGATGTATCCAAGGAACATCTCTGATGTTGTTTTGGAGTTAGATTGTGTATAACAAAAAAAAAAAAAAAACATGATGAACATTTGCACTGCAGAGACCTCCCTCACAGAGTTTGTAATAAATGGTCTCGTCTTGTCTCTATGTTCTCCTTTAAAACCCGTTTCCAGACACTTTATTAATGATACCATAAAAGTGATAGATGGTCTCCTTATAAAAATGTCACATTCCTACTCTGTTAAACCCCATCCTGTTATGTTTGGGTTGTTAGCTACCTAAAATCTCAGAATATCCCGTATTATGTGTGTCATCCACCAGCTCTTCAGAAATGACTGAGTTAGGGATGCTTCCTCAGCACGACTGGCTTGTGTTCAGCAGGTTGTCAAACGTTTATCAGATTTAAATGTTCTTTAACTGCAGGTGGATCTTTTCTTTTCTCTGTTGTTTGATAAATTGAGGCAGTCATCCTCTGCAGCCTTTGTGGATAAATAACAGGAGTGAAGTGAAATACAGCGGAGAGAGGAGGGGAACGGGGATTTCAGGTTTCAGAATTTAATGCCAGGATTTGCTTGAGCTGAAAATATTTCTCATATTTTTGTTTGGGGAAATTTAGTATTTATTGGCAGACAAAAAAAAGGTTTTGTGTGAAAATGAAACAATTATTTGTTGCCGTTTTGCCCTAATATAGTCCATGTTGTTAGTATTTCAAGATTCAAATAAACTGGGGATAAGATATAAACTTTATCAGACATAAAGGTGTCTCTCAAGAATTTTTTTGTTTGTTTTTTTGTTTCTGCTTGAGCACAAGCAGAGCAAAAAGATTATCTTTTACAAAACAAAAAAACTCAACTGACTAAGTGAGAGTTTTATATCCAAAATCAATTGGTCTGATATTCTGAGAGATATAGGGGGAATAGCAATTACCTTTTGTGTTTACTGTTGTGTTGATACCTTAAAAGAAACATTTAAGATTTGATTTAATCTGTTGGTTTCATTTGCTGGATTATAAATATGATTTCTTGACATTTGAAATGTTCCCTGCTCTATTTAAAACCATAAAAGCAAAGCTAAACACTTTGTTCCTCCTAAATAACTTTTGCTTGTAAATGTCTGCACCTTAAAACCTGTTCAGGAGTGCATACAGTGATGTCCCCACACCATCGCTCCATGTCTTACACCGATCGTTGTCCACCCCCCCACACACACACACACACACACACACACACACTGCATATTTCATGTAATGAGAAGCGGCGACTCTGATCTGGGTGTCGTCTGTTCAAACAAACTGCGAACGGGAGTATCTTGTTAGCAGACATCACTCCCCGCCGCTGCTGATGTAAGCAGAGCTTCTTCTTTTTTCTCCAAATGTTCCAGTCGCTCTGCATGCAGTCTGTTCAGCCTTCAACGTGACCTCTTCACAGAGAGACGATTATTCAACGTTCTTTACACCGTCCAGGATTTTCAGATTATTAACAACATGCAGGCTGTGTGAGATTTTAGTCCTTGAAAAATCTTTTCATGACATCACATTCACAGAAGAACATTTTTAAAGCTGATTGCTCAGGTTGTTTGACAGTTTAGTTGTTTCTTCTTTTATCTCACATGCTGGTGTAGATTCTCAGTCATCCAGGACATCCAAAAAATCCAAAAAAAGGTTAAAAAATTGAGAAATTGAATTTGAGAAAGCTCCTCGGATGAGAAGCGAAACGTCTTCAACTACAGAATAGAAGTCCAGTTGTTTTTGTTTTTAACCTTGTTTGGATTTTCCTCAAATGCAGAAAGTTAGTGCACACTTAATAATAACACATGCGCAGGCATGAACCATGACAGACGCCATCACACTGAATCAGCGCAAAACAGGCCGAACAATAATTAGCTCAAACTTTAAGTGATTATTTCAGAAACTGTTATCAATAAGTTAGAAATGCGTAAAATAAAACCGGCTTTTCTTGGAGGAATGAGTATCACCCGCCACCTTGCGTGCCAAACTTTTAAACAAAGAGCGATCAGTTCTCGCTCAAATTATGTTGGCGCTGACTCTCAGCTATTACTACACCAGATTCTAGCTAGGGCGGCCATCTTGAATCAGATTGACTCCAAAGTTAATCAGCTGTAGACATACATTCCATAATTACTTTGAGAGTTTCATTAAAAACAGGCAACAAGTGATTAATATCAAACATATTAAAAACAAAATTATGCATGAATAAGAATATATTTTTATAAAAGCCTACAATAATTCTCAAATGTCTGTTACCAGCATATAAATGTTTTCTTTTGATGTATAAATATACTGATTTACGCTCGTAATTCCAAGTTATTTTGATTATATCTACTTTTTCAATCACTATAATAAACAGAATTTGCAGAAAATGTTTTTCTTAGAAATATAAATTTATAAAGAAAACGTTTAACTGCTTCAACCGAACTAAAAGGATCTGCACTTGTCTCTTCTTGTCTTGCTGTCCTGTCTGCACACCTGAAAGTTCATAAACTAAAACTGTTCAGACCTTTTGGTTCTTGTCTGTATTTGAGTCTTGTTGCTCTCACTGTGGAAAACATAACAGGATTTCCCGAATTGATGCTAAGCTAAACTAGCCATTCCTCCTGTTACCAAACTGAATGGTTTCCATTTTCTCATCTAAGGCTTGTTTTCCCAAATCTTCTGTCAAAGTTCCCACTTCACTGTCTTTGTCCAGTTCCAATTCATTAAACTATTTTTTTTTCTCCTTCTCCAGGAACATTTTTTTTCCGTTGCTGTACCATAAGTCAAGTCAAGTTGTTTGTACTCCCCCCACCCCCTCTACACTGCCAGCTCCAATTAGTCCTGTTTGACAGTTGTTATCTCGGAATATGGAAGTAACAGCAAGTGCCACACACACAGGAAAGTACTGAAACAGATTGACCCGAGACCCGTCACACGATGGGCAGACTGAGAGCAGCTCAGCAGGATCC
The DNA here is from genome assembly GCA_028566095.1 of Kryptolebias brasiliensis. Classification (NCBI taxonomy): domain Eukaryota; kingdom Metazoa; phylum Chordata; class Actinopteri; order Cyprinodontiformes; family Rivulidae; genus Kryptolebias; species Kryptolebias brasiliensis. Next base: position 2,802,522 of record JAOXNZ010000188.1, on the reverse strand, counting down.
AGTCCTGCAGAACCATCAGTTCACTGACGTACAGAACATTAAGGTGGTGTCTCACTGAGCTGAGAGTGGTTGGTGAACGGGATTCGTGAGGGAGTCTCCAGGATGTCCTGCAATGTTCACTGGGTTGTCAACTTCCTTGTTCGAGTCACAGAGGTGCGCAGCAAGTTGCTTGAATTTTTAACATGTTAAAAAAAAATTGTGCAGCAAATTTTTCTCTTGAAATAGTCACAAAGTCCTCGCAGGCGTCTCCAACTCGCCTCGAGAGCTTGAGCTTGATTTTGACTCCTTTATGAAATCTCTCCTCTGACAGAAAACATCCAAACACCCGTCTTAAAAAACGCTGCTGTTAAATAAGAAATCTGCCTATCTTCATTTGTAAAGCATACACCAGAAGATTAAATCATAAAGGTGGGGGCAGCTGCCAAGGTGGGGGGAAATAATGTGCATGGCCAAGACTGAAGTTTTGAAAGCTGTACGCATGAAAACAGGCCATGATTTTTAAAAACCAGCCACTCAAAATGCAGCCACATGGCTTGATAGTCATTGGGTTACAAACACTCAGAGCTCAGTGAGACTGCAGCTGAAATTTTTGAGTCTCCAACAGTAACAGTCGCAGCTCAGTGAGCTACTTCCCATAGAACAAGTGAAAAACATATTAATGCAAAGAACTGGACATGCAGAACTGTTTTTTAACAAGCAATAACTGAAGCAGTGAACTTGAAAATGGTTTGTTTTGTCGAAGATACAACTGATGCGTCCCAGTTTGGTTCTGGGCCTTTTGTGGAACCACTTATCTCAAGCAATACATGAGGTTTCACTAAGGCTAAAGTAATAATTGTTCAGATCTTTTAACAGATTGTGCAAGACGTTTCTTTAAAACTTTACCATGCAAGGCAGCAGGCGAGATGCATTCCTGTCCTATCTGTGATTTTTTTTTGCCATGCTCGAAGTAGCTGTTAGCTCATCAATCTGGTCGGAAATAAACTCCATTTTTCCAAACTGAGGTCGTTCACAAAGCTATCTACAGCAGGTAAGATACTAAATGTTTATAGCTTTTCTAAAAGCCTCACTTTAAAGTATCAAACTATCCCTTTAGCACAGCTTTGTAGTTCCATCAGTGTGAGCACCTGAGCTGATGTGATGTGAACTCAAGTTTAACCTCAGCAGGTGATGGTGCAGAGTTATTCAGACTGGAGGGAGACCAGATGCTTTGCTGTGCGTCACTGCAGGCTTGCGTGTCACATTTATAATGCAGACACCTTTTTGAGCATGCATGCATTTTGCATGCTGATCCAAACCCCGAGAAAAGACAATAGTTATGCTGAGGTGCTGCTCAGGTCACTGAAGGGCAAACAGCTTTAATTGTGGAACAGTTGCACAATAATTGGGACTTCTTGTGTGTCTGACCTTTGTGTAAGAGATTGAGTTGCAGTTATGTAATCAGGTTAGGCCAATAAATAACAATGAGCAGAAGAAAAGAAACCACTGTTGGTCAATGAGACTGTGCCTGGATTATATTAGCCTCTGGAATTGTTTCTAATTCTGTCCGAACTCTAAAGGTACATTAAGAATTTAGGTTGAGGAGTGAGTTTAAAATTTATAAAGCTGTCTCTCTTTACATGGCTATGTCACTTACTTTGATAAATGTCCATCGTTGAAGCTCGTTTTTCTTCTTTTCTGCTACTTAGAGTGAGTGAAACAGATTTACAAATGTATAAGAGCTGAAAAGCAGTGAGGCCACCAAACAAAGCAGTTCCTTTCATCTCCCCATCCTTTTTCTTTTGCTATTCTGAGTTGGGGTGCAGGACCAGCAGGTCGAGGGCAGAATCACTCTTGAATGTTTTAAATCAAACTTAATATACTTTCCACTTTTGTGGTGTCAAGAGGCGGAGTTGTAGAGAGGAGGGTGTTGGAGTTGGAAACCTCAAGATCTTATCTCTGCTTTCTGCAGATGATGTGGTTCTGTTGGTGCCTTCGAACCATGACCTTCAGCGTGCACTGCGGCAGTTTACAGATGGGATGAGAGTCAGCTCCTCTACGTCTGAGATTATGGTTCTCAACCAGAAAATGGTGGAATGCTTAAAGTGGAGGAGTTCAAGTATCTGGGGGCCTTGTTTACAAGTGATGGATGAAGTGAGAGAGAGGCTGATGGGTTGATGCTTGGTCTACAGTGCTGAGGGCATTGCTCCAGTCTGTTTAGGTAAAAAAGGAGCTGAGCCAAAAAGCAAAGCTCTTAATTTATTGATCCATCTATGTTCCAATTCTCATCTATTGTCATGAGCTGTTGGTCATGATTGAAAGAACTAAGTATGTTCTCCTCTTTGTCTTTTTCCTGGCAGCTGCTTCTCTAACATCCTTCTACCAATATACCCACTGTCCCTCCTCCGGATATGTCCAAACCATCTCAGTCTGGCCTCTAACTTTATCTCCCAGTCCTTCAACCTGTGCTGTACCTCTGATGATCTTATTCCTAATCCTTTCCATCCTTGTCCCTCCCAAGGAGACCCTCAGCATCTTCAGCTCTTCCACTTCAAGTTCTGTCTCCTGTCTTTTTGTCAGTCCCACTGTCTCCTAACCATACAACATGGCTGCTCTCACCACTGTCTTGTAAACCTTTCCTTTGACCTTTGCTGCCACCCAAGTGGCAAAAATGAGCTTTCTCTGTAGGGTGGCTGGGCTCAGCCTTGGCGATAAGCTGAGGAGCTCCATCGTCCAGGGGGAGCTCAGAGTAAAGGCTCATCAGGAGTCAGCTGATCTGATTAGGATGCCTCCTGGGTACCTCCCTTTGGAGGTTTTCCAGGCACATCCTGATGGGAGGAGATCCAGAACTCACTAACTCACTGGACAGATTATTTATCATCTCTGGCCTGGGAACACCTTGGGATCTCCGGGAGTTGGAGAGTGTTGCTGGGGAGAGGGAGGTCTGGGTTTCCCAACTATGAACAAGTAGAACAGGATGGATGGAAACTTTTCTCAGAAAGTTGTTTATCATCATCAACAGCTTCTCTGACATGTGAAGTTCTCCAAGGATCCATTCTTGGTCCAGAACGTTTTTTCTTTTTCTCATTCCTATTAGGTTTGGTGTAAGATACATATCAAAACTGTATTTCTTTTAAATGCCAATGATGTCAAATTTGTGTTCCCTTGTAGATGCACCAACCTTTTCAAATAAAAATAAATATAAATAAATAAAAATAAATTTAAAAAAGATGAAAACCAAACCCTCTTTACCTCCAGTCCTGACCTGGGTTTTTTTGGTTTTTTTATTTAGCTTTTCTGGATTGAATTGGGTGGCACAGCGGCGTAGTGGTTAGAGCTGTCGCCTCCCAGCAAGAAGGTTGCAGGTTCGAATCCCACCTTTCTGGGTGGAGTTTACATGTTCTCCCTGTGCACACGTGGGTTTACTCCGGGTACTCCGGTTTCCTCCCAC
>JAOXNZ010000188.1:2708079-2718145 GCA_028566095.1 Kryptolebias brasiliensis | reverse complement strand
TCGGATGAGAAGCGAAACGTCTTCAAACTACAAATTGAAGTCCAGTTGCTTTTGTTTTTAACCTTTTTTTGGATTTAAGAAATTATTTAGGAAAGAAAAACTTTATTTATCCTCACAAGATAAGACAAGAAGGCCTAAAATGTGTTGAAGGATTGCATATCACCCGCCACCTTTCATGCCTCATCTTTTATTGAGAAATGATGAAGTTGTAGTTTGTTGGTCAAACCTTTAAAATAACAATATAAAACTTCAAGAAAGCCGTTGAATTAGACATGATGGATGAAGTGAGTAAGGGTCAGTATTTCAGCTGTTGTGTTGGTTTAATTAAAATAAAAAGGTTTCAGTCACGAAGAACCTCAGGGTAAACCGAGAAGGGTCAGTTCTGTTTCTCTGACCTCTATCGGTGCTTATCGCCCCACATCCAGTAAAAAATGCTCTTTTTTTTGGTCATTTTGAGCTGAGCCCAGCTGCCCCACATGCTTATTTTAGCCCCGATTCTGGCGTCAGATTCTCTCACAAGTCTGTTTAATGTGCTGTAGTCAAACTGTAGTGGTGCGGAAATGTCTCCAAACACGCAAAAACATTTGTACTGCATTTATAAAAGATCCTGGATCCAGCTTTAAGTCAGTCTTTCTGTTTGTTGACTTCAATTTATGCGTAGTGGGTCATTAAATCTACCGAATGGCATGTGTCGATAACATTTCAGCATGGATGAAATTCTCTATCCGTAACAAGATGTGGAAATAAGATGTTGCAGGTGTGTCCTAATTACTCTGAATTTCATCACATCCTCCTCCAAGATTTACATAGAAACTGTGGAAATGTTAATATAATTGCTCCTATCACGCGGCCTCTTCAAACTTAAACAGATTCTTAATGAAAAGGATGAATACTTGCTCTCTTTCTGCCTCATCGTGTTACAAACCAACCACACGCACATAAACAGGATTACCAGATCTGACCAGGTCCCACCAGCATCCTGAACAAAAGCCATAATCCGCCGCATTTATTTTATTACATTTTCAGCCATAAATCAGGTCAGCACATCTAATCCCTCTTGCTTCTCTTCACCACCCCCCCTCTCTAACTCTGCATCACAAAAGCTATTAAAAAACAAGCAAAACCGCAGGAGTTTCAGCTCTCTTCAGACAGACTGACATCAAGTAAAAACATCTCAAATTCTTCATCAGCAGCACAAAGATTAAGGCTGTGGATGTTGTGAAAATCTACTGTAAGTCTGAGCTATAGAGCCCCAAAGAGGTCTAAGTTCTCTCACTTGTTTCAACAAAACCCCATTATTTATTGCGACGTTTTTCCAGTTTTTCCAAGGCGGGTAGAAATAATGTGCAAGGCCAAGAATAGTTTTGCACAAGAAAGAAATATACTCTGTAAATAGGTCTGTGACGTTTTATGGGCACTGTTTAGGTCTTTAAAGTGGTCTTTTGTTCTTATTTACGTCAAAGCTGTGTAAATGTTTTATTTTGACAGGGCTTTTCCCTGACGTCGGAGGTGGCTACTTCCTGCCGAGGCTCCGGGGGAAGTTGGGACTGTTTCTGGCCTTGACGGGCTTCCGGCTGAAGGGACGGGACGTGCAGAGGGCTGGAGTTGCCACTCACTTCGTTGAATCTAAGAAGGTGCTGGAGTTCAGCCCATCAGACTGACTTACTGCGACTCCTCAAACACGTTCGGCTCTGACTCACACATCAGCTCATGCTTAACTAAAGGCTGAGTGATATTGGTGCTGCAGGGACGAATGTAGGGCACGCTCATGGCCAGATGTTGAGTCAGCGGGTGAATCGCTCTTGTTTAGGCGAGCCGACATGTACTGACTGGTCCAAAGGTCAGGTGTGGGTCCTGCTAATGGCTCACAGTCAGAGCTGTGTGTGGCAGAGTTTATCTGCAGCGTAACCTTGAATTTTTTTTTTTTAGGACAGAAGTTACTTTGACAGCAACAATTGGAGCAGAACCAAGGCTGGAAGCTCAATACAAATAAGGGAAAAGCAATTTTATTTATTTGCTAAAGATAAAACCAGATTTATTCAGTAAGCTGTGTTATTCCTTACAATCTCAACAACAAAAACTGTTTAAACCAAGATGAGAAGATCTACTTTTATTAAGGGGTGGCTGCGTCTCAGGGGTTACAGCAGTCGTCCTCTAATGAGACAGTTGGAGGTTTGATTCCACCAGTATGCCACATGTTGAAGTGTCCCTGGGAAAGACACTAAACCCCGGATCTGGATGTGATCTAAAGCACTGATTAGACTCTATAGAACAACTTATTTAGATTAGCTTTGTAGAGATGTAGTGAAGTGCTGTCTGGATGGGTAAATGAGGGCAGATTTTTTTGTAAAGCGCTTTGAGTGGCTTGTTTGGCTAGAAAGACGCTTTCCAAGTACAGTCCATTTACCTTTTAAATACATTAAAATCTGCGCTCAACAGATCCCAGACCTGGAGAAGGAGCTGGTGAACTTGAAGTGTCCCAAAGACGCAGATGTCTCCAAACTGCTGGATTCTTTCCAGAACCAGGTCAGAAATCCAACATGCCTCCTGGACACTTGAACACAACACAACTTCTGTATTGAAAACCCCAAATGGAGCTTTCGCAAACCTTTATTATTATACTGTTGTTCAAACGGTTCCCGTTGAGCTTTACAAATGAATTTATTCAGCCAAAAACTAAATGAAATAATAAAAAAAAGAAAATGTAATAATGTAAGGATAAAAACAAAGCAGTATGACTGAGAAACAGCGTCTGTGGAAGGACATATACATTTATTCAAACCTAGTTATTAGCTATAAAATCCATCTGATCCTAATAGTGGTTTAAAATTAAGATTTATATTTATATTTTATCCATCCTGTTAGAATTTACAGCTAATAACTGAAGACGTGGCTTCATTTTACAAACTTATTTGATAAAGATAAATAGAAGAGCTGTAAAATTCAGTTTTTTAACCAACAGCTCTTCTGTAGTAATCCGTCTCATACAGATATCCTTCAGAAAAAAGATGTTTTTTGTATTACTGGTTCTGTACCTGAATGAGGAAAAACTCAAACTCGAGTGTTTTCTGCCCGCCTGCTGGGTCCGTGTTGTGGCCAAGTCGTTCTGTCATGTACGGTTTGTAAGTGGACCTGAAAACAAAGGCGAGCGGGCAGCGGGCGGGGTAGAGGGATTCAAAGATTTATTAACAAAAGTTCAACAAGCATGCAGGGCAGGAACATGGGGAGGAAGAAGGTTGTTGTCCTGGGACTGAACTAGCGAAAGGATTCGTTCAGGAGCCGCAGCTCATGCTCAGTTTGTTCATTTGACTTAAACCTCTTTCTCATAAAAATATGACGAGGCGTAAAAAATCTTAACGCAGCGTTTGTTCAAACTGCTGGGAAGGTTCAGATTTGCCATTTTAGATCGGAAACAAAATAAAAGGTTTCTGCTCTGAGTAGCTGTTAGCTTAAATCCTCCCCGATTCTCCAAATTGAGATCGCTCTGATTGCCGTCTACTGCAGGTAAGATACTGACACAACCCCAGTTTAGAAGTAAAATAAAAATGTTTTAATTTCCAAACAGTTTTGCTGAAACTAACATGTAGTTTCATGTGTTTGTGTCCACAGAGCAGCCCGGACTCCAATCAGCCTTTTGTTTTGGACAAACACATTTCTGATATTGACAGGTTGGATTTTATTTAATTTTTTTTCCTGTATTGTGAAAAACCTTTTCTTTTTAAATCTAACAATAAAGTGTTTAGTGGACTCGTCTATTAAGCTGCTTTTACACACAGTTCTTGTTCGTCTCCCGGTAGAAACGCTTAGTTTTTTGTGAATATCCGGATTTGTCTCCTTCTTCCGCCCATCAGGCTGTTCAGCTCCAGCAGCGTGGAGGGAATCGTGCAGAACCTGAAGGCAGACGGTTCAGAGTTTGCTACGAAACAAGTCGAGGTTTGTCCTTGACCTGCAGCTCAATCAGAACCACCAGAACCACCACAAGTTCAGTTCAAGAAATCTGTTCACACGCTGAGAGTTTCTGTGTGGCAAGTCATGGTTTGTAGGTCATGAAAGTGAGAAATGACCACGTCAGAGAACCTCGGAAACGACCACGATCCGTGTGAGCGCTCGTAATCTGGTAGAATCTGTCTAGGGGTTCATGAGTTATTTCGCTAACAGACAAACGCCAGCAGTTGATGCTCGATTTAAGCAAAGATGAGTAGCACTTATAGTATGTTTTGGGGATGACTCTCAGCTACTACCACACCAGGTTTTAGCTTAATATCTCTCAAACTGACCAAGTTATAGCCATTAATGTCCCTTAACTGCAGCGGCCATTTTGAATTCCTTTGACTGCAAATGGTAATCATTAGTCGTACATCCAGTCATTACTTCCTGAGGGTTTCTTTGAAAAACATCCAGTGGTTCTGAGATATTTTGCTAACACACAGGCGACCCGCTGTCAGCTTCTGATTAATGCTTCATCCAGTCCATCAGTATTTTAAGTATTTGTTGAAAGTGTTTAGTTATGTGTGAAATTCTGTCTTTTATTCTACAAAAACAGCTTATTTCACTTATGTTTCAGCTAATAATGTTGTTGGTTTTGGGTAAATATATATATTTTTAAACATGCTCTAAATATTACGTTTGGCTCACTGTTTTCTTGCGTTTCTGGCTCTAATTTCCTGGTTTTACGTCTTAGATTCTGTCCAAAATGTCTCCGACGTCCCTGAAGATGACCTTCAGGCAGCTGCAGCTGGGTGGAGAGATGAGTCTGCGGGACGTGTTGGTGATGGAGTACCGGCTGAGCCAGGCCTGCATGGTAAAATAAAACAGTGCTTTTTTTGTTCATAAGAAACAACACGCTATCTCATTTAAAAAGTTTTAATGTCACTAAATGGCTCCACTTGGCTTTACTTAAAGGTTTTGTGCCATAAACAGGCAGCAGGCAGACTTTTTAGCTTCTGACCCATAAAATGATCGCTGCAAAGCCTTGTGACTCCATCTACTGCCAGTTTAAATGTATAATTAATACTAATAATCTTATTAAACAAGGGCATAATGACACCACAGTCTTATTATTTTATGACTATTATTTTTGTATTATTTGTAACAATTATGGTAAAAAAAATGCCATAGATATAATATTTAAACGTATGTTGACGTCTGGAGATTATTATTAAGACCCCCACTTGGTGTTTCATAGACCATACTGGGGTCCCGACCAAAGATTTACGAAGCACTATCTGATTGTGACAAAGTTTTAGAAAGAGTTCTGAATATACCTCACAAGTCTTTCAGGCACAGCTTATTTTTGAATAACATCAAAGTTATTTGAAACCTTTATTGTATTTATTCCTCCGTCCCCGTCAGTGTCACGCGCCCCGCAGATTTAAAGCCCAATTATTGTCGCCTCTGCCTTTGTTGTCACCTTATCTGCTCGTGCTGCTTGAGGCATACCATCTTTAATAAGAACCATTTTGTTGTGTCCTGGTACGGAATGTTTGGTTCAGGTCTGGTCACAACACTTACCGACTTGCAGGACGTTATCCACGCAGCCGCTCTCCAGCAGAGCGATCCCCCGTCGGAACGGCAGCCGCGTCTCGGTGCTGCTCTCGCCGCTATTTCCGATGTCCTCCCCGCCGCTGAACGACGAGTACATGCAGATTTCCCGTTCACTCCTCGGGAACGACCAGTAAACGATCCGCCTTTGAACCGGTTCAGGGATCCGCTCGAAACGCTCCTCCACCCTCTGAAACGGCCACTTCTCCGCGACTTTCCTCGCCGCGATGTCCAGGAGGGACTCGGGGCTCTGGCTTCGGCTCGACTCGCCCTGCTGGGTGGCAGCCGAGCCGCCACACGGCGCCCCCGCGGCCCGCTGGCCCTGCCTACATGTCGCGCCGAAGCCCGGTCTACAGCAGAACCGCTTGGCTGGGGTCTGCGGTCCGCGCTCCGCCATCATAGCTCCGCTTACACAGCGACTGAGGAAGTCAACGAGGCATCTGTACGGGACGGGGAAAAGAAAAGGTTAGCACAGTTTGACTGCTGGTCAAATCATCCTTTTATGGAAATATGGGGGCAGGGCTTCTTCTAGCTTGTCAAACCCCTTTGTTGACAAATTAAACGAAGGCGGGGTTTGCTCGGTGCGCCCCGAACTGACAACGATACATAAAGGCTTCCCGCACGGCAGCTAATCCTCAGTGAGCCGAGAAGAAAAGCTTTGAAAGTCGGCTAGCTGTAATACCGAGCCGCTTTCAGGCGGTGGTTGTACAGGTGAAAGAGAAAGAGACCGGGCTTTGGCTTTGTCTGGCAGCGAGCCGGACCAGGGCGCCTACGGGCGGGTACTGGCCTGTCAACACTCCAGCCTCGTGGTTTGGGGGGGAGGGGGCAGTGAACGCAGCACCTCCTCTGTGACGTTTACGCTCCACTGGAATGTGGAGAAAGCTTTCAAGAAAACACAGATCGTCATGGGAAATATGGAAGGCTGCTGCTGCCAGTACAAATAAAGTAGCGTAAAACTGATTTGAAATTCATGTTTATCCATTCATCTATTCATTTTCCATCCATTTTCTTTACCTGCTTTTTCCATTTTGGGTTGCTGGGAGCCGGTGCCTAGCTCTAGCAGTCACTGTGCGAAAGGTGGGGGACACCCTGGACAGGTTGCAAGTCCATCGCAGGGCCACATACAGACAAACGAGACCAACAACCATTCACTCTCACTCACACCTAGAGACATTTTTTTAAGAGTTACCAATTAACGTAACATGCATGTTTTTGGTCCGTGGGAGGAAACCGGAGTACCCGGAGTAAACCCACATGCGCACACAGGGAGAACATGCAAACTCCACCCAGAAAGTACAAAAGTCAAGATTAATTTGACTTTCAAACTAAAAAAATTTGGATTTGGGTTTTGTTTAAGTTCTTTAAGTTTCTTTTGTATTGGGTTTATTGTCTTCATGTTTAGTTCTGTCTTACTTCAGTTTTTTCTCCTTGTGTCTTTTGTATTCCTGTCATCATTCACTTGTCCTCAGCTTATTATTTGTTTTTCTGCCATGCCCATCTTCACCTGTGCCCACTTTTCCTAATTACCTCCCATCTTTAAAACCTGGTCATCTCCTCCACTGACTCACTGGTCTGTTGTCGCTTTCATGCGCTGTCTGGTTCCCCTCATGTCTTGCCTCTTGTGTTGCTACGTTTTGGATTTAGTTTTGTTTTGCTGCCACATCAGCTTTTTGTTTTCTCTTTTTAAATAAATTAGTTCTTTTTCTCCTGGAGCTATGAGTCTGCGCATTGGGTTCGCCTCACTCTCCACCACACCCAACAATAAAAGGAAAACATACATTAGACTGATTGTGTCAAATATGTATTTGAATTTTAAAATAGTATTTTATCTCAGAAGTTTGATATAATAAATCAGTGGTAAATAAATTGAATGCCTAGGATTCTGTAAAGAAATGTCCAGTCGTCTTTCATGCCAGTTTTATACTAAGATTATCTTACGTTTAACCAAAATGGTTGAACATTGAAAATAACATTCTGCACAATCTCATGCAATATCTTACATAAGTATGTGTTGTAAATGGCTCTCAACTACTACCTCACCAAATTATAGCTCAGTCTGTAAAATTCACTGAGTTATAGCCATTTTTGTATAGGCTAAGGTTGATTAGCTGTTGTGGCCATTTTCAACTGGGTTGACTCCAAAAGGTAATCAGTTGTAGATTATTACTTTCTGAGAGTTTCTTAAAATCTGTACAGTGGTTGAGAAGATATTTTGCTAACAGACAATTCCAACAGGTAATGCTAAAGTTTTGAAGAAAAATGTCACATACAGGTGTTGTTAGGTTAGGTGGTACTTTGTTAATCCAGAGGAAATTATGAGGTAGTCTGTTGCTTGAGGCATTTTGGTGTTTTCTCTTTGCCTGTTTGTGTTTTGTGTCCTGAGTGGTTGGCAACCTAATCACCTCCAGCTGCAGCAGATCCTCCTAACAAGCTCCTCGGGTTTATAAGCCGGCGTTTGAGACCAGATCTTCACTGAAGCATCTCATACCTCTGGTATAGCTTTGTCAAGCCACTCAGTGATCACCTGTTCCCTAAGAATTACTTACCTGTTGTTTTCCTGTGCCTAGGAAATATTTCCCGAGTTGTTGTTTGGATCCGATCATCACCCCTTGCCGAAGAACCCAGTAGAAAGCCACTCACCGGACCGCCTTTGTGCTGCTGCCCGTCTGCCTCTCACCTAGTCTGGAACACTCTCTTGCTCAGTTAAGCCTGACCTGCCTGGAGCCATAACAGACACCTGCAAAGACTTACCTGGACACCTGTACCCTCTCCTCCATGCCAGTCTCCACCGATCTATTTTTCTGGATCCTGGTTCCCGCCCACTTGTAAATAAACTTCACTTACCTTTTTGTATATTGAGTCCTGACTGTTTTCTACCGAGCTGCTCACCTTTGACTTATCTGGTGCAATCTGATAGTATGCTTCAGCCCAAAAGAAATGTCAAAGAGCAGTGCTGGTAGAGAACAGGCCGCGAGTGCCCTTGACTTACACACCCAACGTATTGAAGATCATGAAAAATGTCTTCAGCAACTTTTCCAGCTACAGCAAACCACTAGTTCTTTGTTAGACCAAGTCAGTCACAGAATAGTGGCTATTGATGACAAATTAGGAACCCTGTTACCATCTGGCCCAGTCAATCCACCTGTAGCTGCTGTCTCATGACCCAGGCCCACTCTACCATCCTGTGAATCAGATCTAAGACCCTCAGAGCTGTTTGAAGGAGATCCTGAAAACTGCAGACTGTTACAGTGTCAATTAGCCTTCAATCGTTCACCCTCTATTCCCAACACATTCCTCAAAAATAACTTATATTGTGTCAGCCTTGAAAGGCAAAGCCCTTTGCTGGGCCCATGCATTTCTATCATCACATTCTTTGGAAACACTCACCTCTCAGTTGTTTTTGCAGGAGTTTAAACGGGTTTTTGATCATCCCCTCCAGCAGGAGGTAGCAGCCAACGACTTCTGACGATGAGACAAGGGAGGAAGTCTGTTGCCAAACATTCTCTGGATTTCCGGATAGCTGCCGAAGAGACCGGCTGGGACGAGCTGGCACTGAGAGGTACATTTGTAAATTCATTGTCTGATGTAATCAAGGACCAACTTGCCTCTAGAGGTGAACCTGGACGTTTGGATGGGTTAATCTCTTTGGCCATCTGAATTGACAATGGACTGAGAGAACGTCGTAGCGAAAAGGACTCCAATTCCCATCTACCCAGAGTTTCCGGTTTCCGCCTGCCGATAGAAGTTGCCTCCAATCAGCTCTCTTCCCTTGCCGAACCGTAACCGGAACCCATGCAACTTGGACGTACTCGTCTAACTCCCGAAGAACGCCAGAGACGTTTTGCTCTGAAGGCATGTATTTATTGTGGAGAAGTAGGACATTTTGTTGCGACCTGTCCGGCCCGGGGAAAAGGGCTGGCCCGCCAGTAAGTCAGGGGGTATTGTCGGGTCAGCCATGTTTTTCCCCTGTTTCTTTGCTATCCTTGCCTGCTACAGTTATCTCTGGCCTTATTAGACCCCCTATAGCTGCCCTGGTGGACTGAGGCGCAGAACAGAATCTCATTTCCAGTGATCTTGTCGAACAGCTTCAATTACCCACTCAGTCCCTCAACTCTCCTCGCACAGTCACAGGAATCACCGGACAAGGACTCACCCAGATTCACCAGAGGGTCACGGATCTTCATGTCGTCATTTCTGGAAATCACCACGAATTTGGTGAGTCTTTTGTTGTTGACTCTTCTTTCTCTCAACTGGTGTTTGGTTTTCCTTGGCTGACAAAACAAAATCCGACCCTCAATTGGTCTGAAAAAAGAGTTGACAAATGGAGTTCTGTCTTCAAAACTGTTTAAAGTCTGCAGTTTCATCCTCTGTTAAAGGAGAGGCCCTGACAGAGGATATAGATCTGTCTAAGGTCCCTTCGATCTATCATGACCTAGCCCCTGTTTTTCGTAAACAGAAAGCACTCTCACTCCCTCCTCACAGACCTTATGATTGTGCTATAGAACTGTTACCTGGTGCCCCTCTC
>JAOXNZ010000188.1:2648802-2662193 GCA_028566095.1 Kryptolebias brasiliensis | reverse complement strand
AAGACAAAATAACACCCGAAACTCTTCATCGCTCTGCGTCCTCATCGTCAGGACGTCTTTAGGTGTCTGGAGGAGGACTGGAGCCGAAATAAAGTGTGAAAAACTGAACCGGAAACAACTTTTAACAGAACAAGAAGCAGCCGGAGACAAAGCTGATGAGACAAAACATGAAACGTCTCAGCTTCACAGAATCTGCAGTAAAACATCAGTCCGGGTCAGAACCAGTAACTGGACCTGAGATGAAGTTACTGACCTTATTATGAACCAGCGTTAGTCTAAGCTCAGGTTTTAGGACGGCGTAGGCCATCAGCAGGTCCTGCACCTTCCTCAGCTCCTCCTTACACCTCTTCGTGGAGGAGTAGTACTGCCGCCTCACAGGAACGCTCTTAAAAAGCTTCGTCACGCTCACCGTTGTACCTGCAAAACACAAACAAGACGTCAAAAGGTAGATTAACATAATCTATTTAGACACTAAAAACATTAACAGACTAATTTATTTTCTTTTAATTGCAAACTTGCCTTTTACTTTCTGTTTTATCTTTGTTCTGTCTCAACAGTTTTATATTTTTGGTTGTTCCGGTCTTTGTTTTAATAGTTTTATGGTTTATGGGTTGTTTTAAATGAGCTTTATAAACCAAGTCGACCCACCTGTTTGTTCCTTTGAATAAAAAATACACAATCTATTAATTTAATAGAACAGAAATTGAAGGCATCTGTTCTGGTAAACATTAAACTCAGATTTAAAACCGAATGCTATCAAAGCATTCAGTACTTTCCTTTACATTCTTTTACTAGAAGCAGTTCTTTGTTTTGTTGCTCGATACAGGACTTTATAAACGATCTGTGCCTCACCCTGACCCAAGTGAGACGGCTTCTGAGAAACTACAGTTCCTGTAACGTCCAACGTGTACTGGGTGCTGATGTCGTCCTCCTCTGTCTTTGTGGTAACGGCCACCTGCAGGGAAACGACATCAAATTTATAAAAACAGGATAAAACAAACCTCTTGATTGTTTAGGATCTTCCTGTCCAGACTGTGTTTACAGTAGTTGCGTCAAAAAAAACCTCAGAAGGTTTGAAGCACCTCAGCCTCTGAAGCGTTCCCCTCATTTCATTTCTACATTCACTTACAATAAAAATGTTTGTGATCCGTATAAGTGGCCACTTCCACCTTTACGCCTGATTACTTCTTAATAGCTTCTGCAGGTGTGCGTTGCTCTGACCGCGGCAGCTGCACACCCTGTTGCTCCTCTTGAGCTCGGCTCTAATGCAGCACCTGTTTTTACGCCCCACTACTTTGTTTAAGAGCATTTCTGACTCACATTCTGTCAAATTCCTCCTTTCGCTGCATGCAGACTTGATTTTTTTGTGTCGCGCAGAGACAAGAATCTCACGTGGAGGGTTTGTTTGCATGTTTGCATATTTAAATTGCTTCACATGCTTGGATTCATGCCTACACACAGTTAGACAATCACGCATTTGTGCCATTTTCTCAATTTAAGCTCTAAAATTACTCAAATTTAACCTTAGGTTTACGATAATACACAACAGACGGCAGTCATCCAGTCAACCATGAACTCCTCTGTAGACCAAAGGCCTCTGAAGTCAGGTTTAGACCAAATTATGAGTTGAACTTTCACGTATCTGCTGTAAGTTTTTGTACACTTGTCCCAAACCGAATAACTTCGTCTCTTTAACATTTTTCACCTCGGCAACGGCGCAGATGGATCCGAGCGCCTCCCCCCTGAAGCCGTACGTTTCCAGGTGCTCCAGATCTTCGTGGCTGCAGATCTTGGAGGTGAAATGCCTGACAGCCATCACAGGAGCGTCTGCAGCTTTGACTCCATCCCCGTTGTCCCGTACTTCTATCCGGTCCAAGCCAAAGTTCTCCTTCAATTCAAGACAGACAGTTGATGGCTAATGCAAGGTGGTGGAAATTAGAATACTGGCTACTGCACAGGTCTGCAAGTGGGAAAGAAATTATTATTTCCGCTTCGAACCAATTTGTGTTTAGAAACTGAACAAACTGACGATCAGTAAGTGTCGTACCAGCTTCACATCGATGCTGGAAGCGCCAGCATCCAGGGAGTTTTCCAACAGCTCCTTCACAACGTTCCCAACGGAGGTGATGACCTGGGAGCTGGACAGCAGCCGTACAGTGTCCGGTGGCAGCTGCTTCATGACTCCTGATGCCTGCTAAAACACAAAACATCTGGGTTTAATTTGGTACCTATGACATGCAGTGGACTGAAACTTTAAAAATGAAATCTATGGGATTACTGACTTATCAAGCTTGGATTGATGTAAAGAAATGAGGGGCAACTTTTGCATTTCGCTGTGTTTTAGTCCAAGAGTATTTAGCCAAAACAACATTGATCAGAGACACATAAAAACCTAAATGAAGTCACGTTATCTTCAGCTAACTCTTCGTTTTTTTGGACTTCCTGGACTCTTAAGGTAACAATTACAACTTAATAAATGTGTAAACCTCCTTAAATAACTAATAATGTTAACAACTTACCGGCTTTAACTATCACTCCTGCGTCCCGTAGTTGTTTACAATCTCTGACAACAGAAAGACAGCGGCGGCCACATCCGGAAACGGGCTCTTTCCCGCCCCCCGTACTGCACGCTGATTGGTCAGAATTGTTAGGAGGGCGGGGACTATGAACGGAGAGCTTCCGGGAACGTTCTACCCTGAAAATAACCCCCTACAGGGTCGCGTTCGGCCCGGTTCCTGTCGAAATCGATTTCCGGGTTCGCATAGAGCTGAACGAATTAGACCACACTTAAGTCATAATATTTAAAAAAAATGTAATTTAATTTGACAAATAATCCTGTTCGTGTGATGACGGGGGGCGGGGCTACTTGAGCAGGTTTATATGCAGCCGTTTCACCCTCCGACGTCTACTTCCGCCGGAGTCGCTGCGCACGTCAACAACAACAAAAAGAGACGAACCGATTCTCGCCATAGTTGTTTATATAAAAACCTGCTACTGCTCGCTGCTACATGTGAGTTTACAGCGCCGTGTTTATGACTCTTTTTGTTTTTACTGTGACTTAACGTTTGTTATTTACGCCGCTAACGAAGTTATTTAAGGAATAGTGGCGGACGGGCCCCGGCTATGTAGTGAAAACAAAAGAATTGGGACACGTTGTAGTTACAAAAGAGAGGTTGCAGGGCCGATGGTGCGATTTAACCCGAGCTCTGCGAGTTATGTAATTAGTTTGACTTTAGTTATTAGTTTGTTTTGTAGCTCTATGGGTAATGTGTTGAGATTTGACAAAATTGTTCAGCAAATAGACGGAGCCGACGACAGTGTCTTGAACAGCAGTAGCCTGAGTGGTTTGTTTACAAATAGTTTTTAGTTTTCTTTTTGTTTTAAAATGTGCTTGCTAGCAGATTTGTTGCAGATGCATTTAGATAAGTGTATTTATTGTCATGTAATGTAGAAAAACGCTTTTAAAAATCCAAATACGGTATTATAAATGAGCAACTTGGTCTTTGGCAGCTGTAAGGACAAAGTTCAACAATATTGCTTAAGTTGTGTTTTTGTTATCACATGTGGGCAAAGAGGAAAGGGCAAAGTGCTACATTAGCAGCTTGGTGGTTAATTTATTAAACCCTTGCAAAAAAAAAGCTGCACAATTTGTCTAATTTCAATACTGTAATGTGTTTAAACTGTGAATTGTGTGTTTTTTTTCTGTCCACAGACCAGAATGAACGTGGGTGTGGCACACAGTGAGGTGAACCCAAACACCCGGGTGATGAACAGTCGAGGGATCTGGCTGACCTATGCCCTCGGCGTCGGGGTTCTCCACATCGTGCTTCTGAGCATACCCTTCTTCAGCGTCCCCGTGGTGTGGACTCTGACCAACGTCATCCACAACCTGGTGAGAGTCTCTCTCCGACGCAGGAGCGTTTCGGGCACATTTAACCAAACAGTCTGGTCTCTGTTATCTTCTGCTTTTGCTGCGCTTGTGTGTGAACTTTTATATTTCTCACCTTTGTAGTAGGACAGGATTTAGATAAAGACGTTGTGGCGGTTTACTTGGATTGTATGGAAAAGGTGAGCTGTAGCCCATCGATTCAATTGGTCCAGCAGCCGTAGCTCAACGTTCGCGGTTCTGATTTTATCGCCGTCTTGCACCATGCTGGACCGCCGCTGCTCACGTAGCATAAAACCTGTGGGTTTTAATCAGATGTTCCTCAGCAGATAGATGAGTAAACATGGACTTTGGCTTTGCACCTGGATAATTTGCTTATCTTGAAAGATTTTTGAACCAGATAGCAGCTACTGACGCTGCTGTTTCAGTCAAGTTGTAGAGAGGTTTGAATGTTTTCTAAAATACAGCAAAGTTAACTTGTTAGAAGCTTTTCAAACAGACTCATAGCCTTCAGTGACTATTTAGAAATTAAAAATTAACTTGTTTACTGTTGTGTAACACCATCCTTCGTTTTAATGACACAGAAGATCCAAATTGTTTTAATTTGAGGAATCTGCATCGTCTTTTTGCTGAATCCAGGCGTTCAGCGGCTCAGCGGGTTGTTGTTAAAGGTCCCGTCTCACTGGGAGGCGAGTAGCTGAGTAGCTTCATGCCTCCTGAATGTCTTCTGATGTTGGCGTGGTTCCTGACTTCCTTGCAAGTCGGTTAGCCCCGTCACTTGAGTTTTGAAAAGAAACAATAATAATTGGAAAACCATCTCAAATCCACTTATTTTCATTTCTAAAGTCTACTCTAGTAGATAAACGTGGGGCCGGGTACCAACAAAATAATGTCTAAAACAGAGTTTCTGCAAATTTAATACATCTTAAAGATCATTATGATTTAAATTAATGACCTGCAGGAATTTAAACTAAATAAGGTGTTATAAAACTTCTTTTTATTGCCTTTAAGTAAAATTCAAACCAGTTTCAGGAGCAGAGCACTGACTCTTTTGTGAGGAAGGCGCATGACTGCTGCATGATGGGAGTTGTAGGTTTTCACAGTTCAGAAAGAACTACAGACACCCAATGAATAGTTGAAGCAATGAATGAACGGAAGTTCAAATTTAAGATGCAGCTACATGGATTGTAGTAAATCTAGACACTTTTTTTGCTTGTTTGCAGGGTATGTATGTCTTCATGCATGCGGTGAAAGGAACACCTTTCGAGACTCCAGACCAAGGAAAAGCCAGACTTCTTACCCACTGGGAGCAGCTTGATTACGGCGTTCAGTTCACCTCCTCCAGAAAGTTCTTCACCATTTCTCCCATCATCCTGTAAGTATTCAGACGTTCTCGTCGCCTGCAGCGGCTAAACCGATGTAGTTCATATTTTAAGCTCGTTTCTTTCCTGCAGGTACTTCCTCGCGAGTTTCTACACGAAATACGACACGACCCACTTTGTGATCAACACGGCGTCGCTTCTGAGCGTCCTGATCCCCAAGCTGCCGCAGCTGCACGGCGTGAGGATCCTGGGCATCAACAAGTATTAAGCTGTCGGAGGTGTCTTTGTGTCGTCCGTGTGCGGAACCCTACGGTCTGAGCGAGGACAGCTGTCGTTTTGCTGCGTCGGGATAGAACAGGAAAGCGGGAGGTGTTCGTAGATGCCGTGTGCATTACTAACTTATGTTTGTATTTAATAGTGTAATTCTGGCCTGCATTGAGCCGGGCTGGCCCAGGCTTCCGACAGGCTTCTGGTTCACTTTAATTTTCTTCTTTCGTTGCCCTTTAGTCACTCGGTGACATGAATTGTGAGTATTGTAGCCACCAGGATGCTCTGCAGTATTTTTCAAACTTTTTGATCCATTCTCATTTTGTTTTTGGTGTTAGACATAATCATTTGTTTTTTGTTCTTTTTATTTTTTTTTTTGCATGATTTCTCTGAGAACAGAGCGGGCTTGTTTTCATTGTTCAGTGTTTTTTGGACAGATGTTCTGTTTACGACGTCTCTGTGGAGGGAACATGTAGCTCTTTAGATGATGACTTTTTGCTATAATCTGAGCAGCTAGTCCTGCTCTGTTTGGCCGTAGCTGAAGGTGATATTCTTTGTTCCTAATCTTTAATAAAACGTGTCTGCCTGATGCTCCCGTCTCATTTCTGTTCCAGATCTACAGACTTTAAAGATTCCCTGTTGCATCGCGTCAATCTGTCCAACTGTGAAATGAATTTTAAAGCATAAAGTTTTAATTTGAGTGTTATCCAGGCGTGGATACAGAGAAGAAACTAAAAAAGATGGCATGTTAAACTCAATCAGCATCACGGGACAAACATCTCAGTCCATTTAAAACTCCAACAATTCTGTGCAGCTGAGGACTGTCACTGATTATTTCAAACATTTCATATAGAAAATGCTTAAATGTTGGGGTATAATTTTAAAAATAAAGTCTGCCATCTAGTGGTTGGGGGTGGAAAGAACCATGTCTGATCTGGAAGTTCTGCTGTAAAATCCATCCAGGTGTAGCTTCAATAGTAAGGGGTGCAGAAATTTGTGCATGTAGGGGGCGTGGCCTAAACACCCCTGCAATAGCGTTGATGCACTCGGGTGTATGTTTGAAAAATCTGGTTTTTAGTCCAGATTATGCTAAAATGTATCCCCCCAACTATAATTAAAATCCCCATTTAGGGTCAACATTTTTAAATTATAGATTTAATCTCTAATTCCCTTGGAGAGTTTAAAACTTTTGCGACCCTAGTGGTAGCTGAGACTGATCCCAAACACCCGATCTGAGCACCAACAGATCACACACTGTTAGCAAAATATGTCAAACTTTTGGACGGGTTTTAATGAAGCTCTCGGGAAATCCTTGGCTGCGTATCTACAGCTGACTAACCTTGAGAGATGGGCCAATTCAAGATGGCTGCCACAGCCAACTGACCACAAAAATGGTTATAAGTCGGCCATGTTTCGAGTAGATGAGAGTCATTAACACATACTGAGTGCAACTTCTGGTGATAGTTTTAAGATTGACTAAAATGGCCGCAACGCCGTTATTTTAGACACAAGACTGTTTTAAACAACTGCCCCACTCTTCTGTTTACCAAAGACTGTCTGTTTGACAGAGGCGGACTTCTATAATCTTAACATGAGGCTCATGGTATAAAAGTAGCTTTGATATGTGGATTTTTATCTTGAGTCAAATCAGTTTGTGATTCTGGCAGCTTCCAGGGAGCTAAATAAATGTTCAAACAGGCCACATCTGGCCCGCGGGCCACTTGTTGAATAGATGGAGTGGTGATCTATCAGTTCAGAAATGTTAAACTGTCCAATCATTCTTCAACCCGTCCAGAACCTCACACCGGCTGCTCAGGACCCCTCTGAATACTTCAAACCGATGGTTCAGATCTTTCTGCGAGTGGATTTTAAACTTGGTCCCCAGCGCTCCGTCGGCAGAGGCAGCCCCGTAGAAAACCCGTCCTATCCTGGAGTGCACCAGCGCCATGGCGCACATGATACAAGGTTCCCTGGTGACGTACAAATCGTACCCGGTGCAGATGTACGGCTGAGGCCCCGCCTCTGGATCGGGCAGGTCGTTTGGTGACGTAAACCTGCAGTTTGGATAACTGTCAAAACAATAAGATCCTCCTCCCTGACTCCGAGCCACGAGGTCGATGCAGACCATGACCGCGTGATGAAGAGGGTGGTCGCCTCTGCAGTCATGGCCGACGGCTACGATCTGCTCCTTCTCGGGGTCGACGACGACGGCGCCGACTGCCTCCATCCCCAGCTGCCGGGCAGCTTTGGCAGCAGTCAGAGCGGACATCATGAACCGGTGCATCGTGCCTTTCTGCTGGGAGCTGAAGAGCTCACCTCGCAGGGCGACCGTCACCCGTTTGTCCTCGTGAAACGATGTGGGCCAACGCCGGCTCGCCAGTTCAAACTGAGGTCGGGTCAGCGGGGGCCGTGCTGGGATCTGAACCACAAAGGGCTCGCCTAGTCCTTCCCATTTCGCTCCACCTGAAGGTAGGAGAGAGTCGACACCGACCACCTCTTTGTTCGGTGCGTCGCTGACCAGGCACACGAGGACTTCCAAAGGATGGGGGCTGCCTTCGTCCTTACGGGCTCGGACCCTCTTGATGTGCTGGAGGCCGCTCAGCGGGTAGAGGCCGTTCAGCTCCCTGATGAGCCGAGACGTCTCCTTCTTGTCCACGATGGGGGCGGCGAAGGCCTCCACCAGCTCCACGTCTTGCGACTGCTCATCTGACAGGACGGGGTGAGCGACCCAGGAGTCCGAGTCGCCCGCTGAGCCTTTCCGCCGTTTCGTCTGAGGCTCCATTGTTTCCGCCTCTTCCTGTCGGCACATCAGCAGGACAGAGGACATGATGAGAAAGTCCTGTCAGTCAAACCGTAATAAAATGAAGCAACGTTGGATCTACGTTGCTCGCCAACGTATGTGTTGAGGTTCATTTAACATCAGCTGGTTACGTAGCCTTTCTATCATTTATCACGCCGCACAGAAAAATTAAAATATTTTTATATACATTAGTCTGTAAGGTACTAAAATAACTTCCATTCGCACCTCTTTCCTGTGCTAACCTTAGCAAAAAAACAAATACAAACTGATCCAGATCTGTTTTAGTAAATCCACAAAGTAACAAATTAGAAAACCAGTTTTAATTTTCTTTATTTAATGTAATTATTACTGAAACAAGGATTTTCCTAAACCAAACACTCGACAGTTTCACAAACAGCTGCTTCCTGCAGTATAATATATCACTCTGAACTTGGTTAGTTAGATATTTGTCAGAGCAATACAAAATACTCTAAATCCGAGTCAAACTCATACTAGTTCAAATTAAAACTCCAGATAGAAGCTGATTTATACAAATGTTTCCAAACATCAATATATTGATTAACCTTTTGTGGAAAGGTTATGAACAGTTAATATCTTACGTGTTGTAGATAGCTCCGTGAACCACTCCAGTTTGGAGGATAGTTTAATTTTGAACAGATTGACGAGCTAACGACTCGTCCGAGCAAGACCAAAGACGACTCGAAAACTTTCACAGCAGTTACTGTAAACACGTTTTCAGAAAGCTGAGTTTGTTGAAGCAGATATCTACAACAAATAAGATCCTCACTTTAAAGTGTTGACACGTCTGAGATACAACTTTATAAATCAGGTCTTAGAGCAGCGAAGCCACGCTGGAACAATCACTTCCTTCCCAGTACGAGCTTTGTCTTGATAACTTTGGGGACGTGTCTGATGGTGAGGGACACCCTGGTTCCTCGGGTCAGCGTCTCTCCGGGCTGGGCCCCGGCAGCGGACAGGTTCACCACCTGATCAGTCAGCGAGTCCCGATCCTGTCCCTGAATGCCATGAAGGAGGTGCAGGTACATCTCGTCCTGCAGGATCAGAAGGCTCCGCGGCCTCACCAGCAGGGAGAACAGGTATCGGTTCTCCTCGGTCTGCGGCGCCTCCCCCTCCTGGCTGCTGACAGGTCTGAAGAAGTCCAACAGGGTGTGGGAGCCCAGGCTGATTGTGGTAACAGTGGGGTGGTACAGCGGACCGTCCTCATGGGGCATAATCCCCTGACCTGCTTTGTACTCGTTCACCAACACGTGGTTGGCGGTTTCACCACTGAACGCACCGAGGGAGGAGATTTTCTCGCAGAACGTCCGGAGCCAGTCGGGGATCTTCTCCGCCAACATGCCTTTGGGATGCGGCGACCCTCCCCAGTTCTGAAGCCTTCTGCCCGACAGCTGGGTCCATTTCGTTTTAGGGGACTTGTAGACCTGCTGTAGAAGGTAGGCCTCCTCTTCTTCGGATATAAAATCTGGGATGTAATAGACCGTTTGTGGAGCGTCTTTAACAACAAACTGCTTCAGCTCCTCCAAAATACAAGTGGGGCGTTCCATGTCTCCTTCAGAAAAGGTTACATGAAATTCTAATTAAAACCAAGTGTATAAATTGAACGTTTAAAAGATTATATTTAGCTGCGTTTCCCTTCAGTTTCAATCCTTGAGAACTCCTTTTTAATATTTGTTAAACCACTTGACGCTGACCCATGAATCATTCAGTTGTAAAAAAGGATCTTAAACTCAGGAAATAAAGAGTTTTGTACACAGCTTGAAAGTTTTAACTGGATCTTTAGGCCCTTTGTTTCCAACAGACTGTCACAAGAACACGACTTGTTCCCATTTCTTCAGTCAAATCAATAAAAATACCACATTTAACAGTTTCACAGAAAAAAAATAGGGTTTCTCGGGTCTTTGTTGGCTATTTCTTATTTCTTAATCGCATGACTTTCAGATACAGCAGGTAGATTTCTTTAAGCATGTCATTTTATTTTGTTTTCCAATATAGTATACGTAATTTTCTTACACTACACCAAGTTTTTGACTAACACCTTGTCTGTCAAACTGTATTATGTTTGTTTATTTTGTAGATTGCAGTATAAAAATGTGTGTTTTTTTTAAATGCTAATGCAGGAGACAACAAAAAATATGCCATAATGGTAGCTTATTGAGTCCAGATGCCTTTTTATGTTTAAATAGATCAGTTATTGGTGGCTCAGCAAACAACAATAAAAACTTTATTCTAAAAATCATCTTGAACAAAAAAAAGACCTTGTTGAAAACAAAATATACAGAAATAACGTGTGGATCTACGTTTGATTTAGATTTTACTTTGATCAGATTTTCGATTATTAATTTGATAACCAGCATAACGTCGATTAATGATTAAAACTTAGGGATAAATTAAGCAAAATAACAGCGTTTACAGCCCCAGGCCGGTTTTAGAAACTCCGTAAAACTCTACATATGACAATCTGTGCCTGAAAAACTATCAATATATTATAGATAAATTTGCCAAACATTCGGTATGTGAAATTAAATAACATGTATATTGGGTTATTGGTTAGTTTCTCAAAATAAAAAGTTTTTTTGTCGTAAACGTTTGGCAGTAAAGTCGCGGCGTGTTTGAAAAGTACGACATTTCCTGAAGGCAACGCGGCTAAGCTAACCAAACGGAAACGGCTAATTCCTAAACATTCGGGGGCTAAAAACGCCACAGATACAACATCACTGCTAACATAAGATTTATATTTATGTATTTATAGCTGAGAATGAAAACAAGCGTTTTATTTACCTTAATAGGCATATATTTTCTCGACGAAATTAGCGTTTTTATTAAACAGACCGTCTGCTGCTCTCCATTGCTACACCTTGTGTAACGCCCTAAAGTGTTCGGGTAGGAACGAGTCCACCTCATGAGTTCGGTTTCCGTGTTATTTTTTTCCCCTTTAGTTTGAACTAAAATGCGTTCGCCCTGTGTAACTACAGTCATTAACTCTTAGGTGGAACATTAAGTCCTCAACAATGTTCGGAACAAGTATAAGAACCCTGCAGAGGCTGCTGCAGCGGAAACGCACGCTGCTCGGGAAGGCGTCGTGCTCCAGACTCGTTTTAGGCATCGAGACGAGCTGCGACGAGACTGGAGCTGCTGTGTTGGACGAAACCGGTGCTGTTCTGGGAGAATCCCTGCATTCCCAGAAAGAAGTACATCTGAGGTGAGCTTACAGCTGCTGTTTAGGGCTCTGCTTCAAAATAAAATTAAAGATTTCAAGCGTTATGAGGACATGATGGAATCACAATAACACATGTGATCTGATTGTTTTTTATTAATTTAAGGCTAACTGAGCAAAAGTGGCCATTTCCAAACTATTTGGAGTCCATATTTTGCAAAGAGAAGATTATTCACAAGTGGAAAACAGTTAAAACAGTTGCCTATCTTCCTAGGAGTAGCGGTAAATTCACCCTGAAGGTCAGACTGTGCAGTGCTCAGAGAAATGAGCTCCATCTCAGACTCTACAGGCTTCAGTTAACAGGTTAAAGGTCATGAAAGGACAATTAGAGAAAGCCTTAACAGCTAAACAAGATGATGATTGGATGACAAATTGGCGTCTTATGAAAGGATGTAATTTTGGCTGCAGGGCAGAGTAGATAAATATTTGTCAAAGGTTTTGTTGTTCACGAGAATGAGGTGATTGAAATTAAAACAACCTCTTTGCTCTTGTGTGATTTTGTTGTTTCTGCAGGACCGGTGGCATCATCCCCCCAGTGGCGCAGCAGCTCCACAGAGAAAACATAGAGCGAGTGGTTCAGGAGGCTTTGGAGAGGAGCGGCGTGGCACCAGGCCAGCTCTCTGCTGTGGCCACCACCGTAAAGCCAGGGTTGGCTTTGAGTTTAGGCGTCGGCCTAGAGTTCAGTCTGAGGTTCGTGAGGCAGCACAACAAGCCGTTCATCCCCATCCACCACATGGAGGCCCACGCCCTGACCGTCAGGATGCTCCATCCCGTTTCCTTCCCCTTCCTGGTGCTGCTCGTATCTGGCGGACACTCGCTCCTCGCCGTGACTCGGGGGGTTGATGACTTTCTGCTTTTGGGTCGCACGCTGGACGAAGCTCCCGGGGATATGCTCGATAAAGTTAGTCTCTGTTTTTGTTTTTTTTTCCTTTTCTTTTGCAGGTCGTGATTTTGTGATCGTTAACAAATAAGCTGCTGTGTGCGTTCACAGGTGGCCAGGCGTCTGTCCCTGATCAAACACCCGCAGTGCTCCACACTGAGCGGAGGTCAAGCTATAGAGCTTCTGGCAAAGGAAGGAGACAGGAAGAGGTTTTATCTCCGGACACCCATGGGACAAACCTACGACTGCTGCTTCTCCTTCGCTGGACTTAAGAACCAAATTACAATGATAATAAAGAAAATGGAGGCTGAGGAAGGTATGAAAGTTCTCTGAGTATCAGCTGTAACTAAAGTCCCGTTCATGAATACCTACGAGTTTACCTCACGTTGTAGGTGTAGAAGAAGGAACTCTGCTGTCATGTGTGAAGGACATCGCAGCTGCCTCTCAGCACGCCGTAGCCTCTCATCTGGCGAAACGTACACATCGAGCCATCATGTTCTGTAAAGCAAACAACCTGCTGCCATCAGATAACCCCACCTTGGTGAGTGCGTCTGTTTCAATCCAACAAATATAAACGGAGCACAGAAAGTTAGGCTATTTGTGTTTGGTTGATTGTTTCTTTCTTGTAACAGTGCTTCTTGGCCATAAATCTTACACCGTTGGAAAAATGCTTCTGTAGGTGGAGCAGAGGAGTTGAATATGTGGGCTGCGTCCGTGAAAAACGTGTCAAATCTTCTCTGCCGAACATCTTATTCTGTTGTTGAGCTTCTGGTACCCCAGGTGCTGCCAATCAGGCACCTGAGAGCAACCAGCGGCAATCCCTTATCTCCACCATCTGACTGAACTCTATCCTCCGAGATGGCAGCGTTTGCCCCCACAGAGCGAGGTTTATCAGAGGCTACCTCCAGATTTCGAACACCTGTGTTTGGGTCATGACCGAAAGAACGAGATCACGGATACAAGCAGCTGAAATGAGTTTTCTCCGCAGGGTGTCTGGGCTC
>JAOXNZ010000188.1:2528306-2540919 GCA_028566095.1 Kryptolebias brasiliensis | reverse complement strand
CGCTCTCTGCTTTGAACCCCGACTCGCCGCTCTCTGCTTTGATCCCCGACTCGCCGCTCTCTGCTTTGATCCCCGACCCGCCGCTCTCTGCTTTGATCCCCGACTCGCCGCTCTCTGCTTTGATCCCCGACTCGCCGCTCTCTGCGTTGATCCCCGACTCGCCGCTCTGCGTTGAACTTCCTGCGCTCTCAGATCTGTTCTGAACATGTCGATGAACTCACGGCTCTCCTGGACTCGGTCTCTGAAGGAGCCGGTTTCTCCTTCATGCAGACGACTCTGAGATCCTCGTCGACCTCCAGGATTCCATATTTCTGTGTTTCTGCAGACAGGCGTGCGCACAGCACGAATTAATGTTGTGACTGTAAGACGAAACAAAGACTAAACTCTTTACCTTCGTCTCTGCAGGCGTACGACAGCACCAAACAGCCGCCTGCACTTTTCCTCTGAACGTCAGAGAACTTCTGTTTGACTTCACCGAGGCTGAAGTCCTCTCTGAAGAGCGTGTCTCTGATAAAAGATAAAAGGGTTCGTGTCACACTTTGACTCACGCTTAATGTTTAACATCAGAGACTCACCCTCCAATAACGACGACGTGGTCCTGAATGTTGAAATGTTTGACGGCGAGCTGCAGACACGCCACGGCGCCCAGACGCTCCTGAAGTTAAATTAAATATTCTTGTTTTAAAATAAAAAACTGCTTAATTGACCTCAAAGATCCAGTCATCAATTGATTAACTAATCACCGTGTAAAGTAGATTATTTTACCTCGTTGCTTCTTGTTTGGTCACTGAGAATCTGGACGTTTATAAAACCTGCGGCCCATTCTTCAAACGCAGCCCGGTACAGAGCGTTGGTCTGTGGAGACAAACAATCAATCGATTAATTCTGAAAACTAACAACAAATACTCGTTAACAGACCCAGGTTCTGTTCGGTTCGTTTATTCAGCTGCAGTTCACAACAAATGGAGCACTGAACACTTTAAATCCAACTAATTAAACATTACAAACGCTCCAATTCAGTTCAATTGAATTTTAATTTGTTCAAATCTAATTTAATCCAACTGTGTGGCCAGACTGATTCAATCCAGTCACTTAAGATTATTTCCCCATTCATTTTTGTCCCGTCAGGAAAATATATATTAAACTTTAAACAAGTCCAATTCAATCCAATTTCAATAATTATATTAAAACATACCAATACTATCAATTTAATCCCAAACCTGTGCTTTTCAGATTAACTTAATCCAGTTAATTCTGTTTTGTTGTTTCACCTGTTAATTTAAAACATTTCCAGCTGTTAAAATCACATTTTTAATAAACATGACGTCACTTCCTGATTTAACAACACATGCGCAGATTGTCACAGCTTCACGCATGCGCACTTCGCGTGTTTCCCGTAGAGTTCTGGTGTCACCCAATGACATATATTTACAGTGACAAGCGGAACTCACCACCACATAAATGCGGTCCACGGAGCCGGAGGCGGTCAGGGCCCGAACCCAGTGGGATATCAGGGCGCACCGACCCACCGGCAGCAGCGGCTTCGGGACGCCCGCCAGGTGAGCGAACCTCCCGGTCGAGTCCGAGAGGACGTCCCGCTGCAGCCTGGTTCCGTAGCCGGCGGCGAGGATTACAGCTTTCATTTGAACTCTCTGAACCGGGAGGACCTTTTAGGGTTTTAATAAAGGTACCGGACAAATAAAAAGTCCAACCAAAACACGGTCCAAAGTCCTCCTTCTTCTTCGGGTGTCTATGCCGGTTGAACTGCTGCCCCCTGCCGGTCGCTGAGGGAACTACAGGCCGCCTCTGTTTACATTAACAACCCGGAAGTTACACGGATTTTAAATCTGAAGAAAAGTTTTAAACCTCCACGAAATACACTTAATTTATAGAGTTAAACAGGGAAAAAAAATAGTTTTAAAACACTGATGCATCACTTTGTTTATATAGCACCAAAAACCTTTGTTTTTATGTAAAATCCAACAACTATAATTCTTAAATCAGAAAACATTTAGAGCTGAACAGAACTTGCTTGAATTTCTTAAACTCACTTTTATTTCAGACAGTGTTTCATGTTTTGTCTGAAATGATTCCTGAAAGGTTTTTGTGGCTTTGCAACGCCGTAATTTCTTCTGAGAGCCGTTTAAAAAGCAGTCTATAAAACGTTAAATATATTATATAACGTTGACACCGATTCTTCACTAATTAAAATAATTTAGATCAGACTGAAGGCAGCAGAGACAGAACTTCTAAACAAGAACTTGATTTTATTTCTCAAACCTTTTTCCAACTTGAAGGCATAAAAAACGCCTTTATAAACAATTATTTTCTCACAATCTGTTTTTTTTTTACAAAGCAAAACATGAAAAAACAAACAAACTAGGAACTAGTTTGATATCTTGTGGGACATCTGAGGACAGACGTGTCCATCTACTCTGGAGTCTCGGGTTCTGGGGTGCTGGTTTCAGGGTCTTTGACCGAGTCCTGGTGATCCGACGGTTCGGGTTGGGTCTCGTCCATCGCTTCCTCGGCCGGTTCTGGACGAGGCACCGGAGACTCGGCTGCTTTCGATAAATCCACCTGAGAAAAAATAATTTAAATCAGATTAAAACCACCAAGGAATCCCTCCTGGGGGTTTCTTCATGGTTGTGGAGAGGCTGGGTACATGTTAACAGTTAATATCTTACCTGTTGTGGATAACTAACATTACCTCAATTTGAAGAATGATATATTAGACTGACTGTCTCTGGGGAACTGAAGCCAGAAGGACCCAGTTTACAGGTCTGTGCACTAGTGATGAGGGGCTTTAAGCCCCGCCTACTCCGCCCTCCACACAATCATGACCTCCAGGAGGTCCACCTTCTTTGTATTTCGTGAAGCTCCATCTCACCTGTGAAACACCATCAGGAGCTTCATCCGGTTCCACTCGCTCGGCCTCTTCCTGCTCCATCGGCTCCTCCTCGTCCTTCGCGGCGATCGGCTCTTGGTGCGCTGGCGCCTCCGGTTCTGTCGGAGCCGCGGCGGGGGGTTCTTCCACAGCCGCAGCAGCTGGAGTGAGTTCCAGCTTAAATGTCAGAGAACCACAAAATGACTGTAAATCAAACACGAGCTCAGAGTCGCCTGAGCAGAAGTGCTGGGGAAGAAATCAAATACTACCTCCTCCACGAGTGGCTCCACGAGCTTCGGCTCAGGTTTCTTATTTGCTTCCAGGACCACCATGATGGAGGCCGGTATGTGAGCTTGCTGTTACAGATTAAAAACAGGCGGATTAGGAAGACCTTCCCGTGAGAAGGTAACGCTGAAACGAGGTCCGGCTCTGACCTGGTGAGGGGTGAAGGACAGGACGTGCTGCAGGAGGGGCGCCCTCATCTCCGGGCAGCGCTCGAAAACGCTCTTCAGCGGCGCCGGCGGCAGCTGGAGGAGCACGCTGTAGGACTGAGGCTTCGTCCGCTGGCAGCACTTCACGAACCCTTCCCACACCTTCGGATACTTCCACACCTGCAGGGAAAAAAATAACCTCGCAGTGATGGTTTGTGCACGAGTGAACTAATAACTCTCTGGGAATCACCCTGTTGGAGCTAAAAGAGTTATTTTTGGTACAAATTGTGTCTTTGTGACAAGATCCTACTAAGAATGTACCTAAAAGTCCAATTTACGGACTGAAAATTAGAAAAAAATCAGCCAAAAATCCAAGGATTTATTGGTGAACGCCACTTGAAGGTGGTTTGATGCTGACCTGCTTGACGATGAGGCGGGACAGGATGTTCATGACAAACCCACCCAGGCGGGGGTACATGGTGAGGGACTGGATGACGGTTCTCATGAGCAGCATGGGGAGGGGGTTCTGCTCCATCAGCTGCTGCATCACCACGGCCAACACCTCTGAGGTGTACACGTTCTTCTCCGCGAAGCAGAGGTTGGTCGCTGTCGTGCAGAAACACAGAAAACAAACGTAGAAAAACACAAACAAACCGACGGAGCCGATGTGAGGTCGTTACTGAAGGTAAAACAAGACGTTTTATCCCACCTTTCTGCCCCATGTTGTTCTTCTATCTCTTGTAAAATCTGCTCATTTTAAAGGAATGTTGTGCAGCAAACACTGACACCTGGTGGTCGAGTTGGAGAAAGCAGCTAGTTGTGTAACGAGACGCTCCGCTCACGGGAATTTAGTAATATTTTTAAGAAAAGAAAAAGAGGTTGGTTGCACATTCTCTGATGTCTGATTTCTCCTCTTGAGAACGGTTCTTCACCTTTAAATACCCATTAAAGCTGGGTGACCTTTGAACTCTAGGGGTCTCAGCCCGTAGCTGCAGGCTGGTTCTGATTTTGACATAAAAATGGAGATAAATTGGAACAATAAAACTTTAATTCCTGACAATTTAAAAATAAAAGCACCTACATTCTGTATAAACTGAACACATGCTTCTACAAACTGAATCATTTTTTTGTTGGCTCATAACCTCCGGCTCTTGAGCCGCCGAACACCGACCTTTAATGATGGACTTCATGTCGCATTTGTTTGAGTCGATGTTGTGCAAAGAGATGAGCAGATCTCCTGGAGTCAGAGGCGACACGGATGAACTTCCCTCGCCTGCAACGACAAACAGGAAACGCTTCATCTCAGAAAAAGACGATCTGATGGTGATCAGAGGCGGGAGAAAGGAGGCGTACTGTGCTGCGTTCCCAGCAGCCGGTTGAAGACCTCCTTCACCACGATCGGGTTCAGTTTGATCAGTTTGGGCAGAGCCTGGATGACCTCGATCTGAGGAGGAAAAAACGGGAAAATGAAGGGAAATTCAGGAGAGGACTGGTCACGATGAACTCAGAAAGCTACCTTCTCTAAACCGTTTATGACGGGGATCAGGAACCGGACG
Organism: Kryptolebias brasiliensis; assembly: GCA_028566095.1. Taxonomy (NCBI): domain Eukaryota; kingdom Metazoa; phylum Chordata; class Actinopteri; order Cyprinodontiformes; family Rivulidae; genus Kryptolebias; species Kryptolebias brasiliensis. The sequence continues at coordinate 2,536,045 of JAOXNZ010000188.1, read as the reverse complement.
TCCGGGACTCGTTTGTGGTACAGGTCTCTGACTCGTTCCACCAGCTCGGGAGACGGAGGCACTGGAAGGACAAAAAGGAAGAGTTTTCCTCCCATACGGATAAAACAAGTAATTTCCATCCTTTCATTTTACCTTTATCTGTTAAAATGTGCAGACAGCGAGTGACTAGAGTCTCTGCTCCCTTCGGACAGTTTTCAACCAAGAGGAGCAGCTCGGGAGAGTTCATCCCCATTCCACGGATCTACGAGGAAAAGTCACAACATTCAGGCGGATTTCTGTAGCTTTCGTTTCTTCTCTAAAATGAACATCGTCTCAGCCTCCATCCAAAGTTGATTCTGGGTGTGACTGCTGCTCAAACTAAAATATTTGGAGGACATTGTCGCGTCTCAGGGAGACTCACGGGCTGCTCTATGGCTCGGAGAACGCTGCGTTTGATGTCGGCGATGGCCTCGGTGTAAACGGAAGCCAGTTCGTGGACGAGCCGGTGGTTCAGAGGAAGCAGGGACAAGTAGAGGAAGAGACACTGTCTCACCGTCTCTTCGGTCCAGGGGGCGGCCACCTCTGCGCTCAGAGGGAGGTAAAGTTAAAACACTTTGAGATAAAGTTGTTGCAGGAGGTGAGGATGCAGAGGTTTTTTCTTTCACTTCAATCCTTTTTTCTCCTAAATTACAGAGTTTAAAATGAAGACATTTTAAGCTTCGCCTCACTGGTTGTATTTCATTTGATAATTAACATTAATAGTTGAGGAACGCAGGAGGAAGAAAGGTTTGAGAAAATCCTCAAACTGATTAAAAACAAAGTTCAGACTGAACTCCTCTGCAGAGCTGGACCTCAACTGTCCCCAACAGTCAGCATTGGAGGATTTAGAGACCAAACATGAAGACTGTTGGACACCTTAAGACATATTTATGGGACAAAACACCCGAAACTCTTCATCACTTGGTCTCGTCAACGTCAGTCAAACAAAACATTAAATATTTTGGGTTATTTTGGTCTAAAACGATGTAAAAGTCAATTTAATTGTAAGAATTCAGTGTGAACCTGTGTCCTTGTCGGCCCCAAACAGCAGAGACGGCGGGTTTGGGTGGACCAGGAGCTGCAGGTAGTTCAGGGCGAACTTCTCGATGTAATCTCGGAGTTGGTCCTTCTCATACATGCGCTTCAGGAAGGACAACGCCGTGGAGCGCACCTGAAACACACACACCTGTTTTACAAACGCAGAACCACCGCAGGTCCTCGGGTCACCTGTGAGGAGCGTCACCTTCTCCTTCTCGTGCGAGCTGAGGTCCAGGAGAACGTGGAGGTACTGGAACTGCCTGGACGGACGTTTGACGATCAGCTCCTTCAGCGTCGTCATGCCCAGATAAACTCGAGACTGAAACAGAGTCGGACAGCTGAGCGGACGGGTCTAGATCAACAGAACCTGAGACGCTGCGTGTCTCTCTGTTACCTCGTCCTCGCAGTAACGTCGGATCACTTCCAGCGCCGACTCGGTGATGATGGGAGCCTCCAGGACCAGCTTAGTGAAGAGTCTGAAAGAGACGAGCACAGGACAGCTTTAAACCCTCCCGCTCCGACAGAAGAACCAGCAGATCGGGCCGGTGGTCTCACCCGTCCCTCTGCTCGGGTTTCTCCTGCAGGCCCGACAGCAGCGTGAAGAGACAGTGGTCGTAGCTGTCCAGCAGCCCCGACGGCAGCTGGCTGAGGTACGTGTTGTACTCCTGGTAGAGCAGCGAGAACGCCAGGTCGCTTCTCGTCCTGATGTCGTCCAGAATGAACTCCAGGACGTCCTCCTTCATCATCCCTTCAAACTGCGTGACGAGCCGGGAGAGGAGCTTCACCCGGACCTGAGAAACAAACCTCGTCAGGACGCCGTTCGCCTAACGAGCCTAACGAGCGTGTCTGAAATGATAAACTGTAAGGAAATGAACCGCCTGCCAGAGTTTGAGGTGATGAGGAATCAAGGAGGCGAAGTTGTTTTGGTTAAACCTTGAAAATAAAGTTATATCACAAGATGTGCTGGGGATGACTCTCAGCTACTACCACGCCAAGTTTCAGCTCCGTATCTGTAAAACTGCCGTTTCTGTGTTTGCTGAGGTAGATTAACTGTGGCGGCCATCTTGAATAGAACTGGCACTTCTGTGTAGAAGTTACAAACCATTAATATCTCACCTGCTGCAGATAACTCTTTGAACGACCCCAGATTGACGAGCTAATGGCTAGTCTCGCTCGTTAGTCTTCATATATTTAGACAAACAGTGACAGCAGCAGCTAGCTGTAGCTCTTGTGTTACCCGAGGCGCTTCCTGCCAGAGCAGCTGCATGAAGTGAAACTGACGTAAACGTTTATAAAGAACTCATTAACTCGTCAATCTGGTCAGATCTGAACCAAACTATCTACAACAGGTAAGATGATCTTTAATGAGCCTTGAACACAGAAGGTTAACTCACGTGAGTCATCCCGCTCTGAGCAATCGCCTTTTCCGAGTGCAGAATTCGCTTCACCGCTTTGGAAGTCAGCGCTTCGATCTGCGAGTCCGAAAAAGGCTGGACGACATCCGCCAACCGGAACACCTTCTTCCTCCCGCCGGCGCCCGCCATCCTGGGAGAAAAAAAACAAAACAAGTTAAAATGAGGGTCGAAGACGACGCCGACGAGGCCGTTCTGCGCGGGCGTCAGGACTGACTTGGTCTGTGCGGACGGGAGGATGGGCTCAGGAAGCCTCTTGGCTGCAGACGGCGCTTCGGGGGCGGCGGGTTTCTCAGAGTAACCCCCCACCACGGAGATGGCCTGACCCACCATCACATGAGGAACTTTACGCTTGATGAGACAGTCCTTAGAGGCAGATTCGTCCTCGGCTTGTCCCTCTTTGCCCGCTTCGTCCTCTCTGGCTTTGCACCGCTCCAGACCTGAAACAGGAAGGTTTAGAGACACGTTTTCCTGAACGCAACAAAGACTCCTGCGTCTTTTCTGTCACATTTAACGGTAGCAACGCAGAAAAGCAAATAAACTCACATTTTCTGAGTTAAAGTAAAGTAATCCATTTGATGAGCACTAAATTTATTACTATTATTTTTAATGACTGTTTTGTTCATGTTTTAGAAGTTATCTTAAGACTTAATCAGATCTGTTGATGGTACTTTAATATATTGATATTGTACAAATTCTGTCCTTTTTTTTTAAAGGATTACATAAAAAACTTGGGGTTGTTTCTATAAATTGATTTGTTCTTTAACATTTAAATAAATACATCAACAAAAATCAGACATTTTAGGCTGCAACAAGCACAAAATGGAAAAAAAGAAAAATCCAGAAAATCCTGGCGGGACCGCGTTTCAAAGAGCCCACTTCCTGTTTACCACTTCCTGTTTACCTGCTTTAAAAGTTCATAGTTTCTGTTTTTTTGTAGCTAACCTGGCCCGATCCCAGCTGCGGTCATCTGCGTCGCCATCAGCCGAGCCAGATGTTTAATCTGAGCGTCGGTGCCGGCCGACTCCACGGGCGTGTACGTGGCCTGGAAGGACGCCGGCATGACGTCGGGCAGGTACACCATGCTGATCAGCACCTGGCGGAGGCAGAAACAGTCCGTGAGGCGGAGCGGGCTCGTGAAGGAAGAAAACCGGCTGCGGCAGCTCACCATGTTGGCCACGTTCTCCGGGTTCAGGAGGGGGTGGAGGAACTCGGCGGTGAGGTCGATGGCTGACTGAGCAGCTGGAACAACGGCCGGTTTTGGAGCCGCGAGCGGCGCCGGCTCCTCCTTGTCCTCGTCGTCCTCAATGAGAGCCGGCTCTGAGAGCAGAGAAACAAACAATCACAATCCGATAAAACGTTCCGCTTACGTAAAGTTAACCAGGGTTCTGCGGCGAAGACTCACCCATCTTGACCTTTTTTCCTTCGGCGTATTGCTCGTAACGGGGCCTCTTGCGCTGCTCCCGGGGGGCGGGAGTGAAGCGGGCGATTTCGCTCTGAGGCATGCCCAAGTCCAGCAGCAGGGTGCTGATCTGACCCTGGAACTCCAGGCTGCAGGGATGCTTCAGAACCGCCACCAGGTGCAGCTTCAGGTTCTTTCGGACGCTGCTGACCTGAGACTTGGCCAGGGTCGGGGGAAGGTTCGCTAAAATCAAAAAAAAAAAACGAGACGATCAACAGGAACACCTCTGCAGGGGACTTCCTGCCTGAAAAGCAGACATACGTCACGACGAAACGTCAACGTTTTGATGCAAAAACTGTCAAAGAAGAGTAAAGATTTTTGCTCATAGTTGTAGTTTTTCAGTTTGATTTCACTTCCTGGAATCCAAACCTGCAAGATAAAAACTCGTCTGACGCTCGAAGATCAAATTTACCATCGAATGTTAGGATTAAAATCTGTGCGAGTCGGTTTCCTGACGAGTTACATGAAACTAGTGGAAAACATCTCACTGCAGCTGCAGAAAAGAAACAAATAAACTCATATTTTACAAGTTAGAATAACGGCATTCTGTGTAACTTGGAGTACTAAATATGACTTTATTTTACTTTGTTAGATGTGTAAAAGGTCAACAGTGGCCTAGATATTGATTTTTTTAATTGTCACTTTAATACATTAATGCCGTAGAAATCCTGAGCCTTTATTTAAAAAGGCTGCAGCTGTTTTTGTAAATTAATTTGTACGTTTTGAAAATAAAGCTTCAAAACGTCGCAACTTTTTGAAAAAGCTGCTGCAAAATCAGTCCTTTTAGGCTCCAACGATCGCAGGAAGACTGACGGGACTCGATTTATTTCTTTATTTGTTGCCTTCGAGGTAACAACTCTGGTCCATCCCTGGAGTTTTATGCCTGAATATGTTTGAGTTTAGTGGTTTAACAGACAAAAACAAGTAATTCTTCTGGAAATGTTCGTCTACGAGGAGTGAAACCGAGTGAAAAGCTTCAGATCAAAAACCACTTTAGAAGATTAAAGACAGTCTGGCTGCTTGGAAGGAGATCATCAGGAACTAAAACCCTTCCCGTCTTTAAACGCCTCACCGTGCAGAGTCTCGTACGCCTGCACCACCTCGGACATGAACATGGGCCTCTGGCGGGCGATGGTGGCCAGGGAACCCAGCGCTGTGGTCAGGTTGATGCTGGAAATAGCTGGATGGACCATGAACTTCAGCAGCTTCTCCAGCGCGTTCTTCCCCTCCTCGCATAAAGCATCTGTGGGGTTTTACAGCACGAAACGTTAAGAAAAGAAGATTTAAACGGCGACTCCTTTCTCTAAGTGTCATACCGTAGCGAATGTAGGAGTGATCTTTGGGAACTTTGTCCAGGCTGATGTCTCCGTCCTGTCGTTTGGGGACGTCGGACTCGGGCGTTCGCGGCGACAGAGTTATGATCAACGACTCCGTGAACTTGATGGCGTGAGTACGGACGCCGTCGTTCTCCGAGTCGAGCAGGATCAAAACATCCTCCCTCATCTGCGTGACCAAATCCCAGCACGCCTCCTGCATCTCCGATACGGTTTTGGATCGCACCAACCACTGACAGGAGAGAGGAGAGCGACGGCGTCAGGTAAACGATACAACCGGACGTCCGAGGGGCGGTTAATCCGTGTCTACCTGCAGCGAGACTTTATACAGCTGAGTGAGGGTGAGGATGGCTTTCTTCACCACGTTCACGCTGTCGTCCCTCAGCAACATGTTGAGGTTGGCGATCAGCCTGAGGAGGAGCTCGTTGTCCCGTTTACTGAGCGAATCAGAAACAAGAACGTGTCTCAAAGAGCTCCGACGCTGAGGTGAAATGTTCAGACGTCCGTTCAACTCACCACGCCTCCTCGATAAATCCGATCACAAACTTCCTCACGTCGATGGACTTGTCTGTTTGAAAAGCAATTATTTCCTGCAGAAGAAATAAAAAACAGCAAAAGAGAAGCATGAATCAAATTTAATGGGAAACTAAATCTATAAAACCGAAAAGGAGGAGAAAAAACGACATCAGTGGAAAACTGATCCTTTTAAAGTAACATGAATAAATAAAACTGAAAGATTTTGCTAAAAGTTAAACTAGGATTCCTTAAAGGAATGAATAACTATTAAAAAGACCAAAGATAGCACAGCTGGACAGAAAGAAAAGGATTTTAAAGCTCTTAGCTGAAATCTCAACATTTATTGACCCGACGTGAAGATTTATTTTAGAAAATTCAACATCGAGTGATGAAATAAAGTAAAAGTGGAGCAGCATTCCCTGAAAGACTGCATATCACCCGCCGCGCCGCACGCCAAAGACCTCACCCGACCTGTTAGCGCTTAAAACACACGTTGGGGATGACTCTCAGCTACTACCACACCGAAAATTTAGCTCATTTTCTGTAAACCTGACTGAGTCGTCGTGAGTTTCAAGTTTGCGAAAGCAGATCAGCTGCAGGTGTACGGAGTTTCACTGAAATCCCTCCGTTGGTTCGTCAGATATTTTGCTAACAGACGGACGAACGACAACGGCGATTACATGATCGCCCACCTTTTTGGGCAACGGGTGATAATAAACAAACAGAGCAACTTCTGCTCAGGATAAAGTCGAGTTAAAAACCTCAGAATTAAATTCTGCTTCAGAACATCGAATCCAAATCATTAGAATTTAGTCAAAGAGACGGTTTAGAAAAGTCCGACTTAAAGATCTAAACATCTAATATAATCATATCCCGCAGCTGTCTGTGTTGACTTACATCCAAGAAATTGTCAAGAAGAGACGGATCCTTGTTGATGATGAGCTCCTGGACCTGAAACAAAAGAATTTGAGTTTTAGTGGATCAGTAAAACAGGAGCAGCTCACTGAAGATCAGTTTGTTGAAACACAAAGTATAAAGTAAAGGATGGACAACAAACCTGTTTGAGCACGTTTAGTTTTTCGTCTGTGGAGATCAGAGCAGCCTGATTCAGAAGATCCACCACCTGGAGGAGGAACGAAAACTCTGTGATCTTCTCCTTTAAAGCAGGTTTATTTCTGAGTAACACAGCTGGGTGATAACTGACCCCCATAACCAAGAAAACAAGGATTTCACAATCGGACACAAAGTTCTGAGCTCTGAATACGTTTTTTTTGTGACCAAAGTCCAACAGAGATCAACAGCAGCTTCATTTTTAACCTAATTTTTTTATTTTCTTTACACAGCAGCTGGTTTTAGAGGCTGAAATGAACATTTTCTTTGGAGATAAACTCTGTTCAACAACGACGGAACGACTTTACTTCACTTCAGACACAAATTCAGTTCAACAACTTCATCGAACACATCACTATTTACACCAACAGACCAGTTTAAACATGTTTCTGACATGTAATGTGATGTTTTAGGGCTCATTTTACAAGCAAGCGCAAACTAAATCACAACATAAATGTTTATAATCAGATGATGATGCATTTAAAAATGAAACTCTGCTGGTTACGGTTTAGTCTTAAGCTTTATTTAGGTTGATATTTCTGACTCATTGAGCTAAAAATAACATTCATTAGTTTATTTGTAGTAAAACAGAAGAGCAGAAACTGTCAGATACAAACATTACCTGACAGCAGGTAAAACGCAAATATTTAATTTTCTAAAGTGCAATATTTAAAGAAAATACTAAATAGTTTCAAATACCTTCTGGAGAATTTCTAATTAATTTGGTTAAAATAGCTTTGTGATTTATATTTTCCTACAAAATATAAACCTAATTTATATTTCTGTCTTTTTAAAAACACACTTCAATAAATTTAAATTAAATTAAATTAAACTGAACTACTTTTTATC
>JAOXNZ010000188.1:1757931-1775825 GCA_028566095.1 Kryptolebias brasiliensis | reverse complement strand
TGGGGACCTCTGATATAAACCATGAGATCCAGTCTAATTTCTCTGATTCTTTCCTCACTAAAAGCTCTAAATGTTGTGAAATCTGAGCCTGAAGCTGGAGGAAGTTTTATTTTGAAATGGTTTCAGTTTCTTCCTTCAGATCCTGTGTGTCTACAATCCAGTGAACCGTTGGATTTTGTTTGTTATACCTGTGTGCAGTATTTACTCATTCAGCCTCCTCTGATTATTTTTCTGCTCGCTCAGTTTGCTGCGACCCGTTCCCCAGAACCCGGCCGCCGCTGCTGCTGCACGCTCCGTCTGCAGACAGATTCACCCTCCTGAGGATCGGAGCACAAACTGAATATCTCAAAAGTTTATTTTTCTTATATGTTTATGGAATTCCTCGGCCTCGGCTGCAAACCCAGCTGCTGACTTGGCAGAACGGTCCAGGACCGTTTTATTTAGTGCAGAGGTTAAAAATGACCCACGTACGGCTCCGTGAGACGGTGCACGGCGAGCTCTGAGGGGGTCGGCTGATTGAAACCGTAGATCTGTAATTACAAGAAGAGTTTTCCTCAGGAGGAGTTTCACTGACGGCAAAAAAAATCAATCATAAAATCAACATTTCTGTGTTCTGGAGAAGAAGCTCTAAGTGATGCCTGAGTAACTCAGTTTCTCTGCTTCCTGCAGCAGCGTTATTGTTTCTGCTCCTCCACGAGGGCGAACCACAGCTGTTTGCAGCCGAGGGGGAGGTGAGGGGGATCAGAACCGGAAGAGTCCGACCACAAACTGTCCGCCTTTAGACCAAACCAGCCGTAGGAACCAGGCCTGTTTACACAGGGGCCTCCTGCCCGTGTTTACAGCCAGCACACATTTTTGTTTCACTGCATCCAAAACTCCTCAGACGTTTATTTGGCTTCACTTGAACTCTGAGCGCTCGGCCTGCGTTCGAGGTTGGCAGACGAGCAGATCGGTTCTGACGGACACAAAAGGTCCTGACGGGTCAGAGAGACGGAGAGTTCACAGTTTATAAACGCACAAGAAGCTCTGATAATGTGCAGAGAAACAATGAGCTGAGAAACAAACAGATGCATGCTGGGTAACAGCTTTCTGTTTAGGAAAATGAAACACACACAAAGAAAAAAAGGAAATAAAAGCAAGACAATAAACTGAAGGGACGCTCAGGATTATGACTGAAGGATCCAAGATGGCGGGTGAGTTCACCGCAGGCAGGTTGAAATCCCAAAAAATCTTTACTGGACCCAAAACTAGCAACGAAGAAGAAAACCAGGACCAGAACATGTATGATAAGGTTCTGACGAGGCTAAATGAAACCAGAGGGTGGTTAGTGAGTAGAGGCAGGTGAGCCAACAAAGACACAAAGAAAACAAACCCAGAAATCAGAACCCAATATAAGTCACAAGAGAACCTGCAAAACCCACAAACTGTGACAGAGATGAGAGAAAACTGGTGGACTAATCCCTCCAAGCTTCTCAGACTCCCTGTAAACACAGAGAGGAGCACCAAGTGGTCTTTAGGTTCTCAGCAGGACGGTGCTTCCTGCTGCACCGCTCCTTCACCTCTGGAGACGTTAAACTGCAGGTAAAGGTTCTGAAAAACAACCAAATATCTCAAATGTTCTGTAATTTAGCTCAGATTTAACTTTCCAACCACATCAGAGAGCTGCAGAGGAGACAGGCCGGTTGATATCTGGCTTCATGATTGTTTTCTCTAAAATAAACATTTTTATCCTGAGTTATTCGTTTTTAAAACTGGAAACACAAAGCTCCAAGATGCATGTAACTTATTAAAAATTCCTCTGAGCTCCGAGGTTTTCTGCCTGCAGTTCAGCTAAACATAAACAAAAAAAACCATAGGGACTTTTTCTTTGTTTAGTTTTTACAGGAAATGCGAAATATAATTAAAAACATTTTTTGAAGAAATGCATATTAACCCCCGCCTTGCACGGCAGTTTTAAACAAAGATCATGACTTTACATGATCTAACTGCACAAACAGTTTCTACAAGCCTCTGAGAAACAGCCAAACATGATCTCACTGGCTTCTCTACGAACACCAACAACTCTCCTTCCTGCTAACATATCATGTCTTTAAATTCTCTCCTGATGAGTCAGTTCCTCAAACATCTGATGAAACAGATGGGCTGAGAATAATTAAATAACTTGAAAACTAAGTTTGTCACTGATGTACTTTAACATCTCTGTACATGAAAACATTTACCAAAAGAAATGATTGGAAACTATAAAAAGTGGAATAAATGTCCCTCATTCCACAAAGACAGAAACCAAAACGCTGTTTATTTGGGACATTTTAAAGGAAATTTCTTTATTAGAGGGAGATTTAAACATTCAAAAGCTACATTTGAAGTTAGCATCCATTTAAATGTGAGTCTCTGACAGGAAACAAACTTTATTGCTTCTGATACTGAAGCTTATCAGTGAAAAAGGTTCAAAGCAGAAACACCTGAAAGGACTGACCTCCTTAATGCAACGTGTTTTAGAACGTGTTACCCAAATATGGTCTAAATGTTCTTTAATCTGTTTTACTTTTATACTTTGCTCTTCTTTATGTTACAGAATTCAACGTCTTTATGGATAAGAATAAGGCTGGAGTCATGAGTGAAGCAACACAAAGCTGACTTTAATGAGCTTCTGAATCTGCTGTTTTAGAATCAAGACTTGGTGCCAAAATCCAAAACCAAAATTAAAAATCTGTACCTTGTTCCGCAGATCCATCAGAACCAGGATCTGAGGTGGAAACTGATTCTGAAGCTCCGTGTTTGAGAAAACAAACACTAAATATCATTCTGGGACAGAAATAATACCAGCTTGTCTTGAAGTTCCTGACAGTGTGTCTCTGACAGGAAAATAAACAATATTTGGACTTGGTCAATAGGCCTTCCTGTAAGCTTGTTGCTTGCAGGTCTTCTCGAGTGTCAGGAAACAGCAGTATTGATACCAAATGTTACAGTAGATGACACCTGATAGAGCTGATTCTGGATATGAACAAAAAAAATCCAATCCATGAAGTGTTTGGTGGCCTGAAAAGCTGTGAAATGTTTGTCTGAATCGATCAAATAATGATTCACTTCTACAGGCTTTTGCAGAAAACAACAAAAACAGCAACTGGAGCGTTTTTTAAATTTAGCATTTAATGCTTTTTACACATTCACAGTTTAAGTTTGATGGGTTTTGGAGATTTTACCAAAGAATCTTCAACTTAAGGTGATTTTTCACTGGGCTGCAACTGTTGGGGACTCAAAATTCAGCGAAAATTAGCAATTTTTTGGTTGCAGAGTCACTAAATTCTGGTTGTTTGTGACCAGCAAGCTGTGCAGCTGTGTTTTGAGCAGCGGCCTATTTTTGTATTCTTGGCTGCGCTCATTATTTCGTTGGCCACCTCCATCCACATTGTACCTACTTCAGCAGCCGCCCCCGTGCTTATGATTTAATCAGCTGGAGGACACTTTAGAAATGAAAACAGGCAGATTTTTTTTTGGACCTGGACATCCTCGGATGTGTTTTGTTAGAGGACAGCTCCTGCAGGAGTCAAAGCACAGCTCTAGATTTACAGAAACTAAACTGAGACGAGTTTGAGACATCCGGGACAGTTCAAACTCAGGTGAGAAACTGACCGCGAGCCTCTGAGACTCAGCAGAACATTTGGAGACATTTTGGAGACTCTTTTGAGAGTACTGTTCTCCAATTAGTCTCCAGCAGCTCAGTGAGATGCAACTGTTTGTGTGATGATGTCACACTAACTTTAACTCTAATTCACAAACTTTACACTCCTTCTTCAGTTTACACAACAAAACATCAACATTTTGTCATTGTAGAATATTCTAAAAGAAAGTCCCAAACTCCTGTTCAGAGAAGAAAGTTGAGTTGTTTTGGTTTTTTTCTGAAACTTCCTTTACTTCAGGCACCAGAGGATAAAATCTTTCATTGTTTTTAAAAAGGTGGAGGTCTGAGGAGTTAAATCTGTTGGGGGGCGCAGGGTTTTGGTTTGAATGCAGTCATCCCTGCATAACCCTGGGCCCCCCCTTTTCCCCACCTCCACAGTGCAAGAGCCTCATTTGGGAGTAAAGAAAGAAAAGCAGAAATCTTTTTCTCAGGAAGATTAGTGGCTGTCCCTTTGGAGTAGGCCTGTGGATGGGGAGTGATGGGGAGGGGGTCTAGTTTTCTTTGGGACATTTTTCTCAACCAGGAGAGGGGTAGTGGGGGGGGGTTGTGACCCACTCCAGAGCACCTTACAGAGAAAGGGCAGAGCAGAGACCTCAGTGGAGACCCTTTAGACTGAAGCTGTAAGTAAGACTTACCGACGATAACCGTGATTAACACCCGGCTCCTTATCGCTCTGCTCCCAGAAAGACTAATGATGCCCACTTCTCCTCATCCATCTACGAAACAGGGTCCAGACCAAGTCAGACCAGCGGGTAATCTCACGAGGAAAGACCAGAGGAGGGGGACGTTCTCGTCTTCACGGCCACTGAGCGTTGAGAACATGCTGAAGAATATCTTTATCCATATCTCACATGAAGCAGGATCGTCTTCCTTTGAAGTGAGGAGATGTTTTACTGTCTGGGAAGCGGGTGTCTAATCTAAACACATGTTGCTCTGACTTGGAAAAACACAGACCTGTAAATCCCAGAGCTGGGGAGTCGGGTTGCAGCGAGCGAGCCTGTGGAAACACGCCTCGCAGCGAGACCAACGCAGGCTGTCGCTCCCGATGTGGGCGCCCATTTAAAACCATTAACAAGGTTTCTGAGAAACAAACCCAGACCTGCTCTGTGAACTGAACCTCACCGGAGAGGGGCCTCAGACTCCCCCAACTCAGTTTTTACCAGAAACCAGACATCATGTTTCCACTCAGAGGGACTAATTCTGCAGGAATGTCTCAATAAAACACAAGCAAACGGAGCTTTATCCAAAACGTGACCAGCTGAAGATGTTTCTTCACTGTATTCTCCTCCTGCAGGGTTTTATAAGAACTCTGACATCAAACGGGTCACATCATGACAAAGGGTTTTGGGCTCATTGTGCGAACGCTGACTCAGCATTAAAAACTATTTTCCTCTTTATGGTTTTTAAAGTCAAACTTCGTCGACATACTTTGAGCTCGTTCAGATGGCTGCTGTGACTTTTGTTTTTTTGTAACTTTCATGCTTTTCAAAATATTTAACTTTATTTAAAATAATATTTCCTTAGAAAAAAACACCTTCAGTTCTTTCAAAAACATTCTCTTTTCCAAATCTGCAAACTGGCTCTACTTTTGTCTTCTTACGCTGTTTTTAATTTTAGATATGATTTTGTTCATTTCAGTCTTTACTGTTTTGCTCGTATTTGTTTCTGTTCTGCTTGTTTTAACTTTAACTCAGTTTTAGCTTTCCACTTTATATCTGATTTATACATGAAACCGTAGGTATTTTTGTGTCTGTCTCTACTTGAGGACTGATGGTTTTCTCTCAAACCCCCTCAGAGTGCAGTGTGTGCACATCCAACTCTCCACTCTTATTACTGCATCGGCACCCTTCAAAGTATCTTCAGAAACTTTGTATTTTTCATGGTGCTTGGCCCAGAAATAATACTTTCGTAGAACACTGTCACTGCATAAAATGAAATAGTCATGAAGGAGTTTTGCATCACATCAAACATGCAGAAAAATCTGCATCAACAGGTTTTTCCAGATTCTTCAGCTCCTTGAGTTTTACAGTAACTTTAATTTTTCACCAATTTGTTATCGTTTTATAAACACCTACCATCACGGCTAGGATTAGATATTTAAAATGATGTTAGGATTAGAAAAACAACACAGGCTGCATTAAAACAGGCACCATAATCACATCAGAATATCACTTTCCTGGAGCTCTGTCTCAACAAACAAACCTCCCGTCCTGAAACATGATTCATAAAAAAAAACGGACATTTTCAGTCTTCACCTGCATAAATGTACAGCTCCATGTTTCCTGATAAGTTCAAGTTATCTGTGAGACTGGGCTGAATATTCCTGAACTTCAAAATGTAGTCTGGAATAACTTGATTTTATGAATTTGAAACCAGTCCGATTAAAGCTGCTTGATTTAAATATCTGAAGAAACATTTGCTTCACATTATTCCTGCCCGTGCACGCCAATTTAAAATCCCATCAAAAAGGAGTAATTGTAGAAACCGAGAATCAGAATCATCTAACGTCCTACTTTCAGTGCTCTTCTTGATGGCAGGCCACCAGGACCTTCATTAAACTGGTCCTGCAGCGGACCCCAGTCGACTTCCTGAGGGGGTTTCGTCCACCGGCCAACTCCTCCAGCAGGCGTTAGTAATTTATAACGCTGATACCTTGGAGGGCTTCGACGAGCTCCGCCAGCCTCATTATGAAGAGTTTCCTTCACACTAATGAAAACATGAGCTCTCATATTTTAATTATAAGCCTTTTTTAGAGGGAATCTTTTACCTCACAAGCACAAATAACCCCTGACGGGTGAGTCTGAGCAGAGCCAGGTCATGAAAATTCAGCCCTGACAGCCTACATGGCACACAATGGTCAGAGCCGTGTGAATAATTCACGCTGTGGGCAGTGTAAATTATTTTTTGTCTTGTTTGAAGAACTTGTGGTCCGTTTGTGGAGGTGCCAGGCGGCTCTGCAACGCCCCAGTTTCTCACCGCAACCCCCCAAACACTTAACGCTCACGTCTCCCCGCGTGGCAGGCCACCAAGTCCATCATTAGGCAGAAATAACGCCACAATGCCCTACGACATCTTGTTAGCATTTCAAAGATGCCCCTCCCCTCCCCCGCCTTGAGCCGGGGCCTCTCATACACCATGTCGTCCACTGCTATGCCAGCTGATCTTTAGTAATTTATGAAATTTACACTCGGGAGGTGAGAACAAGGTCTTTCAGCCTCATTATAACGTTTTTTCATCATCCATTCTCTGACATCTCAGAAAGATCCCCCCCCCCCGCCATCTCTGGGTCGGACTCTTTTCATGTGCCACCCAGATATTTATCCGAGCAGCCTTAATGTTTCAGTTCACTGCACCGTGCAGCACATAATCCAAGAAAAGAACATTCAGAACCCGGGGTTAGGCCACCAAAATCAGCCCTGCAACTTTCTCACGTCACAGAAACACTTTCCTGCCTCCATCAAACCTAAACGGAAGAAGGTGACAGAGAAGAGCGGGCAGCGGTACCTCTGCTCAGAGTGGTCGGTGACGGCTTCTTGGGGAGTTCAGAGAAGCTGCTTCCATCCAGACCAGAACCTTTGCACTCCTTCTTGTTGGTGGCTGTGGGAGCTGAAGTTTCCATACTGCTTTTCAATTTCCCTCACGATCTGTAGAAGAAGAGGAGACACATTAACATGAGGCCAGGAACGCGTCATGCGGTGAAGGAAGTTTAACACCAACAAAACCAGACAGAGTTCTGATATAAACTCTGATTTCTGACCAGCTAAAGAAAAATAACACCTATAGGAGTGCTAAAGTGGAAAAAAAATGCTTTTAAATGAGTAAAAATCATAAATACTCCACTAGTTTTCTGTCATTAACGTGCAGCTGAAAGTAAACAAACCAAAAAAATTAATTAATGTGTTACTGTATATAATGGATTTTACAATTAATTTAACACATTTTTAGAAACTAAGTTTTATTTAAATAGATCATCAAGAGACCACGAGAGTATAAATCTTTTCCTCTTTGTCCATGTATTTATAAAATCTAAGCTTTATTGTAATAATTGCTCTGCAGTTTCTTGGTATATGTTTGTGTTTTTATTCCATCAGTGGAAATAATGTCAGAAACCTGACTCAGGTTCCTCAGTTTGCTGAAATAATGTCGGATCGGAGCAGAACCACCCTCTCGGGTTCGTCGGTTTGGTGTAGAAAGTCCACACTGCTCCTTCTGTTCCAATTGTAGATGTGAGTGGCACTTAGCGCTGAGGTTTTAGCCACACACACTCTGTCAATACCTCCTCACGTCTGTGTCAAAAGCTCCACGGCTTGGCAACATGCCACTTGTTTGACTTGGTGGGACCTACGAGATCATCCTCTGCTGAGGGCAAATACACACACCCACACACCCACCCACCCACACACACCCACACACACCCACACACACACACGCACCAGCAGGCCTGAGAGCAAAGATCAGTCCGCTCTCTGGGTGTTGGTTGGATTTCCACCGGCTGTCAGACACCAGAGAGAAAACTTGTGTTTTGACAGAAAGGCTGAGGTGAGATCACAACAGAGAACAAAGCAGCGGAAACCAATCAGACGAGGGGATTTAGATTTTAACAGATGTGAGGAAACATTTTATAACAACAACTTAATGATTTAACATAATGACGAAGCCTGGAATCCTCTCCAAACACCTGTTTGTAGCTTAAATCTGCTAAAAATACGTGTTTCTAACTGCACTCGTCTCCAAAGGACACAAACAACAAACACATTAAAACTGAATTATTTCTAGGTGATTTAGTCGAACACGTAACCTCAGATGCTACACTCCTGTCTCAGTTTTGTTCATCTGCTGTGAGAAAACATCCCATCTCTTTACAGAGCTGATCTCCAGCAGGTCGCCACAGATTTATTCATTATGTTGAATAATTCTGTATGTCGAACTTTGATACATCTACATTATAAAAACAGAAGTACTAATGACAGGAATAACTCTCAGCTACTACCAATTGATATTGACTTTCAGCTTTGACCTTTGACCTCAGAGCTATTATGAACTGGAGATGATGGGATAATCGAAATCTTCACAATTCTTTGTTAAGGAACTTTACTCTGAAATGATTCCACTATTTTTAGACAGTTTTTCTCAGCCTGGTGAACCTCTGCCTGTCTTTACTTCTGCCACATTCAGCCTCTAAAAGCTCTTTTTATCCCCAGTTCTCTGACTGACCTGCTGATTATTAACCTCATTAGTTACTGAAAGCTGCTCCAGATGTTTCTTAGCCTCCTGGAACAACTTTTGAGATGTTCTGTTGCTATCAAATTCTAAATTATATTTGTTGTTCTTCTTAAATTAGTAGTTTCTTAGTAAACATATCAAATGTGTAAACTGTTCCACTGTAAATAAAATATGGGTTTAAGAGATTTGCAACTCATTGCATTCTGTTTCTATTTACATTTTACACAAGCTTTGTTTGCAATTGGCTTTGTGCATTAAAAGAATGGGATGAAATATTTGTTACAAGGAAAGCTGCTGAGTTAAGTGTTCAGAAACTGGTTCCTGTAAGCTGAACGCGTGAAGCGCTGCTTTGGTTTCATGTGGATTTCCAACATGTCGTCCTTCATTATGAGGTGTGTTTGCTACCGAGCCGTTCTGTGACCCATTGGAGGTGCCAGTCACCTGTCGCTGAGCCAGTGTAAGCCGATTAGAGGTGGGCGACTAACAGGTTTAGGCTGCATCTGTTTCTTTTTCTCCGCTGCCAGAACGTCCACGAGCCCGCCAGCGAGCCGTCTCGTCTTGGACATCTCCAGCGCTCTGACGTCACCTTATTGATAGAGTTTAATTTGCGCCTTCATGGGCTTTTCTTGTATTCAGACTTTTTGGTGGTGAACCGTGTTGGCTCGGGTAAAATGTGCCCGTGAACGCAGCAGGGCCTTTCAAGCAGCCCTCCCCCTTAAAAGAATAACTGAGAATCCTCCCCTTAACATCACCGTCTGATGAACATCTGGCACTGCATTAATAGCTCTCTCTGTGCTTTTACAGCATGCCAACTATTTGCGTCCCAGTTGCCTCTGAACTTTGAGCCAAAATTCAGATGAAGAGCAGTTTGGAAACCTGTAGAGGGCGTCGTCCTGAAATAAGACAAACGCACTTTTAGGATTTAAAAGTTGTGAATTAAAACTACATCTAAGCACACTTTATCAAAAAAGTGGCCTCAACTTCACCCCTATACCACCCACCTCTTTCCCCAGTTCTGTTGAGCTGTTATTACCCCCCCCCCCTTACCAAATGTCTCCCCACAGACCAGACCCGTGTTGCCCCCGATGACAGGGACGCCCAGCTCTGACGGGCTGGTACAGGTGTCAGAAACCAAGCGGGCAGATGGCGGGGGCCAAAGGCGAACAAACAACAAGGGTATACTTCTTTTCTCATCTTCTGGTTGGCTGGGCAGCCCACCTCAACCCCGCCCGGCCCGCGGAGCCATGTGACCACAGACTCGAGGACTTCGGAGACCAGAACAGGATTACACCCAGTTCAAACAGAAAGCAAAGCCCCAGAAAGTCAAAGAAAAAGAAATTCATTGCAAGTAAAAGATTGTTTTCACAGTTTGAGTTTTGACAGATGATCAGTAAAATGATTCTCTTGCAGCATGAAAGTCAAAAAAAAGAGTCAAAAAGTCTCGATGCAAACCAGAGTTTTAAACTGAGGGTGTTGTTTTTGTTCTTTACTCCCACACAACCACTGAACTTCTAGAAAAAACATCTTTAGTGACGTTTCCTACAAACATTCAGGGTGAGGAATCCGAGGGCAGGGCTGCTGCTTTAACATTTGTTCAAACGGACAGAAGAAATATTTCGAACACTAAAGTTTGTCCATCAAGACACAAAAAAGTGTTTAACTCAGTGGTTAAAAGACACTAGAAACAGCAGGAAAAGCAGGTTTTGTGTGCAGGATGGCTAACATGAACAAACAGATAACAGTAGTACAAAAATATATCTAAATGTTTTCTGCTCCAAAAACTATCATCTCACTGGTCATGGTTGCAAATATTATTCACAAAGGAGCTTCCAAAATGTCTCGAAACGTCTGGGAGTCTTTTCAGTTTCCTCTCATGAGTAGCAGGGACTTACTGTTGTGTCGCAGGAATTTTGTATGTTTGATAAATTTACAAAAACAAATCTCATCTGAAAGTAGTTACAAAGTCGATGTGAGAGTCTGTAACTCGTCTCAAATTTGTCTTAATTTAGTTTTCATGAGTCCGAAAGTGCAAAAAATTTGAAACAACTTTGGGATTTTTTGACAACCTGTGAAACCAAATTCTGTCTGATCCGAGACAAAAAAAGGGAATAAATAATTAAGACACTAGAATAGGATAGAACAAGTATCAAGTACAACAAAACTAAGAGTCTTTCTAGCAGTATTTAAAAATATTTCAAGAATAATTCAAGAAAAGAAGTGGTTACTGAACACAGCACAGTGCAGGTGTTTCAAGGCTACGAGAGAAAAGCTGTTTTCAGTCTTTACTGTTTGCTTTAACGCTCCTGTTTCTCCTACCTGATGGCAGCAGTTTGAGGCTAAATTTACACGTCATTTGGAGGAATTTTAAAATGTATTTGCCGTTACGAACAAATGCAAACATGTTGAACTGTTTTAGACTCATTCTGTACCTCCATCAGTCGCAGCTCAGCTCAGATGCAGGCATCAGTCTAGTGTTCAAATCAAAGGAGCAATTTGAATTCCAGTTTGAGATAAATTTGAGTTTATTTTCAGATGAACAGTGTGGACATGTAGAGCAAGGAAAGTGAGGAGAATCAATAATTGGCCTAGTGGTTCTCTTTGTCCTTTTGCAGACAACAATGTTTTTTTTCTCTTCTCTTCTCTCTGACCTCCTCTTCCTCTCCTCAAGTTAATTTACTCTCCACCCCCCTTTTGTCTCAGATGCGCAGGACTTTTGTTATGAGACCCGGTGTGTGTTTTTCTTAGCGCCTCGTTCAGTTTCAAGTGTTCCTCTCCTCCACTACTGTTCAACAGCTCCCCTTTCACCAACACTGAAAGGAATGCAAACACACATCAAAAGAGGCCCTCTCATTTTGAAGATTTCCAGGCTTTGCTCTCCGTACTTTCTTCCTTCCTATCTTTCAGTGCTTGCAATCCGTATGCTGGTAGGCCCTCTCTCTTGCCAGCACATGCACGCGCACCCACACACACAGACAGACAGTAAGCTCGTGCACGCTCTTTGAGAGGCTCACCAACTGCTGTGACCCACTCTGCTCACTTGGCAGACTCTGGGGAGATGGATAAGTGAGGTCTGCTGCCCCTATGCTGCCTGCAGACCTCACTGCTCAGGTTTCTGACAGCCACATTCATGCAGGTTAACATAACAACCATTAAAAGTCAAAATATGGGTTTGTTTGACATATTTTTGTGTCTTCATCACATATGTGATGCCATCTTGGACAAGTGGTTGAGATTACCAAACTATCAAAGTCTTCAGTTCTTTTTTCTCCGGTTTGCTGCTGGACCTCTCAGGATTTCATGAAAGGATGAAAAATGGAAGTAAAATTAAGATAGAAGTTGCAAATATGCACTGATCTCACAACAGTCTAACTTTTAAACCCTGTTTGTCCCCCCAGCATCTCAGCAGTTTTCATACTAGACTTAAAAAAGATGCAGGAAAATTTAAATCTTAGAAATTTTAGCTCAATCACAAGTTAGAGCATTTTAGGAGATTTTAAAATGTTTAACGTTTGAGCTGACTAAACATTCCAAAATTTCCACAGTCTTTGCACTTCTACAGTTTTTAAAATCAAAACGTAGATATTTTTGTCTTCTTTCACCCAGAGTGTCTCTCTGCTTTAGGACCCAAACTCTCATTGACTTCCACTGAATGAGGCTCTTTTTAACTTTCATATCTCCATAAAAATATTCAGACACTTCTGTAACTCACAGTTTAGGATAAAAAAATTAAAAAAGACTTTGCGATATTGATCTTGATATTGTGATGACACATTTTTGATATATCGTGCAGCCTAGCCTAGCTTAGATTATTACACAAAGAAGTCCCACACTCCTGTTGGGCTTTAGAGAAGCTGATGGATGTTAAAGTTTCAGGCAGGAGCTGCATTGGCACCCTTCAACATTTCTTCAAAGGTTTTCTTGTAATTTTGAGCTTTTGTTGGTTGGAGCAGCCGAGTTAAAAGCAGATATACGTCACTCTCCAAATAAACCTGATCTGCGGTACGGGAAAGCGTTTCGCTGCAGCACTCTCGTTGGCTCTTGTCTGACAGCCCGGTGGTGTTTAAACCTCTGAATCATCCTAATGGATAATGCCTCACATCTCATCCACTTCCTGACCTCTTAGTCCTGAGATTCAAATCCAAAGACAAGTGATTCACCCGCAGAGAATGTGCCCCGTCTGAGTCTCGACTTGTCCTCTCGTAAAGGTCTCTGCAGCCTGACGTCCATTTCATCGTATCATCTGTCAACAAAAACATTCCTGCTCTGGTCTGGATGGTTGTGCACGAAGAACTTAAAGCTTTTCTCACATCAAAGGAGGATTTATTTAAACTCCTTAAATCCATTTGTTTTAGTCTGAAAGTCGCATGTTTTTAGGTTTACATCTTTTTTTTCCCCCTGAGGTTTAATCCAAAGATGTTTTCAGTCTGCAGCAACATTTTTTGGGTAACTCCAAAGGCAAGGCTCAGGTTTCCACCCGTTTACCAAAAATAATCCCTGAAAGACAACTCAATCTGAATATGACGCACGTTAAAGCAAACATCAGAAACTCTACAAATGAAACCGAAGAAGACTGAAGTGATGAGGAGTGAATTCCTGCAGGATTGTGAACTTTAGTTTTTCCTTTTAAATCTTTACACCCCAACGTGCCCATTACGGTTTAAGTTTAACCTGTTCCACAAGAGTGCAGAAATAAAAACATTTTGTTCATGAAAGTCAGCAGGAACACAGCCACAAATGTGGTAAACCAAAAGGTGAAAGTTTTAGAAGTGTGGTTTGAAAATATGTTAGAGATGTTAAGTCAGCTGCACTGACTAAAGAAGGAAGCGTTTGTTAAGCGAATAAAAGAGTCATGGAGAGCAAACAGGAAGGTAAATTAACGGTTACTTCTGGGACAGAAATGTCCTGCCAGGGTGGTTTGGACTGTCCACATGACGGAAAAACCCTTTTTATTTGAATTATGTCAGAAACTTTGTGTGTCCAGATATTTTGGAGGCAAAACCAAGAAGAAGCCCATCTGGAAGCCATCAGCACCACCTGTCCTGGGTTTGACACCCGTCCACCTGTCCGGTCACAACATTCCTCTGCTGTGCAAAGGACAAGACTGGAAACTGCTGGTAGAAGCAGGTGACCTTTGAACCTCCAGCCGGCACCACGTGAAGAACCGTCATATCATCATAATCAGTATCTCCACCCAGACTCAGCAGAACCTGAAGAACCGGGTGATCCAAGAAACAGAACCAGATCTCAGGACAAAAAGCTCCTCTCAGATGGACAGAGGACACGTGTTCACAAATAACTTTTTTTTAAAATCTAGATTTGGTGTCTAATATTTAAATAAATGTTTAAACAAAAAACATCAGTTTTAAAGTTGTCAAAATGGCCGACGTTTCATGCATAAACTGTAGAATCTAAATAAACTTTAAAGCTGCTGCCAGTGATTGTTAGGGTCACCGCGGTAACACCACGTCTGTTTGTCACTCCCTGACAGTATTCTTAATAAGACAGGCAGAGTAGAAAGAATCCTCAGACAATCAGCCACTAAGATTCCTGAGCTGAGAGTCAGAAGACTGATGCTCACATCTGGTACATTTATGGTTCTACAGGGTTCTATGAAGGAGATATGACAAGTTAAAAAAAGAGCCTTCACTTCCTGTTTTAAAGAGAAAACTCTGAGCTCAGATAAAATGGAAGTCAATGAGAGTTTGGGTGTGATTTCTGTCTCCCACTACCTAAAGTCACAGCACACTATTCCTGATCAAGCTGAATGTTTTGTTTGTTTTTCCGAAGCGGTAGGAGGTGATGAAACGAAGGAATAACGGACGAGCAGTAACAATACTTTAAGTGTTTTCATCCAACAAGATCGCTCAGATTGATCAGTCATGTCAATTTCCTTGAACATACTCCAGTTTAATCATTTCCTTAATTTAAACTTTTACAGTCTGCTTTTAGAGACTGAAGTCCCAAACTAACAACAACCATCAAATGAGTCACAGATGATACAGATTAATGAGAAACTAACAACAACTGATGTCATTTAAAAAGCATGTTAGACAGCAGAGAGAAACTATGTGGATGAGTTCCTCCCTCTGAACTTAACCCTTCCTGTCAGTAAATGTTAATATCCTGTGGTTGATCTCTTTGTCTCCCTCGACCAACACAGAACAGATGTGGAGTTTCTTTTCTTTCTCCGGTGCTTCATCCCCAGCAGGGAGGAGTTCACATGGATCTGTGACAGAGGTTAAACAGCTGGAATCTGCAAGTTTAATAATGATTTTTATCAAACAGACTGTCTAACAACAATATCAATAAGATCAACAAAAACGCAGCCAAAGATCATCTAATCAGAGGCTCTATTTGCAACATTCAGGCAGGGCTTTGAGTTTCCACATAACTCAAATATATATCAATGAAATAAATATGAGAGAAAAAAACTGAAGAAAAAAATCAGATCGCTCTGGTTCTCCAAACAGAAAGCTGCAGGTAAGATACTGACTACGGTACTTCAAAAATAAGGCAATGAAATATTCCTTTTTTACTGTTAGATTAATATGTTTGTTTTCATTGTTTAGCATCGCAGCTGAAGAACCCTGAGCAGTAAGAAAGGTGTGTGTGTGTGTGTGTGTGTAGGGGTGTGTGTGTGGGGATGGGTGTGTTGGTGTGTGTCTCAGCTGTCCCCGGTACCATATTTCTCTCCTCAGAGCGGAGGTGTTTCCCTCTCTGAACCATTTGGCTCGGGTCGTGTTATCTCTCACTCTGGACACCTTCAGCTGTCAGCGACCTCAGCAGCTACTTAAGCACGACGTGCACGGTGCTCGTGTGTTCCTGCGTTTGTTCGCAGAGTTACAAGCCAACGAGTGAAGATCAGACCAAATCAAAGACGACAGACGCCGTGCTCAGGTTTCACTGCGGTGCAGCTCGGCTGCAGAACTCCTCCTGGTCGCTGACGGAGCGTCTGTGGTTGTGCAGAGCTGGACCATCAACCAGCTGTTGCTACTTCCTGCTCAGATCGGAGGCCTTCTGTGGCAGGAGGGGGGTCTAACAGGAGGTCAGTGTGGGGCTGGGGTCCACAGCAGCTGACAAAGCACATCACCAGGTGAGGTCTCAGTTTATTGCAGTTCTATTTGCTGAACGGAATAAAATGTGCTGGAATTCCTTCAAAGCAACAAATGGTTTGTTTTCTCTAAGCTTCAACCCCCAAAAAAAAAAAAAAAAAAAACAGCTTTATGTTTTACAGCTAATCTAAATCTGCTGCCACTAACATCAAGGACCTGACAGCTGAGAGTGACTGAGAACAATAAATACTGGAGGTGATTGTTGAGTGAGAGCAGGTGAGTGATTACTGATTGAACACAGGTGTGAGAGGCAGCGAAGGGGAACCTGAGGGAACACAATGAAAAAAAACAGACAAACTGGCACCAATGACTGTAAACGTACTGAAAAATCCACTTGAAACCAAGAAACTAAGAAATCTAAACAGGAGGTACAGAAACATAATGGTACATAGACGCAAACACATAGAACTAAGAGTCCAAAAAGAAAAAAGAAAACTAATCAATCAGAAAACCTGCAGAACACAACTCTCCTCTGACAGAAACCATCTGAATACCCAGGTCTAAAAACCACACTGAGGATAAATAATAAGGATTAAAAACTGCTCCAAACCTAGAATGCAGTTCTTTAAGTTGTGGACATGAAATAAGGCTGTAATTTTTAAAAACACTGATCACAAACACTATGTTCCTTTATTCAATCACACCTCAGCACACTAACAGTAACTCAGGTGATTTAACTCACCTGAATCCTACAGAAACAGGCAGGTCTGACTGAAGCAGGCTGAAGGGCTCTGAAGCATGAAGTCCTGCTGAATATTCAGGCTTTATTTATTCCTCATGCTGGAGTTGGCTCTTTGAACCTTTATTTTATACTTTGATTTGCAAGTCTTAGTCTAACTCTAATGAACTACAAGTTGTTGATTTTGATTTTTAGAGAAAAATTTGTCAATAGATTAATTGAATTAAAAGTAGTCGTTAGTGGAACTAAGGACTAAATGTGTTTCTCAAAGTTTAAAAAAAGTCAAATTTTAACCAAATCTGATCACAAGCACCTGATTAAATGTTAATCATTTGAATAGTTCTGCATTCCTTCATGTTTTCTGTCAGTTTGAGCAACACAGATGTTTCTTCTTGTTATTTGAACCGTGACCACCTGTTGACATCCCTGCAGTAACAAAGGCTTGTATGTGAACCAACTGATAACCTGCAGGATTCTGTCTCCTTCTGTCTCTAATGATCTGACCGTAAAACCTGAGTAAAGCTGGTATTGGTTTGCAGCCGTGCAGCGCTCAGGACCGAGAGAGAAAAGAGAGGAGATGAAGGCAGCGACAGAAAGGGAGGAGTGGAGCGTTTCAGAGCGAGCTGCTAAAGACAACCATATGTGTGAAGATCCCAGCTCAGCTCCTAACGCTCTCAGGCTGGAGTCTGAGAGGAGACTGTGGCCTGGCAGCGGATCAGAACCACGTGGAATCTAATATCTGCCATCATATGGAAACGTAAGGAAGCAGCCCCGCCCTTCAGGCTCCGCTCACTTTGTAGCTGTGGGAGGGCCCAGAGTAAATCAGAGCTAACACAGTGACCACCCCCTCCACCCTTCCCAACACAAACCCCACAGTTAGGAGCACAAACAGATCCGTGTGATATCAGACGGTTGGCCTCTCTCTGTCTAAACGCTGCTCAGTTTGGGTAAAAAGACAGAATCA
The DNA here is from genome assembly GCA_028566095.1 of Kryptolebias brasiliensis. Taxonomy (NCBI): domain Eukaryota; kingdom Metazoa; phylum Chordata; class Actinopteri; order Cyprinodontiformes; family Rivulidae; genus Kryptolebias; species Kryptolebias brasiliensis. Next base: position 1,758,165 of record JAOXNZ010000188.1, on the reverse strand, counting down.
CATCATCCAACTCCTCCAGGAGCTCATTTTACATTTTCTTTATAAGTCTGTGTGACGTTTCAGACAGTTTATGATCCAATTTATTAAAGAATCATTTTAGAGAAAATATTTGGTGCCATCATTCTGGAGAGAAATGAACCTGAAAGCCAATCAACAACAATGGCTATAACTCTGTCACTTTTACAGATATTGAGCTAAAATCTTGGGTGGTAGTAGCTGAGAGTCATCCTCAAC
>JAOXNZ010000188.1:1681476-1701065 GCA_028566095.1 Kryptolebias brasiliensis | reverse complement strand
CAGGTGAGTCAAAGCAGAGAAACATCTAAAACATGCAGGACAGTGGCCCTCCAGGACCAGGATTGGGGACCTCTGGTCTACAACCTCTCTATGGAAGCTGTGTGCATGCTCTAAATCATTGTGGACCAACCTCACTCTTCACACTAAATGAGAAGGCCACTGAAGACGTGGCCAGGACCCTGCAGAGGTCAGCGCAGCGGGGTCGTCATCTCATGTGAGGGGGCTTTTTTTCAGTTTGCCAACACATTTGATCCAAAACGTAAAATACTTTCTGATCCTACATGTGAGAGTTTGAAGCCTGGATCGTGAGCTGAAGGTGCAGATGAGATGTTGGTTTAACGGCGTGAGCGTGTGAGGTGTTTGCAGCCTGTTCTCACTGCCTCTGTGCCAGCCCTAAAGCTATGTAAACAGCCATTACAAAATTACAATCTCCAACCCAAACATTAGGGCCTGTGATTTAAACAGAGGAATCAGCCAAAACACACTCAAGCTAAACTGCTTTCTTTTGTGACGACGTGATGAATCGAGAGCTGGAACAGCTTCTCCCTCTCTGTTTGGAGTAGATGAGTGTGTTAAAGGGTGGTGTACGAAGACAAAAACAACTTGTGTCATTCAAAGCTCAGGAGAAACATAAAGCTGGAACATCTGAAACCCATATTTACACAAGACAGACGTCAACAATAGACTTTATTATAGTGAAAACTTGTTTTGGGAGATGAAAATCACTAGTTAACGTCTCCATCAGCAGCTGGATCATTTTAAAAAGTGCTTGCTGTGTGAATCATTTTGTCACCAAACCAGTAAACAAAACTCCATTAGTTCAGTTTTTTGTACCAGAGACATAGTTTAACACCACAGCAGCTCATTCCTTCAAAGATCCGTTACAACACGACTAAAAACTAAAATGCAAATGTCATTAAAGCATAGCACATTCCTGAATCTAATTGTGGGCTGAGGTTCGGGCTTAATTTGTTTACCGTAAACACTCATGAATGTCTTTTTGTTGCCTGGCCGTCCTCTGTGGTGGGAAAGAATTAACCTTGAACCTTCGTCATCAGAAGATAAGAAGCTCTGGGAAACGAGAAGCGAAGCAGCAGAAACGAGGCGTTAAACAAATCGGAATTAACAATTAACAAAAGAAGGCTTTCAGGCTTTGGACAGACTTCAAAAACAAAACTATTAGCCTGCAAAACAACATAAAAGACTCATTAATAACACTGTGGGGGGAACAAATGTAATAGTTACAGAGATATTGTAACCACCCTTCATCAGGGTCGTTGTTGGCTGTGATTTCACTCCTGTTTGGCGCTAATTGGCAGGATTTCTCTGCAACGTGTGAGCATCCACGGGTGTTCACACAAGGACAAAATATCAGAATTAAACATGGGAAGGAAGGAAGAAATGGAAAGGAAAAGAACAAATACGAACATTTATTTGTTCTCTTTTTAACAAATACTTTAAATATTTTGGAGGAAACTTTGGAGGCATTTTAACTGTAATTTATTTACAGTTAAAATGCAATCAGAGTAAAAAAAAATGGGGATTTCTTAGAAAAGACTGAAAAGACGATCAGATCAGGTTTAATATTTCACAATCAGTGAAAAGGATTTTAATCATACTTTAACTTCAGAGGCTGATTTTATTACACCTCTGTTTCATCACATTTACACATCTGATACTCTGGCACATGGGTTCTCAAAGTTGTGGTTGGGAGCCCGCTGTGGGTCATGAAACACCATGTGAGGGTCCGTTAATAACCTCCAGACATCAGATCCATTTAAAAATGATCCCTCGTGGCATATTTTCACCATAATAGTTGCAAAGGATGAAAACAGTTGTTAAAAATGAATTAACGTGGTGTTGTGGTTGTTAGGACTGTTTGTGTTGTCATTATTTCTGTTTAACAGGATTAGTAGTAAAGTTTGTGTATTTAAGCTGGTGACAGATGGGTTCCCGAGCCTTCGTCTGTCGTTTTGTGGGTCGAGAGCTAAAACGTTTGGGAACCACTGCTCTAGAATAACTTCTGTGACTTTGGTTTTTGCACATTTAAGACTTTTTGAAATCACTGAAATAAATGGAGACCTCTTCAGATCTTAGCTACTGTTTTGTTAACCCAATATTTAAAGGTTAAAATAACAACTTCTGTCAGATGAGATGGTTTCTGTCCAGATAAAAAGGTGGTAGAGATGAATATTAGACTTTCATTGTGGAGAACCTCCTGGTCCCGGTCAGTTTCTGAGCCTCTAAAATCAGCTGTGCTTCATCATCTAATGGAGGTGTAGGTCCTGCACGGCTGCTTTCAATCTTCTGATGACAGATGCTGCTGCTGCAGCCACAGCCTCAAATTAAAGCTAATCCCTAAATGTTTTTTCATCAGATTACTTTTCCAAGGAGACGGCCGTCCACTTTCTGCTGCACTCCACCGTCCGCCACGAATAAAGAATCTCTTCTTTGATTTTTGCAGTTTTCTCTGCCCTGATGTTTGTTTTAGGTCAGGCAGGTAGCTCACAATGCTTGTTTTGTTTGACGGCAGCATTTTGAAAAGAGATGATTGTGTCTCATGTTTCCTTCAGGAGGAAAAGAGTCGCAGCTAAACATGAGTTCATTTACAACATGTCATCACCAGCCTGAAAAAAAAAAAAGATTTAGGCTTTAATTTCCATGTAAACAAACCTCTCAGCTCATCATTTTACATCACAATGTTGTCTGGGAGCTGATTATAAAGCACGCTCGTTTACCGTAAATGTTGTTTTGGAAGTCAGAAAAGTCACCATCCTGTTTTGAGGGAACGCTGGATGACAAACACGCTCACACACCAGTTTGTTGTGTGTTTGGGAGGAAACGCAGTGACAGAATGTGTTTCCTAACTCTTCATCCTTCATTCAAATCACAATTAGGCTGTTTTGACTCCAAAAATAGCTCAGCTGTGATTAACAAAGCTGTTTTTTTGCTTTCTTCCTTCTGACCTTAACTGTAAAACACTCAAATGCTCAATAGATTTGTTCAAGTTCATCTCTTATTGATGACATTTCACACAATAAAATTAGTATTTCTTGAATCATATCACCGGCTGCCTTGCGTGCCAAAGCATGAAAAAAACCCCACATTCACATGATCTGTTAGGAATGACTCTCAGCTACTGCCACACCCGATTTTAGCTCAATATCTGGAAAACTAAATGAGTTATAGCTACGTTTGTGTTTGCTAAGGTTGATTAACTGTGGCAGCCATCTTGAATTGGGTTGACTCCAAAAAGTAATCAGTTGTAGATATTCATCCAGGGATCACTTTCTGAAAGTTTCAATAAAATCTGACCACTGGTTCATGAGAAATTTTGCTAACAGACAAACAAATGGACAGACAAAGACAATTACGTGATTGCCTGCCTTTTAAGTGATGGTAAAAACAAGAATACGGACCTTTTTAGTTTATTTAAAAAAAATAAAAGTCCAAATAACATTTTTAATTCATGTAAAGTTTCCATTTCATGTCCTACCTGCATGACTTTTATCCACTTCAAAAATCTGATGCATTCTGTCTTTTTATACCAGACACAGGGATGTAATAGGGATGAAGTTGCACAGAAGTGACAACATGTTTTGGTTTTCAAGCATGAAAAATTGTGAGCTGATCAGCCGTTAGAAGCCTGGGAGCAGCCGGACCTCAGAGGAGCGTCTTCAGTCAGATACTTCTCCATAAAAAAGATCCAAACTGATGGTCAGCTGATGGCAACAACTCTCTAATTAACTGTTCATTCAAACTGAATGTTTGTTTTATCTGAGGTTCTTGTTGTTTAAACAACACAGGAGGAGACGTTTCTTCTCCTTGGACTTGGAGTTTTATCAGGCAGCTCACATGTTGCTTTAAAGCTGAACTTTGGGGTCAAAGGTCGGTGTTCGGCTGTAAATACCGGAGGTTACGTGGAAGTCTTTTACCACGACTGACCTTGCAGGTTGTGTAGTGATTCGTGTCTGAGGCTATTTTTAGGTCAGTGATGTTAAATCCTCCAAACGCAGACGTTTGTATTCACTGAACATGATGTTCGTGACATCAGAGGCTGACTCGGCTAAAGCAAAAACTCATAAGAATTAGGATTCATGTTTCTTGTAAAAGAAAGTTAAATCTGGATATTTTTTATCAGAGACTGTCAATCATTTCAAGGTGCAAAGAAGTTCATTTAAAGTTACCATGCAAGCTCTCTGTCACAAACAATCACGTGACTTCAGATGATTTATGATGGACGCAGCTGAAAATATCATTGTTATCCTTTTTATTAGGGCATGCTCATGCTGTCGAACCAGAATCAGGTTTATTGACTAGTTTACACAAAGAACTTGTCTGAGAGACTCGGAGCAGAAAGTTCACAACAAAATAAAGCATAAAACAAAGTGTTGCAGTCCAACAACACGAGTTACAACAATACAGATATGCAAAATATCCAAAAGCATAAAATGTGCAGAAAGGGGAGTTGGTATGAGGGGAACAGAGCAGTGAAGAGAAGAAAGTATTTGTGACATGAGGTACTGGTTCTGATGGACCAGTCTCTGGTTAGAGAGGAGATATCAAATTTATAGAGAAATAAGTAAAAATAGCAGGTACACAAAAACAATGCCAAAATCAGTTTATTAAGTTTTAGTTTCTTTTTTCACCGAGGAATAATCTAAAAGTGAAAAGTGTTGACTTGCAGAAAACCTCATGATGAATTTCCAACTTCATCCCGTCATCTTGGTCCACTGAACCACGGGCAGCCTTCCCCTGTGAAGCACTCAGATATCACTTAGCGGCCCTCACATGTCATTCATGTGCACACAGAACCAACAAGCATCGATTAGTGGATTCAGGTGCACTAATTCAAGCGTAGAACAATGTGGGCACTTGAGGAATAATAGGTGCTGATCTTCAAAGTCGCTCAGCAGTTGGATTCTTTAGTCTGTACTCTGTCTGTGTCACGACTCGGGAAGCGTTGTGGGCAAACTGAAGACTCCCAGCTGGATGTGATGACCCATAGAATCAACACAAAAACCCAGAAGAAGGGGATGAAAGAGGACTTTAATCCCTCCTATTGAACGTTTGTTGACAACACATACGAGGGTCTAAAGTGTGAGTTGGATGAGGGTAATAAGGGCGGGTTAATATTTTGGCCTCAGTCTGTGTAGTTCTTCATGCACAAACATTGTCCTGCACTTCAGAGGCTGTTTGGATCTGAAAGGTAAAGGATGGAGGGGTTGGGGGGTAAGAGACCAGTGCATCTGTATCTCTGCAGAGTCAAACCTTCCAGTTTTCTGCAGTTTTAAAGAGCTGCACCCATAGAATGACTGACTGTGAGATTTACTAACTTATATTAGTGACTGGTCTGTTGACGACAAGATGATCTGAAAAATGTTGTTAGTTGAAGGCTTTTGCTTGTGTTTGTCATTGCTTTCAATTCAAAATGGTATATTTGTGTTTTTCTTTTTCTGAACTTTTTATATATTGAACACAAATGTGAACAAGAACAATATTTCCCCCCTGCCCAAGCTCACAGTCCACTCTAAGCTTTACATATCATACAACCTGTTTGTCCCGATCTTGGCACTTATACATTATTTGTAAATCATGTTCTAACTCTTCAGAGGTCCGTTATCGTTAGATGTGTTCAAATCTGAGGCAGGTGATATGAAATTAGATATAGAGGAAACAACAACATAACACATAGCCAAGAGGTGTTTTGAGCTCTGTTATCTATCATGTTATTGGTTTCCATCTAGTCTCAAATCACTCTAGTTTTAACTGTTGTTTTGCTGTAGTTTTTTCTACAATGAAGACCTTTTTAATTCTGTCTCTCCATTGCATGATTGAAGCTGTGATTATTTTCCTCGCTATTGAGAGCAGGACTTTTAACAAGTATTTACCATCACTGTCTGTCGGATCCTCAGGTACTAACCTCAGTAAGTTCATGGTTGGGTCTAAATATGATTCACTACCCAAGATTCTCTTTATATTCTTAATCTATAACTTTAATCGCAGAACAATCCCAAACTAAATAAGTGAATTCACCCACCGTCCCACATTTCCTCCTACAGAAATTAGAGTTTTTATCATATTTTGATGTGATAGATGAGGTATTAAAATAACTCATCTTCATCCTCTTCAGCTCTATATGAATGTGGGGGCGGCTGCCAAGTTGGGTACAAAACGAGCCTAGGCATGTACACTGTGGGCGGAGGTGGACAACAAAATAATGTGCACGGCCAGGAATGCAGCTCTGCAAGCCGTGCACACAAGCCGTGCACACGCCTTAGATACTTAGGTCCAAAAATAAAGTCTTCTGTACTAATATTACTGTATGACAGTCTGCTCTTGTTTAAAGCTAGCAGTAAATCACTGGTATGTTGTGCATTCCTTTATCATTTAAAGTCCAATAGTAATAATTGTCACAGACCCATCCCAAGCGTACAGGAATCAAAGCTCTGATGGTTTTTCAGGTTATCACTGGCCTCAGTGTTCCTGCCTCTCATTTAAAGGAAAGACAACCTCAGCAAACACAAAGCAGGGCACAGAAAGCTGATTAATGATCTGCTTTCATTGATACAGTCTCTCACATGTGGTCAACCAGGAAAATGACAGATCTGTGTTAGATGCAGAGAACGCATCTTGAAAGGTTTTATTTGCTGTTCTGATGCAACTCATCTGTAAAATGACTCTGAATGAGTTTCAGTCTGATGTTACTGTACCTGAACAAATGCATGTCTAATACTAATGAAATGTTGTGTGTCTGCCTCTGATTGTGTCCTTCTGATATTTGAGTTACTGACAATAGGTTAAATTAGCCTGAAAGACAACTGGCAGCTACTGTATTTTGTGCATCTCAATGCATAAATGAACATAATGAATCAGTAAATTCAGATTAAATATTATTATTATTTGGTTGACATGTTGCATTTCTGGTTAAGTTTGAATATTTTTCTGAGACTAAATTTCCTTTTTGCATCTATAGGATCTCAAACAGAGCCATGTTTGATCAAAGATTTTTCCAGAGAAGGCCTGACACTGAGGTGCTTGAGTAGATCATCTAACACTTACTGGATTGAAATGTTTGGGCTTGGCTCCCAGTTACCACATGTCATAATATCAAAGGTGTTTTTGCTCCCAATATGTTAACCCTTTGACATCTGACTGTAATGTGGCAGGTTTGCATTAAACTTCTTTTTAATGTGCAGCGTTAAGGTCAAGTGTGTGGACATGCAGTATGTGCACTGTACTCATGCATTGCACAGCAGCAAAGTATAAGAAAACACTAAGCATGACTGATTAGCACAGCACACATGCTCACTCACAGATGAACACCGTCGCTGCAGGAGATCCGTCCAGCAGGGATTACAGTTCTGGTTTGATATCAGACATTTTTTAGGATGGGTTCTGAAATAATGTGTGTTCAGGTGGGATGCTGTTCCAAATGTTGCTGCCCCTAACTGACTGCACAGTTTGTCCAAAAGTACATCTGAAAGGCCGACTCTGGTAGCTGTAGCGCTGTTAGCTTTCAGTTGGATCATTTTACTGAGTAAGGGGGGTGCAAGCCGATAAAGAATCTGGTAAACAGTGCAGGCGCACTTTTTCAAGTTTTCAAAGCTGGAGATTATATTTTTTAAGAGTTGTGGTTTATTATTTTACAGTAATATTAAGAGTTATAAAACGAATGGAACATGCATTTATTTGAAACTTTGAGTTGTTACTCTGTGAGGTGGACTGTCAGCATAGTCTGATTGATTTATTGCTGCACAAAGGTTTGCTAGGTAACAAGTGTACTCTGCCAGTAGAAACACTTTCTGTTTGTGCACGATAGCTGGTAGTCAGGGTAAATATTACATATATTGCTACGAACTCCTGCGTCTCAGATGTTTGTTAGTCAGGTTGAGAGGACGGATGGCACCCATCTCCTCTGAATGTTTGTGTGTGTGTACACATTTAGGCATCTATTTGAACCTGATGATTTACTGACAGGAGCGGGCTCTGCAGCAGTGAGCTATTGTTTTCCTTGGCAGAGATTAGCGGCCCCCAGGGGCCCGTGCCACAAAGAGGGCTCTGTTACAAACTAGAGGGCTTCATTGTTCCCTAAATTACCCCCATGGAGAGAGTAGAAAACAGCATGGCAGATATCAAGCATGCATAATGTCAATGAACGAAATGACAGCTGCTTAGCCCAGAAATTCCTCGCTGCCCGCTTCAACGACGCTGCCTGTCTCTGACGGGAGACGTGTCGACTCAATGTTACAACCATCTCTAGGTTACACCCTCATAAATCTACTACACAAAAAGTTTAAAATGTGCAAAGCTCTTTTATTTTCTCCACATATTTCTGTTTCTACTCCGGTTCTCGCGCCCCCTACTTTTATTCTGTCAGAATGAAGAAACCACATTGTTTTTTGTGGCTTTTCTCCTTTTCATAAAAGCTTGTTCTTTTTCATCTAAAACACGGGTAGAGTTTCACATCCCCAAATTCCTCTAAGACGGCTTAAACCTCTCGAAAAGATGAATGGGGTCATGTCTACAAAGAGCAATAATCTTCTTTTCTCTGCGCTATACAAACGGGCCTGTCAATTGGCCTCATTGTCAACATCCTAAGGGACTGGTTTTTAAAAGTGTCAAGATCAAAAGGCCTGACTGACAAAGCACGCTTTTTATTATTGCAGTGGCAGCCTCTAAGCTTTTAATGTTGGAAATTACAGTAATTAAGTACAAACTGTACAAGCCTTGGATCTTGACGCAGCCTTTGAGGAATTAACCACAAATAAAAAAAAAAACCAACCCCATAGCTACGATAAAGCCGCTTGTATGTAAATATGAACCTTCTGTTCTTGGTGAGAAGTGAAGAGTTTTGCCTGCAGTGTCTTCTGTCATCCCAGGCAGAGTGGATCAACTTTAAAATGTTGTTGTGCTTCAATAGTTTTGAATAAATGGAGGAAGGGAGATTATAAAAGCTTTAAAGCTAAAAAAACAATGTGCTTCACAAAATTAGCTGCAGAATAAAATGGTTTATTTTCTCTTCAGCAAGTTAAAAGAATCTGAGAAGAAAAAGTATTGACCTTACATGAAAATCACACCTGAAAAGAGTTTTTTTCCACATCAAAATGGTTCCAGTGCTCCAGTACTGATGCTGGGGACGATACTTGACTGATTCTATAGAAAAAACCTGCGAAGAACTGCTGGAGACCAGTTGCAGAACAGCCTTTTGAAATGTCTTAAAACAATCGCCAGAGTTCTCACTTTTCTTGCATGTGCTGCAGAAGCTTGCTTGAATTTTGAACACCTTCAAAAAATAAGTGCAACAGAGTAAAATCTGGCATCTCAAATTCATCTCAATTTAGTTTCCATAAATTCTCATATTTGGACTGCTGCAGGATGTCTCCTCTGACAGAAGACATCCGAGGACACAGCCCCAAATGTTCATGTCTATAAACAACGCTGATGAGAAATAAATTCAACTTGGCTGAGGCAGGTATGATGTTGTTCATCAAAATAACCAGCATGACCAAGAATACAGTTTTGATATTCACCGTGATTTTCAAATACTGGACGCTCAAAATGAGGCTGCATGGCTGACTGGTTGTAAACAGTCAGAATTCAGTGAGACTGCTACGGAAAATTCACCTTTTTTCTCACAATTTTGAGTCACCAACTAGTCTCCAAAGGTCATAGTCCGGTGAGATACTGACTTGAACAGACAGCAGTCTTTGTTGTCATAGTCTATGTTTTCTGCAAGAACCAAGAAATCTGTTCTCTCTCCCAGGACTGTGAGAAAACAATGCAGCTTGTTCTCGACGCATCATCTGGGCAGAACTCTCATGTGGTCTCTGACAATTGTTGTGTGATTGGTCAATAGCTTGAAGTGGGAGCAGTTAATGCAGAAAAGCAGAAATGTTGACATTATTCTGGTTAAGAGGACTTCCCATGAGTTTGGCACTTGGGTTTCTGGAGGCGGACTCCCTTCCTGCAGAGTGTGCAACAAGCCTTACTGCGGTCCTCTCAAGCCCAGCTGGTCGAGGAAGATGGCATCCTGGTTCTGGTTCTGGTTCTGCTGGAGGTTTCTTCCTGTTAAAAATCAGTCGTTTCTCTCTACAGTCGACACCTCCTCTGCTTGCTCAGGACAGGGGATTGCACTGAAGTAAAGATTTGATGCAATCTGCTGCTTTTTTCTTTAAACAACTTTTTACTAAGTGCATTTTGTAACCTACACAGTATGATTGCATTTTTATTTATTTTTTGCTTTATGATCATTTTTCCTTTTTTAATGTATGATTTGATTCTTTTGTTTAGCCTCTGTAATCTTAAAAAGCACAATAAAAATAAAGAATAATTTGATTTGATTTGATTATAGCTGGATTAAATTGACTGAATTTGACTCTGCAGCTGTTTTGGACTGAATTGGATGGGATGTAAATTAATACAAACCTTCATATAATGCCATGAGATGAAGCGATGCCTCATAAACTGAACTAGAAGAAATGTCTCCCAGCTGTCTCTCACCTTTGGTTTGTTGGTAGTTGCCCTCTGAGTGGTCAGAGCGGTAAAAGGCTGGTGGGCAGGGGGTGACTCGGCCCTCTCCTCATTGTTCACAGAGCTTGGTATTCCTCTCGTAGCTCTCGAGGATATGCTTTTCGAGAACCCAGGCCTGCCTAGTGGACCCACTCACCTCGACAACACACACTTTTTAACAAACACACCCCTGTTGTCCCCTCCTGACAGAGGATGGGGGATATTTCTGTAAATACAGAGACTGGCAGATTATTTCTAGGTTTAAATTAAACCCTCACCTTTAGTTTCTCCTCTTTCCTTCCCTCTTTCGGGCCTTTTTCGGTCTCTCCTTTCTCTGTGCTGAGTGTCCCGCTCAGCTGGCAGCACCTTTTCACTCTCCTCCGAGGGAATTGTCCTCTGCATGTCAAGTGCAGCCATTAGAAGGAAGGGTTTGGACGAGAGGTGCTTTTCAGGTCCCCGCCCCCCTCACCTTTGAATGGAGACAATAGAGCTGTTCTTTATGTCCAGATGACCACACACACACACACACACACACACAAACTGCCAGGAAACTTTCTAGTAAGCCAGGGCCAGTTTGTTAAAGTCACGCTTCAAGGAATGAGTATATTACATAAGAAAACAGTCAGTTCTGTCTTTGACTGCATTAAATAAGGTTGTAGTCAAGGCAGCATCAGTGTAGTAGAAGCTAATCTCATCAGGAGGCTGCAGAAGTCCGGTTTGTTGTGCCAAGAACTAACCCTAACCCATGGAAGTTCTTCTGCACGTAAAATAGGGAAAAAGAAAATACTTTAATTAGGTTTGGAGAAACACAGTCTGGTTAAAGATTCAAAATAAATGAAACTTTTCTGTGTTTTTAAATGAAATACCATTGTTATTACAAGTTCAGAGGTTCTGCTAGGCTCACTTATGTCATTTATTATGATCTATAGATGGCAGACAGAACTTTAAAATGGTTCATTGATTTTGTGTGATTCCTAAAATTATTGTTTCCTTTTGTTGATTATTTCTTCTGCTTAGATTAGATTAGATTAGTTAGGTTAGATTAGATTAGTTAGGTTAGATCCCACCTGCTCTCAGTTGGCTGATTGCAGCTCACCTGTTGGACAGCTCTCATTATTTATTCTGCCTGGTTTTCTTTCTTTACTTCTCGCTCTTTTCTTGTGACACTTCCTTTTAAATCATGTAATTTTAGCTCGTAAACAACAATCATGAATATTTTTCCAGACATAAACTCCCCCTAGGCGATGCTAAAGTGCATCACAAAGATCGTTACCATTTACCCACAAAGTTTAATTGCATTTTCTTAAGTGTTTGTTTGAGAAAAACAAAAAAAAAACTCCCTGAAGCTTCCTAGAATCCAGTGTTTCCATGAGTAAACTAAAACTCTAGGACTCTGTGTGGTTGTGGATGCCAATGTTGTTATTCTCTTCACGACGTTTCAGCCCACATTTATAATTACAATCCTCAGCTTGAGTTAAATAACAGTTTTAACCGAGATCATAAACTTTTTCCAAGTTATACAATCAAGTAGTTGAATTTGTGCACACTGGAGTTGTTTTGACCCTCTGGGTGTAGTTTAACCTGATCAAACCTGAAGCCAAGTGGTGAAATATGTGTAAATCTGTGGCGTTTACGGTTTATATATCATCCAGTGTGACGTCTCAGTATGAAAGGATCCAATATGAAGTCCAGCATGTAGGGGGAGGGGTTATTGGAAGTGTTGCCTTTCCCCTGCAGGTTTGTGTAAACCTGTTAATGATAAAGCAGCAGGTTAAACTGGGACCCTCCAGCTCTAAAAAGCTGTAATGTACCCACGAAGGATGCACGTGCTGCGACATGCTCTGCTACCTCTGATCCGTCCGTCAGTTCCTCCTGAACGTTGAGACAGAATCGAGCTGAAGGCCTCTACTTCCTCACATCAATAATGTCTAAATAATATCTAATTACCTCATTTCTTGACTGAATGTTGACACAGATCTAAAGCTTTGCACCTCATGTATCTGAATAAATCTACTGATAAATGTAAAAACATTTGAACAAATTGTTAGAAACAAATAAAGCTTGAAGACTCTTTATCCTAATTAAGGTCAAACACTTAGTTTGAAACATGACTAGAGTGCAAAACTTAATCATCTCTTTAAGGGGAACAACAATCTGCTCGTACTAATTTAGCATGAAATAATCATTTGTCTACTCCATCACATGCTAAAGGCATGCAAATAAACTTTTAGACCGTTGCTTTTAACAGAATCCCTTTTAGAGCTGCTGCCTCACAGCAACAAGGTTGCAGGTTTGTCTCCTTTCTTTCTGTTTGGGTTTACATGTTCTCCCCTCCACGCTTGATAACTCTAAATTGTCCCTCAATGTGAGTGAGAGTGTGAATGATTGTTTGTCTCGTTTGTCTCTATGTGTCACTGTGATGGACTGGAGACCTGTCCAGAGTGTCCCCCAAACTTTGTCTTTACTGGTTTGCTTTCAGCTTTTTGTCTGTAGCCAATTTAAACTTTTCTGTTTCCCTGACTGTGGGGTCTTAGCTGATGAGAACATCACCATTAAAGGTCCACTTGAATCCAACAAGCATATTTTTCTGATTATATGGTGTTTATTTGGAAGTTCTTCATGAAAAACTATAAAACACTGCTTTGGACTAAAGTTCAGCTTTAATCCAACCAGGAAACCAAATGTAAATCGGCATAAATTTTAGACAGGACCAATTAATTTGCTAATTTCTTTTTTCTTCCATAGTTTAATTAACCCGACTGCAGGATTTACAAGTAACATGTTGCCAAGACTACAGCTGTTAAACACAAAGTTGTTGTTTTTTATATTAATGGAAAATGAAATCAGAAAGTCGATGAAATCATTTGACATCTATTGTTTTACATTACTGATTTCATCCCCCAGGTGTGATAAGGACACATATGTCTGCATTTAAAGTACAAAAGAACACACCTGTTCTGTTTCATGCCCAAATAAGGTCTGGTTCCTGACTGGGTTCCTCATCAGGAGACACAGAATCCAGACGGTCATAATTCCTGTGAGTTTTATAATGACGCTCTGATTTGTCAGCTTGGAGTTTCCCTATATTTGATTCCTTTTTAGCTCAAGTAATTTCCACATTTTTTATCCTTTATCTGTGTGTGTAGGTGTTCTGTCTGTGAGCAAATGTTTCCAACCATGAGGTGGAGTACCTCAACGCTGACTCAGTCATTCACACACACACACAGTCTTACACATGTGCTCACAGATCTAACAAGGTCTAGACTTGGGATTACAACTAGCTGTCTTCTGCAGATCAGTCACACTGTGGGTCCAGACATTGGTTTTAATAGTTAAATCACTTTTATATCCAGTTAGATTCATAAACTTTTTGTCTTCTTGACTCACTGATTGCTGCATTATTTACTAAACAGTGATTTAATACATGAATCACCTTTTGTGATTCATGTATTAAAGGTTCTTCTCTGACTGGACGTCATTTCTTCATCATTTAGTTGCAATAATAAAACTTTAGACTTGACATGTTTGAGTTGAAACTTGAGCTGGATGAGTTGAAGCTTTCATTGTGACAATTTGCCCTGAAGGACTTTATTGTTTCTTGAACGTTGTTTTGAAGCCACTAAATTTGCTTTGGCTGACTGGCTTTCAGATTTGGTTCACTGGAACCTGAGATTTGATGTGAAAACTTGTCCGACTTGCTCTCCGGTAGTTTCTTATATTTACCAATTCTAACAGATGAACCGAGTCAAGTTACTCATCGTTATTCTCATTGTTGTGTTTCTGTGACATACTGAGACTCGTGACTATAAGAAAAGAACACCACAGCAGGTCCTCTTCACATGTTTAATCCTCCAGCATACGTGGCGTGATCTCCAGCTATGTGATTTATTGGTCATGTTAAAACAATAATACAATCTAAATGTCATCTGAGGACTAATCAACATATCATTTTGACCATAGACTCACTTCCTAACTTGTTTAATGTTTAACTTGTTTAAGTAAAAAATATATATATACAGTTTCTTAATTTGCTTATGTGGAATTAAAAGGTCCAAATAGTTTCAAAGAACCCATTAGATAAAAAAAGAGGCTAATACCGTTAGCTTACTTACATCACTTATCTTTCTTCTCCGTCTCATTAGAGCTGAGTATCAGTGGAATATTCCTTTGTGTTTTTGGCAGATGTTATGCGTAAACACAACGTTGTTCACAATGTTGTGTGTTTTTGGCTGAGTGCATATTGTGGTGTTGGAGTATGTGTGGTGTTGTAAGCTGAGCACCAACAACATCTACATGGTGTTTTTTCAATACCAGTTGCATACTGTGTCTGGTCACATGATGTGTACCAGTTTAACATCAACATCATCAACAACTTCACATGAAAAAAACAAACAACATGAAAATGAGACCGTTACTCCACGGCAGAGTAGCATACACCATGCTTGCATCAACAATATACAAAATGGCAGCACATCATGGATGATAAATGCACAACATACACATCACAAGACCTAAGGTTTTACATCATACTGTGAGTTTTATTCCTTCACCTGTCTGACCCAGGTAAAAAACCAAAAGAACATATTGGGCAAAATCCAAAGGTGTGACAGTACCTAAAGCTTTCAAGACTAGAACCTTTCTTGAACTATGTGACCTAGATTTAAATTAGCCTTAAGAGTTTTCAAGGATATTACACAACCATTGTTCAGGCTCAGATATTAGACATAGTCTCAATCCCTTGTATTGTTGCCTTAGAGACCTGGAATTATAAAAATAAACCTTTGGTTCCAATCCAAACTGGGCCAGTGTGTGATGTGCAATGGAGAGGGTGTTAACAATATGTTGACGATACCTCTGGTGTGGATTTTCGGTTTAATCCCCTCGGCTTTACGTTGGCTTGGTTAGACTCCAACACAATCCTTCCCTGTTATTGCAGGGGATTCTCAACGAAGCAGGTCCAGGTAGAGCTCCATTGAGCCCACAGGTGTTAGGGAAACATGCAAAGCATCTGGCTCTGACCTGTGACTCTTTGTCCAAAATCTTGCTGGTAGTATACGAAACACTCTGACGACATGCACCAAGAAAACTGAAGGGTGGAAACGAGTAGTATGTGAAAGATTTAAGAAAGATATAAACTACTAGCAAAAAACAAAAAAAAAATTCTGTCCTGATTTCCCTGTTAAACCTCTTCAGAGCAGGTAAATACCACACTGTGATGTAAAACATCAACCAAAATGTGAAGCGTCCTGGTGAAGTCTTCAGGCACATATCATGAACGCAGCTGGCTCCTCATTACACAGAGCGTGACAGGGTCACTATGATGTTGAGCATGCACAAAACTTCCATAGTAAGGTGATTTATTTTCATAGTGGCAGTGTTTTGGGATTGTGTGTGAAGCATTTGGGAGCGTAGCACAGGTGCAGGTCAGAGAATTTGAAGCAGGACCGGCCTTGCTGGCCTCATGCCGATGCTATGACACCAGCGTTCCCACCACACGGCTGCAGATATTAATCTACACACTCAGCCATCCTTCACTGACCTTTTGGACTCAAAGAAAGAAGCTCTCTTTTCTCATTATGGTCAGGTCTGCTGGACGACAAAGGAAGGAGGGTGGGTTTAATTGAGGTTCTGCACAGAGAATCCCTTTAGCTACCTCTACTCAGGCTGCTGAAGGTGTTTCTCCTCCACAGTGAGGCCGAAACCATCAACAGGGTCAGATCTAAGCATTCAGGGCAAAAGTACTGGTCCTCATGACTCAAGAACTTTATCTTCTGAAACAATATTTTAATATTGTTGTTTCTCTGTATTTTTAGACAAGCAATATTCATTTCACAATACCGGCTCTACCAGAGAGCGTGTAGCTGACATGTGTAATTTGAACACTTAAAGACTCATTATGCACGTCATTCTGGTAACTGTAGCCACAGCATGTTTCAACTTAATTTATACAGGTAATCTCACTGAAACACAAGGTGTCATTTTCAAGAAAGGCCTGTTTCAAGTAAACATACAAGAATGTTGCTGCAGGCAGTTCATATGGCTCATACTGCAATAGAATAAAAGTATTACACGAAATACAGCAGAATACTAAAAACAGGTACAGGTTTGAGCAGCTGTCTTTTTGTTAGCTCTGAATATTAAAAGTTTGTTTTCTAAGTTAGAGGCGTAGAGGTGAGGCTGGAGGAGAAGAAGTTTCTCCTGTTGCTGCACCAAAGCGACGCTGCGTCAGAATAAAGTTGGTGAAGGAGGATCTTTATCCAGCTGGTCTGGTTAGATGACTGAGACATTTTTAACAGCTCCACAGATTGTGACAAGGTCAAGGAAACAACCCAGCACAGATGTCCTGCTAGCATGGTGAGATCTTCGAGTGTGTAGCTGCACCCGGATGCAGTTTGAGAACGTTGTTCCCGGGGACATGATACGATCCTGGGCGTACTCTACGAGGTAGTATAGTTGTGGGAAAGTGCTGCTGATGTATACAGTGGGGTGAGGGTTAAGGAGAGTGTCCTGGGAATGTGGAAAATAGCAGGAAAAACCTATTTGGTGAATATTAAGAGCACAGCAGCATAGCTGCATCACACTGAAGGAGGTTTTTTTTAAATTTGCTGCATTCATGCATGTTCTATAAGTTGTGGAGAGCATAGAGGGGTCATTATCCTGTGGAAAGACAGACTAAATCACATAACGTCAGTCTTAAGCTCTCCAATCTTACAAAAAGTGCTTGAGATAAGTACCAAACAAAGATATTATTATTAAAATAGAACCCTGACTCTGTGGTCCACTTTACCCCCATGTAGCACCTTATTCTGTGGGTCCAATCTAATCAGGCTGGACCACTCCATCCTTACCCTTACCTCAGCTGATCTGTATGTGGTGGAGAGAAGGAAGTGGCTCAGATAACAGGCGTTTCTCACTCAGACGGGCATGAGCTCAGGCATCAGGAATCTGTCAGTGTTACATCAGTCTGCAGCAATAACAACCTGTGTGGTGAAGAAAATCAAACACACCCACCTGGAGCTGGTAACCTGTTTCAGGCAGCGAGCCCTGACTTAATGTTACACTGACTGTGGGAGGTAAAAACACTGAGTAATAATTTCACACAGGCTTGGCTTTGTTTGTTTGTTGTTTAAAGCCATGCCTGCGCTTGTTCAAACACTCAGATTGAATTTGTCAGATGGTTTTCATATAAGCGCTGCGAGATATCTCAGATACGTGCATGCCTCCTGTTTGTTTGTTTAAGTGCTCTCCTCTTCTGTGGATCCAGACATCCTCAGAAGTAATAATCATTTTCTGTTTTAATAATTACCTGTGTGGCTTTCTGGCAGAGCTGCAGGGAATGTCAAAGAATCGGCAGTAAAAGTTCTGATGAGACATGAAATTGCACACAATGACTGCCGAGTACAACAGATGCCTTTGTTTGTGTTCTCTCTGTGCTCTAAAAAGGTGCAGGGATTCTATTCATCGCTGTAATCTGAGATAAAAAAGACTTTAGAGGGTGGGTAACTTCAGATAGTATCTTGTCTTGCATCATCTAAGCCATTACAGTTAATCAGTCTGTGTGTGGCATCCTCACCCGCCTGATCCTGAGCCGAGGCGCTGCCAAATTAATTTAGATCTAAGTGATCTCCACAAACATCAGCCATGTGCCAACGCCCAGCAAAGACCCCACACTCAGTCACATTCACCCCTCTGCAGCTCTGGGATCTGGGTGGTTGTATGAGGAGCTTAGCCTCTCATGCGGCGTGCCTGGAAGGCTACAAGAATGTGTATCTGACGGCGAGAGAAGTAAACGTGTTTGTCACCCAGAGAAACCCGGGGTTTGTTGTTTTTGTTCCCGATTCTTTCCTAACTGTTGGTTTTTATCTCCTTGGCAGCTGGCGCCAAGTGCATGTTTTGCTTCTCCCTGTCAGAGAAGTTGTTTAAACTTGAGATCTTTCAGCGTCACCTATAGAGCTGCTGTTTACATAGTTTCTGTCTCACCCTCTCAGTCAAATGTGAACGTGTATGTTTTGCATAGTTTTAAGAACCTCTCAGGACTGGTGTTCGTGATCTGCACGGTTCACGTTAGCCCTGTTAAGTAGAAAACTTTTCTTTCATGCTGAAAGCTCAGCAAACATTAACTCTGAGAGAGAAGTTAAATAATATCAGCTCAAAATAGGATTAAAAATGACAAAAAGACATGAAAATATATACAAGAACAAAATCCAAAAGATTTCCTCCTCAGTTAAAAACTGAAAGCAGCTTCTGGAGTTTTAAAATAGAAAACTTCCTGCAGGGATGTTGAAGAGTCCCGAAGCAGCTCCTGCCTGAAACTCCAACATCCTTCTGCTATAAAGTAAAACAGGAACTTGGGTTTCAATTTTGCAATTAAATGTTTAGCATTGCTTGAATGAATGCATATCACCCACAACCTGTCATGTCGCAGTTTTCAACTAAGATCATTTTTTATTTAGAAATGACAAAGCTGTCGTCATTTTGGTCAAACCTTGAAAAGAATGTTGTTCAATATTCACACAATATTTCAGGTTCTCACACTCATGGTTTGTGTTCTGAATGACTCTCAGCAACTACCACATCAAATCTGCTCATTACCTATAAAACTGGTTGAGTTAGAGTGATTTTGGGGGGGTTAGAGGACACAAATGGGACAAAAATAACACTAGAATTTGACATCCTGAAGTTAAACTGCAGAGAAGATTTCACAAAAAAAATACAAGAAAATTTGTAATATTTAACATGTTTGATGCAGCTTTTAGAAATAATACTAAGTTTTTTCTCCTGAATAAATCTGTTTATTTTTAAGGTTTCTGTTATGACTTTTTATAATTTAATTGATTTTTATAACATCATAATCAAATTTAATTTCAGCTATAGATTACTTTTCTTTTGAGCCTAAAAATGTTGTTTTTTGAGTTACAAATGATAATTTATATTATTGAGTCCTGCTTTTAAAATAACATACTGTATATAAAATGTTGAGTTTACATCTTTTGTCTTTAACTACAGAACAGAAGTCCAGATGTTTTTGTTTTTAACCTTTTTTGGATTGAGTATGCACAGCGGTGTGTATACATATG
>JAOXNZ010000188.1:1662802-1675594 GCA_028566095.1 Kryptolebias brasiliensis | reverse complement strand
TGTGTGTGTGTGTGTGTGCAGCCTTCAACAGCAGCAATGCTTAATGGCCTGCAGCTCAAGCTAGATGTCATTAACATTCCAGCTGAGGAGATCTTGGCATGCATTGGGAAGCATGACAAGACAGCTACACCCCCACCTCCCCCCACCCCCCTCACACACACACACACCCCACCCCACTTTCAGCACAGAATGTCATTTATTTAAAGACTTACAAGCTCCTCTGAGAAAGTTAAAAACAACTAACCGTTTCAGATCTTTACTCTTCCTGTCAGTCGTGAAGTGGTACCTCACTGGGCTGCGACTAGTTGATGAATAGTGTTCACAAAGGAGTCTCCAGAATGTTGTGACATTTGTGAGGGCTCTCAATTTCCTTGCATAAATTGCAGAGGTATGCAGTCCTGTCACTTGAGTTTAAAACAAGTTCAAAAAATTTGTGAGACACAATTGCTCTCAAAACAGTCTTGAACCCGTCTCAAACCCATCTGTATTTTGTTGTAGGGATTTTCCACTGAAGGTGGATTTTGAAACCTGCAAAGACCTCTCCTCTAAAAGGAAACACCTGATGCTACAGCCCCAAATATTTTGAGGTCTAAAATGATAAAACCTGCCTATCTTCATTTCTAAAGTGTATTCCAGCGGATGAAATTATAGCTATGGGGTGGCTGCCAAGGTGGGTATAAAGTGAAATATTGTGCACACCCAAGAATGCAATTTTACAAGCTATGCACACAAAAATAGGCCATGATTTTTAACAAACTAGCTGTTCAAAAAGAGGCTACATGGCTTTCTGGTTGCAGACACTCAGAATTCAGTGAGACTATAACGAAGAATTTCCCACAATTTTTTCATCACCAGCTTGTCTCCAACAATCAACTATCAATACTGACATGTTTTCTCCGCTGGTGTTCAGAGAACCTGTTGCTGCTGACTCATCTGTCTTCCTACAGGTAGAAAATTTTCTAACACAGGTCCCTCCCTGACATGCTATTTGCCCCTGCAGGCAAACAAATCACACCGCGGTCTATGGCAGATCCAAATAGAAACATTTACAGGCAATCAGCCGGGCAAGCCTCGTGCTGTTGCATAAAGTGTTGTGGCAACTCGAAATCCACTCTAGGAAACAGAAATATTCTGCAGTGGAGAAGCTGGCTGCATGCACAAGCACATAGTGCATGTGAACACACACGCGTGCAGAAATGTGCAAATTAGCTCCATTATCTGCATGCATGCAAACACACTGCAACAGAGCCTGGACACAAGGAGAAACCAGCAGGCCTGGGAGCTGGGGCCCAGTAGGGATGCCATGTTCTGCAGCTCCGGTTTATCCCAAAGCCTCCATCCTAACAGATGACGATAAAAAGTTGTTTTATGTTTCGACCCGCGTCGACAGAGATTCAAATCTTTATCTGGCAGAAATTTCAGCCCCACCCTTTTGTTTTGGTGAGCCCAAAGCACCCTCCAGCTGGAAGCAAAATCCAATAAATAAAGGCCAAGCATTCATAGAAGGAATGCATATCGCCCGCCACCTTTCATGCCAGAGGTTTAAGCTAAGATCGTGTCGTGGGTCGACTCCAACAGTTAAAGACAAAGTTTTGAGCTAAGATCTTCCGCAATGAGTAAACCTCAGAGTAAATGTGAATGAATTTCAGCTACTAACACACTAAATTTTAGCAAAACATCTGGTTTGTTTTCTGTGATCAACTGGCTGTGGTGGCCATCTTGAATTGGGTTTGCTCTAAAAGTTAATCAGCTGCAGATGTGCATCCAGTGATTATTTCCCGAAGGTTTAATTTAAATCTGTGCAGTGGTTCATGAGTTATTTTGCTAACAGGCACACAAACACACACAGACAAAAACATTATCATTCTTTTGCCTTTTGTCGGCGGGTGATACCAAACATGACCCAACACACAAGAACACGACACAGAAAAGAATTTAAAGTTGCAAAAAATTTAAGAAAACATTTTATTTTACATAAACTGTACAGATGACTTTATTGACTAAAAGATTCATAATAAACTAAAAATAACTTTCTCCTTAAATAAAAAAACTGAAACAAAAATAAAATTAAGGTGAAAAAGGAAGTGTTGTTTGTTGTACAAAACAGAATGAAAGCAGGTGAGAAATGAAAAGTCATGCAGTTTATCGTACCCTGATAGATCGCTCAGCCTTTTACAAACCATCAAAACAGCTTTTTTTTTTCTTTTACATGGTAACTTCAATGGCCTCGCCATCTCAGTTCTACAGCTAAAATCATGGCCTCTTTGGTTCCATTATTTATGTAAAATACATCTGAAACATAATTTGATTTATCTATATAAAAATAACTTTTCAATGGCAGTTTCTGTTCCGCTAATCCCACAACTTTTCAGTGCAAACATCACAACGATCCATCGCTTTGGAAAGGAAGCGAAAGATCACATTTCAAGTATTTTTTTTAAACAGTTGAGGACTGAAGAGATGAAAAAGGATAGAGAGGATTCAGTCTAACGGAGCGCGTCAAGTTCGGGTACAGGTTTCTATACATTGCATAGCTCATGTGGCACTTATTTAACAATCTGACAGGACACTCAGGAGCCCTAGGAAGGCATTTCTTTTATTTATACAAGTGCTATTCAGGGTGTGCATTTCAGTTTCTGCAAGTGCTGCACTGCACCGTGGAGACCCACCTGGGCCCCAAACTACAGTCTGGACAGCCTGGAGTCACCAGCAGCTCAGCAGAGCAGACTTTGTTTTGCCGCTGCGCTGCTGTGGAGGATTTAATCCATCAACATGGATTATAAGACTGGACCAAACGCCCCCAACTTCTCTTCTTGTTGTGAATCAAAGCCAGCAGGTTTACAGGAGCAGCCATGTTGTATTTTTAGACCCAGAGTCTGTGAACTAGGGCTCTGAGGCTTTAAGCCCCACATACTTCCCCCCAACACACAATCATGGTGTCACATGATCTTTTTTAAGCATGAAATAACTAGTTACAGCTAAACATGAATATATGAACAAACAGAAGACCTATGTGAATCAACAGAAGTCAATCTGAGGTGTATTTTGTTATTTTAATAAAGGCAAAGTCTTGTTTCTTTTTATATAACTTATAATTTACAGTGGTACCTGTTCTGCAGCTGTTGGGAGACTAGTTTGTGACTCAAATTTGAAGAAAACAGTCAAATTTTCCATTACAACCAGTGAGCCATGCAGCCATGTTTTGAGCAGCCAGTTTTTGAAAATCGCGCATTTTCATGTGCACGGCTTGTAGAACTGTATTCTTAGACACACACATTATTTCACTGCCCACATCATATCCACCATGGCTCCCTTTGTACTCTGGCTCCAAATGCAACATGGCAGCAGCCAAGAAAACTGACATTTTGGCTTCAATTCTGAACAACAAGAGAAGACAGAGACGCTTTGTTTGTCTTTAATAATGCTGATGGTGGGGGCGCTGTACCCGCTTCCTGTATGGAGTCCAGTATTTCCTTTCAGGTTGATGCTTTAATCATGCAAGACCAGTCTGATTCCACCAGAGAGGACAATCAGACTGCTTCTGTCTGCATAGAGAGGAAGTGCTGGTGTTCTGAGTTGTATAAGCTGATGAATTGTCAGTGCTTTAGGAAAACAAAAGTCTCTAATGTGCTTTAAGTACTTCAGAGGGTGGTTCTGATGCCAATCCTGTTATTGGCTCATACTGTCTCTGTCCTTAAGCGCTTTTTTTTATATAAAAAGAATCTTCATTTCTGAGGAGATAACGAGCCATTATTTTTGACTAGAAATGGCAAACTAGAGCAAAAGTATCATTTGGTGATCGTCGTTCCCTTCTCGTCCCGTCGCTGACTGGCTGAATGTGGACACTGAGTCCGATAAATACACACACTCGCACCGACACACACGTGTTTACGGTTCTGGACCGATGTGGTGTGAGGTGCACATACAGTTATATACTGAATATGTGTACCATTTGAAAAGCGTCTCGTGTGTTTCAGTCTGGCGGACTCAGGCGCAGCCGCACTCCTCCACGATCATGTTGGGCACGTCCCTCTTGACGATGTTGTACTCGTCGTCGAAGTACAGCATGGACATGGTGCTGAGTTTGGTCGGGATGCAGCAGGAGTTGACGGACCCTGGGCTCATCCCCCTCATGCGGTACTGGTTAACCACGGCGGTGTGGAAGGATGACGCAGAGCTCGGGACACCCGCCATGTAGGCCGGACAGCTCCCCTCACAGTAGTTACCATAGTAACCGGCCGGTGCAATGATCCAGTCGTTCCAGCCGATCAGGCGGAAGTCTATGTAGAACTGCTGCCGGCAACACAACCCCCCACTGGTGCCGTCACACTCCAGACCCCGCTTACGAATGCGGTGCTTTCCGTCAGCCTGCCGTGCACGCACCACCAGGAAGGGCCGGTGGGACGGGTCGCCTGGATCCACCAGGACCGGAGCCACACCCGCCGTATCACAGCCCTCGCAGCGGACCTCCAGGTCCTGCCTCCGGCTGCCCTTCCCAAACACGGCACGCACCGCCTCGGCGAAGGGGAACGTGTGCCAACCGCTGCGCTTCAGATCCACCCTCTTCTCCACCACTGCCCATCGGCCTGTCCCCCCTCCACCGCCTCCTGGACCTCCCTCAGCACCACCCAGAGCACCGGCCTCTCGGTAGTGGATCTTGACTGTTATCTTCCTCCTGAGACCCTTCTCTGGACCCGCTGGCAGCAGACGGAAGAACAGCCAGAGGTTGGCCTGGGACACAAACAGGTTCTGGTGGCCCTCGTTGGAGATGAGGAAGTACAGACCAGATTTGGGGTTTGTGTGTTCGTCTGTTGGAAACAAGAAAAACAGAGAAAAGTCTCATTTACTCAACAGACTAAACTGCCAATAGGTCATTCAAAGAAGGAAAAAAAAAGAATAAATGTTGGGACCATATTTAGCACCAGCCACTGAAAGGTGGTCGATCGTGTAATTACTCGTGTCTGTGTGTGCCTTTGTATGTCTGTTAGCAAAACATCTCATGAACCAATGGAATGATTTAAATGAAACTCTGAAAGTAATCATTGGTTGTGCATCTTTAACTGATTAACTTTTCAACTCAACCTAATTCATAGCTAACTGACCTTAGTAAATCTAAAAATGTCGATTTACAGATGTTGAGCCAAAATCTGGTGTGGTAGTAGCTGAGAGTCATCACCAACTCATACTTCAACGAGATCTGTATTAAATCTGCGGTATACAAGGCGGCGGGCGATATGCATTCCTTCAAGGTTACTACTTTTACTGTATGAGATGTCATTTAAAGAACAAGACTTTTGTTGCGTATCGGTGGAACGTAGAACATTTTGGTTTTGAGACAGATGTTTGTTGAGCAGTTTGAAGTATTTTAATTTTGGGCAAAAACTGCTTAATTATGATTTAAATGAGGGATGAAAAGGTGGGAAAAGTTGTTTTTTTTAACTTAATTTACAATAGAATCTTGAGTGGTTTTGGTTTTCTAATTATGTATCAAGTGGTAGATTGAATCAGCTAAATACTATGTTTTAAACATGTGTAATTTTAAACAGTCACTCTAACAATAAATTTAGGTTCTTCCTCTTGAGTTTCTATAGACTAACAACAAGGGAACTCAATGAACAAGCAGCAAAACTCTTTCTGCTTCCGACATCCACTTCAGAAGGTTTGGTAACAGGTGCCATGTTAATGAGATGATCAGTGCTTTTCAGTCAGAGTCAGTTTATTTAATCTTAAAGGACAATTGGTTTGTAGCCTCCTGGCCAACAAGTCTACTGCAGCAAATAAAAACAAGAGACAATAGGAAAAATAAAAATGGAGTCCATTTGTCACTAAAAGCACCTATTAAAATGAAAATTAACATAGTGCAGGTTTAGCAGCCTAATACAGGGAACAAAGGATTTGGAATAACGGCCGGCTCTAATCCTAGACAGAATCTAACGTTGACCTGAAGGCATGACATGTCTGCAGGAAGTGGTCCGAATGCTTCCTCAGCCACATGTTTTTTCCAAAGATGGCCCATAACCCTCTGTGGGCTCTCTTTGGGAGAAAGTGTAACTGTCAGAGGTCAGAATGTTATAGCTGTCAGACTGAAGAGCCTGAGAACTAAGCTGACAGCATCCTCCAGTGAAATCAGCGAAAGTCCCAAGAAGGACACAGCTTTGTCCTTAAAGATTAGTTTTCTCTGTTCGCTCTCGGTCACTGCGTCAGGTGACCTTTGCGGCAGCTCCTGATAGGCCAGCTGTGACCAGCCCGGTTCTGGGATCAGGCCCAGTTGGCTTCATGTTCGGTGTTGGAAGTGACAGGACCAGAGAAGAGAAGGAGGGGAACAGCGGGGGGGGGGGGACGGTGGGAGTGCGGTGGACACGGCCAGGGCCGGCAGGGGGTTCATTGGGTTCACTGTTAGCAGCCAACCTGAACACCCACCCGTCTCTGCGTGGGGTGCAGCAGGAGCACCCTGAGAGTGACAGCACAAAGCCCCCAGTGAGGCGCCGGGAGACAGCCGCGCCGCAGCATGCCATTCAAACGCGTGGCTTTCCAGCAGAAAGCACCGGGAGGCAAAAATAAGAGGCATTTACATGATACTGGCTACTTTCTGCAGCCGCACAATGAAGAGATCCCGGCTGTCTAAAGGTGGTGCTGGGCTCCCCCCACCCCCCGGCACTGTTTTCTTTTTTCTTTTCTTCAGAAGCCTAATGATGGCTCCCAAATTACCCAGAGGTAACATGAAAAAGGTTTCTATTTCAGGAGGTTTGGTACAATGTGCTCAAGCAGCGCCTTTGAAAGCGGTTAAATGACTTTGTTTGCTGACTGATTAGTGTGTGTCAGTGTCAACAGGTGGCCACCAAGGATGGGCCCCCTCCTCCTCCTCCTCCTCTTTACGGTGCCTCCTCCACTTGTAAACGGCAGCTTTACATTCACACGGAGACCTGTTCAGACCAGCTTGGACCTCAAACATACATTCACGCCCACCGTGCAGGCTGCAAACAACATACATGACATATCTCATCCTAAAGCCTGTGAGGACAATACAGAGGTAGAACATGCTGAACTTAATCTGGAGTAAACAGAAATGAATCAGCTGAACACCAGCGCTCACCTGTAAACGCTGTAAACACCCCTCAGGGCTACAAGTAACTAACCTCACCTCTTTCAGTGCTGCACCTTCCTACGTGCCTCAACAGCTCCGACCTGAGAGAAACGGGCATCAAACGGAGAGAGGAGCTCGGGGTCGGAGTGCAATATCTGTAAAACTGATGGAATCATAGCCATTCTTGTGTTATCTAAGATCAGTCGGCTGTGGCAGCCATCTTGAATTGAGTTGATGGGAATCCAGTACACACTGATTTTCATTAGAAACTTGAGTATTCTAGTTGAAGTGGTGCTACTTTTTCTATAAAACACCTGTGTGCAGTTTTTTTTATCTAAAATTTAAAGAGCCTAAAAATTAAATCAGCATGAACATTTCCAAAGTCCTTCAACTGTGAGGGTTCTAGATAAAAAAAAAATCTTGGGATGAGAACCAAATCTATTTGAAAAATCTAAAAATCAGCCCTCTGCTTTCTGGAGATTCATACGAACAACCAGCCAGATTGTGTCGCCTTTGATCAGACTGCTTTTCTTTATATTTTCATGCTTCTTGACATGTTTTTCCTCTGAGGTTCTTTAAAGGAATGGATCTCTCAAAGAGTCTGGAGCTGGCCTCGACACGCCTCGCCTGACCCCCCAGTGAAAA
This sequence comes from Kryptolebias brasiliensis, assembly GCA_028566095.1. Classification (NCBI taxonomy): domain Eukaryota; kingdom Metazoa; phylum Chordata; class Actinopteri; order Cyprinodontiformes; family Rivulidae; genus Kryptolebias; species Kryptolebias brasiliensis. The sequence continues at coordinate 1,667,865 of JAOXNZ010000188.1, read as the reverse complement.
GTTGCTGGTGATTAGGACACCTGGGTGGGCTCGGGTGGATAAAGAGCGTGTCTCCACCTGTGCCTCCGAGTCAGAGAGCAGGTTCGTGGAAACAGGCGAGGCCGGGATGAAGGCTCCGGAGCTCATTAGTCAAAGCTGCTGTCGACAACACTGCACCATGTAGGGGTGGACAGCAGTTCTGGCACGGGGCACTCATGGCCCCAATGTCCCTGAGTCCTCAGACCTGAGTCCCTTGGCTCTCCAGGAATTAGACAGAGACTGAAGGTTCAGCCTGAACCTGGTGCTGATGAAACCGTACAAGGGTTCATAACGATACATGAATGATTTATAGGATCAGAAGCTGTAAGGTCCAGCCCGGCCAGGTAACCATAAACCTGCCAACCTGATCCTCTGGACGAACTGTTAACGACCTCCACAGTGAACTCTGAGTTTAGCTCCAAACAGCTAAAATGATCTGAACCTCTCCGTCGACCCCTCTCTTTTCTTTCCTTGCTTGTGTTCCCCGCTCCGCTCCCGTGGATACGGGACACTGAATCCCTCGGCAAAGACCCTCGGGTGTGTTTCAAGGGACGAGGGGGGAACTGGCATCAGCTGCCAGGGGCACGTTTGGCAGAGACGTTACCTCTGTGCAACCGGAGATAAGAAGGCTGAACTCAGCCAGCGCTGAGGGGAAGCAGAGGACACGATTGAGCTTTGTGCTCCTCATGGCGTACGGACACCTTTCTACATCTATCTCCCCCTCCTCTAACGTATCCTAAAACAAGCCCCTGGCCCTGCAGCTTTCTGGAGACTTTGCCCCGGCTGGCAGAATTGGATTTAGGGTGGGGGGGGCCAGGAGGCAGATGGGGTCTGGGGGAGCAGGGTCCAGAGCCAACTCCATGGTACAATGCCACACAAAGGCTCAAAGGTGTGAGGAAGAATAGAAGAAGAAGAAGGAGCCCAGTGAACCTTTAGAATGACAAAAGCATTCTTTTCAACTCTGCAATACTGGCACACACACAATATTAACCCCCCCCGCACACACACACACACACCCCATCAGCATCAGCCTCCACCCACACACCCTCTAAATTCAACCCCACTGGGACTCAAATGTCTCATGAATTATTCTGAGTAAATTCTTTTGTTTTGCTTGTTTTTTCCCTTCTGAACACTGACACGATGCGTTCAGCAGCAACACATCGCGCTCTGGTAATAATTGCCTAGCTTTTGTTCCCCCTGATGTTGGGCTGCTCAGATCATTCCCTGTTGGAGGGCAGAACTTTGCGGTCCATTCAGCAGGATGGTGTGTGTGTCTGTGGGCTTCTGGGTCTATTTTGGTGCCTTTAATTGTATGTTTTTATTCTGTTAAACTAACAGTTTGTGTTCTCAGAGCTCCAGCTGACTCTTACTGGATCTGCAGATGATTTTAGGTGTTTGCACGAGTGCAGAGGGGTGTGTTGGTGAGAGGAAAGGGTGTTCAGTTTGTATTTCTGAGAATTAGTTAGATACACACTCAGAGAGGAAGGGATAAATGGCCAGTTGAGGGACTTTGTTCCTATTTAAAAGGAGGCTTTATATGTTGGAGAATTGAGTTGGAGCCCAGCTTTAGTGATGAAATTGGATTCAGAGGTTCTTTTTATCCCCAGGGCTGTTCAACTTCAGCTGCATGTGGGCCATATATAAAAATTACTCTGGCTTTGAGGCCAATAATTATCGCTCACCGCCGACAGGCGAAGGCAGACGATTGTTTTCACCTGTTTGTGTGTGTTTCTGTGTCAGCAAAATATCTCCTGAACCGCTGAATGGATTTTAATGAAACTGTCAGGAAATAATCAACAACTGGTGCAGTCTATGGAGTCCATCCAATTCAAGATGGCCGCCACATCAACATCAGCCAACACAAAGTAGGCCTGCCCTAGACCTCCAGTTCCAAAACTTATAGGGTCCGGATCCCACTGTGGGTCACTAAACACCAGCTGGGAGTCCTGAGATGATCTGTGGAAATAAACTAAAACATTATTCATAATTGTGTATTTGTGCCCAAACTGAGAGATAAAAACAAATCTGTATAATTGTTGTTAAGGCTGTTGTCATTTTTCCATCTTTTAATTGGTTTAGAGCTGTTTCTCTGCTTCAACCAGCCACAGCTGGGGTCACAGCCTCTTCACTGTTATTATGTGGAATGACAGACTGAAAGTTTGGGAACCATTGCTCTAGAGGACTATTCAACCTCAGATGCAAGTGGGCCATGAATGAAAAACTTCTGGGGGTTTGAGGTCCACGGGCAATTCCATCCATCCTCCATCTACTTCCCATCTTTTTGGCTTTGAAAGAAACATCTAGACTCTTGTAGTGAGTATTTGCTGTAGTTTTCTGACCATCCTGCAGCTTTTTGCTGATGGATCAATCAGACTTCTTACAGCTGGACATGATTACCCGCCCCAACCCAAAGATTGTCAGTTTGACAAATGAAGACTTCTGTTAGCTTAATTTGATGCTCAAGATATGAAAGTAGCTCTGGTATCTGTAATTTTAGTATCATATTTAGACACGTCTGTTTGGGACTCTGGCCAACGAAATGTAAAAAGGGCCTTATGTGACTTCTGCTGCCCAGATTATTCAGGTTCTGACCCACAAAATAACAGCATCAGAGGCTTCTGACCCCAACTGGTGCTGGTCGAAGTGTCGCTGATGAACCAGAAACAACTATTAATGTGTGTTTATACATTTTATTTTATAATAGTTTTGGTAGAAATGTGCTGTCAGCAATCATTTTAACATTTCATTTGATTTTTAGAAATTTGTTTTAGACACACAGTGGGACTTTGGGATGCACGGCCCCAGACGACACATGGGGGGGGGGTAATTTAAGGACCCTGTCTTTAGTTTCATTTCTTTTTGTTTTTCATCAGCCTAAAACAGGCGGATTTAGCGGCAGCCTCTGGATTTACAGGGACGAGCTGTGATGTAATAAGAGGATGAAGATGATGAGCGCGCGCAGGATCTCATTAGTTTATGGCTGCTTTTAAACGGTTGTTGTGGCTGTTTCATCTATTGTGTCCATAACCCAGACGGGATAAGCCCGGGAAATCAACTGTAATCCTCCAGGACTGATGTGAAGTCATCACCTCACCTGCAAAGGTGGCTGAGTTCAGTCAGGGGTCGCTTCTGGACATGCGCAGTAAATGAGTGATTCTTACCTGATTCTGCGAAGCTGATGATCTCTGAGGTCTCTGCCTGGACCTCGTTGCTGAACGCGGCCTGGCCGTCAAAGTTGGGGATCTCCACGCGCCCGTCCTCCCTCACTTTGCCCGCGTGCAGCCTCCGCAGCGCCGTCACCATGGCAGCCTTCGGGATGGGGTGCGTGATGTTCGGCCTGTCCTTCATCTGCAGCCGGTTCAGGATGTGCCTCTTCACCGCCTCCACGAAGTCAATGTTCACGCGCTCCGCCTGGTCCGGCGCCCTCAGGCCGCACGAGGCGCACGACTCCGGGGGCGAGCTCTGCGCCTCCGCCGCGCTCACCGAGCTGCTGCGCGCGGACACAACGCACGCGACTAAACACGTCAAAGCCAAAGTGTATGAGCTCATTTCTTCAAAGCTTCAGACCAAATAAAAAGTAAAGGGTTTTAAGCACGCGCGCTGAGTTTAAAGTTCCGGGAGAACATCCACCGGTCCGGTCCGGTCCGGTCCAACACACACACGCTCAGAAACTCCACTCGGGTCCTTACTGCCCCCTAACAGGAGTTCTGCTCGGACCCAACAGAACCTCAGTCAGCGCGCGCTCGGGTCGTAAAATCCAACAAAAAGCCCGTTTCCATCCAAACAGAAAGTCCACAGCTGCGGTCCAAAAACACACGCGCCTTCGGTTAGTCCCGTGGCCGGGGTTACAGCGCGCGCGCAGCGGCGGTTGTGGATGGTCGGCTCTCTCGTGCGCACTCCGAGATGCTCACTGAGACCCCCTGTCCGTCTTTGGAATCACCACAACAGGGGCTCCGCGCACCCAAAGTTTTTATACAGCCGAACCACGTGCGGATCTCCACCCACTGCAGGATTATACGCTCCGTCTTCAGAACCACCTCACTCAGGGAGAGGAAGAAAAAAAAAAAAAAAAAAAGACTCGGAGAGGTTTGATCATTTCTGTCCCCACAGGCTGCAGCTGAGAAGCTTTTAGTTTTCCTGAACTCCAACAGGCGACGCACGACGCGTCTGAGACCAAAGACTGGTCCAAAGTGACCCGGTTTAAAGAACCGGCTCATCCCGACACACAAAACCACCTTTCAGCTGAGGAGCCCTTTATTCTCCTGAAAACATTCACTCATTTAAAAACAACACATTTGTATCTGAAGTTTAAATCAGTAAATATATTTCCTGAAACATGAAATGGGAAAAAGTTTTAACTTTAAATAAAGTGAGCGCTGGCTGCTTTAATAAATTTAACATCTCCTGGTTCTGCAGCTTTAAAATGTTTCATTAATTCAGTGTTTTTTGGACCTCACACGAATAATGAGCATAATGTCAGAGAACTGCAAAGACGCGTCTGAACGCTGCAGGAGCCGGGGATCGAACCCGCGACCCTCCGGTTGGTGGACAAGACTCCCAGAAGCTAATTATCAAACCAACAGCGCCATCTAACGGCAGATAATCACCACACACCTGTTAATATTACACCGTGCTCAGTCCAAATACAGACTATAAGCCAGAATATAAACTTCTGTCTTTGACACATTTGTGAAAGTTGAGTCAGCTGTTCCTCTGTTTTTTTATTTTGCTGTAAGTTTTTGCAATCTAACTACTTCTGCGTACTTTGTGCTACTTTAGCTGTTCATATATCAAACCTGAGTGAAGCTGATGTTTATTAGAAAACCTGCAGATGTGCACAGAGGTACATTATTTATTTATGAACTGCAAAAAGGACAAATTCACATCAATAAAACTTTATTTATAAAACATTTGAACACATTGTTTTATCAGTCAGTGACTTCTTTAACATACAAAGCAGCAGGTGTGTGTGTGTGTGTGTGTGTGTGTGTGGGGGGGGTGATCTAATACTGCTCTGTGTAAACCTTTCTCTGTCAGGAATC
>JAOXNZ010000188.1:1641976-1652781 GCA_028566095.1 Kryptolebias brasiliensis | reverse complement strand
TTCAGTCAGGCTTCAGGCAGGCAGGTTTCAGGAGCATCATGATGGCCGAAGGATGTTTTCAGTTTAAAGTCACTTGCAGCAGTCAGGATCCTCACAGCTCCGTCTTCTTATATGTTCCTTTTAAATCATTGTCGTTTTCATTAAGCTCAAAAGCTCTGTTGTCCAAAGCGTTGACCTTCTGCTTCATGTCTCCAGAGTCCAAGGTTGGGGTCTCGCTGTCGGCATCAGCTGAGTCTTTTCCACACATCCTTTTGTACACCTGGAAGGCTGCAGAGGAAATCAAACACAGCATCAGGAACCATCACTGAGCTCAAAACCTCCTCAGCTGCTTGGATTATTATGAACACAGAAGCAACGCATGAGAAATGTGACAATTTGTGTGTTTTTGAATGTTTTTATTGATGAACAATCTGTCAAAAAAAACAAAAAACAAGTTTGTTCCAAAATGGGTCAAATGTTTGCATTTTTTATTGCATGAACTTTGCAAAATGGACTGTTTTTATATTGAACCTGTTTTTATTTGTTATGCATGTGCTCTCTTGTATTGTATTATATTGTAAATCTGCAGACAAGGTCATTTTTATTAAAAGGTTACTATGATTTGACACGTTTTAGAACTTGTAATATTACAAGTTATGTGGCACAAGCCCATCTTTCTTGACCTTTGGAGAACACGACTGTCTGTAAACTTATCTTATTTCAGACAGAATAGAACTGAATAGATAATCTTTGTTGTCACTGTTTAGCTTGTATACAGCACTTGTTTGGCTAATGAAGATCTGAGCATCTATTCCCAACAAAATGTTGTTTTCTGTTGATGTGTAAATTTTACTTCAGGTATTTCAGGACCATCTCCTGCCCGTGTGTGTTTGTTAAACTCTTACCTCCCACAAAAGCGAGCGCTGCAATCAGCTGGAAGATGCTGTAAATGAGGGGGAAGGCAAACATGACTTCCAGCTCCTCTGGGCTGAAGGACAGCTGGACAATGGTGCTGCACAACTGGGAATTCTGGAAACCCGTCTCCAGCGCGATGGTTCGACTCCTGATGAAAACACGAATCAAAGGAAAGAGACCTCAGGAACAAAAGCAAACAAATGACTCGACTCGGTCTCCTCCTAACTGTCATCTACCTGTGCCAGGGCTGACCCACGAAGCGGGCCATGAAGAACCCCAATCCAAACCCAATGAAGGGGTACATGGCTCCGATGATCCACAAGGAGGGAGAGATGACCCAGGAGGATTGGTAGAGGACTCCTCCAACCACAGCGATGATGATGATGAGAAGAAAGCCGGCAACTGAACCCACCTGTAGGAGAACAAAGTCCGTCCAGAACTTTAATCAGTTATCAGTTTGTGTAACTAATTGTATTTACTTGTATGGTCCGCCTGACTAAAATCCTGGAGAGGTTTTTTTACCATACAGATGGTGAAAATAAAAGGTGAAACATTCCTACCTTGAGGATCTTTTTTGCCTTTGAGGGCCACCTGTTCTTCACATACATCCCTACAGCGATGGGGATCAGAAGGGCTGCCAGTGTGATTCCTGAAAAAACAGAGTAAATATTAAATAAACCAGCTTTAATTACAGGAGTGTAACAAATATGTGCTTTGGAACAAAATCAGAGAAAAAAGAAAGTAAAGCAATATATCAAAACAGCCTAATTAATAACCATCTTTGTTTTTATCACATACATATAAAAGTAAGAAAACTGGCGTCGGATATTTGAGCTACACTAAAGATCGTTTTACCTCCAAAGATATTTGCTTACCGATGCTGTCAAATGGAATCTTGATGGTGTCGCTGGAGGTCCAAATGCTGGTGTAAATGAACAGACAGAGGGGCATCATCCCCAAAGCCAAGATGGAGGAGCAGGCGGTCATACTGATGCTGCAGAGAGACAAACAAACCACAATCAGATCTACTTTACTGCACCCAAGGAAACTGGCTCTTATGGATATTCATTTTACAGGAGAAACATTTAATATGCCACAAAAGTGGCCTTGTTGTACGTTCAGCTCCTGGAACACCAAATTCTATAGAAGTGATCAGTTTACAGATCAGCTTCAGGTGTTGATCATTGGAGCCTCAGTTCTGGCTCCCATAAAGACAAAGAAGGAGCTAAAGTGGAGCTATCAGAGTCTTATTTTTATCTAAAATAAAAAGTTTCCATGGTTGTTTCTCCACCAAGGGCCACTCTATAGATAAACTATTGTCATTTAACCAATAAAACCACATATTTTCTTTTGCAATTAACGTTCTTGTGTTAATATGATCTGAATATAATGGATAAATTACACTTTAAATGAGTTAAATTCTGGTACCACTTTTCAGTGAGGGTACTCTTATAAATGGCTTATAAATAGTTAACAATGCAGGTGTTAAAAATGCTTAATTATTTCTTATGAAACCATTAATGAGCAGTTAGTTTAAAAAGGACAACACTCTTCTCTTCCCAAACAGTAAGCCTGACACAATCTGACAGATTTACAAATGCTAATTAATGCTTTATTTATAAAGTGTTCACAAACACATGAAAAACTCATTTATAAAGCATTAATAATCCCTTTATAAACATGTCCTTGTTGTAAAGTGGAACTGACTAAATTTATGCTAATTAACATTTATTTATTCAAATGAAGGTATAAAATATATAAAAACACAAATTACATACAAAATAGCATTTGCACATTAAACAGCTCAATAAAAATTATTACATCCAGAAATTTCTTAATATTTCTGCTAAAATATTTGTGAAATTGCTGAAAGTATAAAAGTCTGTAGAAATGAAGTAACCAATCCCAAAGCTGTGGTTTGTGAACTCAGCTACCTTGTTATCAGACAGGAAGGATATGACAGCAACTAACTTTAACCTTTACTAAGTTATCTGTCTGGTTAACCCATAAGAGACTCATCGTTCTTTGTTGGACTCTGCAGACAACGAATGAACCGTTGACCCGAATCACATAAATGTTGATGATTTTTTAATCAAAACATTTTTAGGTTGCAGTTGTTAAAGAAAATAAATAGCAGATTTAATTAAAATTCTGAACCACAAGAGAAGGCAGAGATGCTTCGTCCATCTTTAATAATGTTGATGGTTCCCATTGTCCATGGGATGGTTGGTTTGTCCCTACTTTTGTCCCTACTTCCTGTTTTCTTTTATAATCAATGTTGGGTCAACTTCTAACCACTCAAATAACCTCCAACGCCTGGGTGATGGTCCGAATTACTCCAAAGGTGCAGGAAAACAGAAGGAAAGTGGCCAAGGGGACAAACTGGGAACTAAAAGTGCTCCAAACCTCCTAGTTTAGATTATTTAACAGGATTTTAGAGTTCTTAAAAGTTGTTCAGACACGTGCAAATGAAAGCAATAAATTGTTGCAGCAGCGTGTCTGATGGGAGAGCATCAAGCAAATCAGGTGAACTGACATTTCAAACACTTTGAGAGATTTGTAGTCATCCAAACAAAAGTCCCCCTCCCCTGACTCACCTCAGGTCCATGTCTCCGTCCAGCCAGTAGCAGATGATGTTGGAGCTGGAGCCCCCGGGACAGCAGCCCATGATGAGGATGACGATGGCCTGCACAGGCAGAACATTGAAGGCCAAAGACAGGGCAAAGGCGGTGAAGGGCATGATGCCAAACTGGCAGAGGAAGCCGATGACGATGCCCCAGGGCCTCTTGATGTGGCCCCACAGCTTCTTGGAGTCCACGGTGCAGCCCATGGCGAACATGACCATAGCCAGCATCACAGTGAGCACCGTGCTCAGGACCAGGCTCAGGATTGCATTAAAATTACTGGGGGGGACCAGGCAGTTTGCACCTGAGCAGACCGTGGCTTCAGGTTGACAGGTGGGACCAGACATCATGGACAACAATGTGAGCAGGAGAAAAGACTTTTAGATTCTTAGATTCCACAGGTTGGACCCAGCGTGTCCCTGCGTCCTTGTCTGAGAGGATGACAGTGACGGAGTGAGGAAGAGTTCAACTCAATGCTCTTTATGCCCCACTCATAGGAGGGGGAACAAAAAAACAAAAAAGAACACCTGGGCGGGAAAATCAGATGAGGAAAAAGAATCAAAAATTAACCATTACTTGATGTTTTATGGGGTCAGTGTCCAGAGACGCGTGCGTTTAAAAGGAAATCTAAGTGAAACACAGAACGAGATTGCTCTGTGGTTCCAGCCTTTACAGCCTCTGGGTTATTAAAGCTTTATTGGGCAGGAATGCTTTGAATCATCATCATCATCAGTGTTCACTGCCAGCAAGGAGGAACGATGCTGCACATTTCAGTGAGCAGGAACATCATGTCCAATCTTTGCCATTCATTCCCAGTAAAAACAGCTACTTTGGCTTTTTTTTATGACTTTTTTGAACAATAAATGTCTCCCTAGGCGGCGGGAGAACTTGTACAGTCATCCTGAAAAAAGCCTTTTCTGTAGAAAAGGAAGCAAGTTTCTTTAAAAGCTTCACATTTAGTTAAACAAGAAACAAAGTTCTTCAGATTATAAAGAGTGGCCAATGTTTGGTACAGAACAGGACTTTCTGTCTAAAGTTGATGTTTTATTTAATCTGAACAAGAACAATCTGTTCAAACTGCCTAAGAGCTGTGATTAAAAATAAAACAGAAAACAATATGATAGGCATCAAGAGGGTGAGCAACTCTGCAATCAGGTTTCTACTCTGTATTATTTTTATAGTAAAATTAGTTCATTTTTGTCAGTTTTTAGGTGGGCTGTAATCGTTTGGCTCCAAATGGGAAAAATAGGGGATTGCATGGAAAAAAATAAGAGTTCTTTTTTTTAAAATTTTATTTGGTGAAATACTCCTGCATCCTAGACGTGCAACATATTTCAAAATAAAAGTAGCTTTTCTTGAAGGAATGCATATCGCCCGCTGCTTTGCATGTTAGTTGAGTTCATTTTAAGCACATATCCTGCATGATTTGTTAGCACTCAGAGGGCGTGTTGTGAATGACTCCCAGCTACTACCACTCCAAACTTCAGCTGAATATCTGTGATAATGAATTATATGGCGGGTAAAAAGAAACTGGGACAGGGAGCATTAAAGGTCAGGAATGAGGTTAATAAAAACATTCAAAACGACATGTGAGAAAATATTAAACTACGTTCCTCAAAGGAAGAACCTCATCAACAGCTGATAGTTTGGGAAACATCTGTCAGGTTCTACAATCCAGAGTTCTGCTCACAAACCTCACTTTAAACTTTACTGAGCAGAAAAGAAGTCTGAGTTTCTGAAATCCATCTAATACCTTTTCTACTGCAGTCTGTCAGATTGAATCAGGGTGTTTCCATTAGACTCACATCTGCACAGAAACAAGCTTAACAGAGAAAATATACAGATTAAAACACGTAAATATCTGACATAATTGAGTCAGGAACACACTTAGATCCATCAACACTGTTTAAGACAGTTTCATTCTGTCTTTAAGAAAATGAAAGATAAATCTCCATTTTTATTTGCAGTTTCCGCATTCTCTCAGTTTTTTATGTGGGCCTGTAATTAAACTCATCCTAAAGGAATAAAAGATCAAAAGGAGATTTATAGCATTTTACGTCACAAAGCTTCACATGGTGGGTGTGATAACAATAAACCCGTTTCATAAAAGGATTTTACAGTTAGAAGAACAAATCTGTACTCTGCTCTGTAGTTATAAGAAATCTCTGCACAGGTGAAACGTTGTGATCTTCACAGCTTATGTCGAATACTTTTATCTGATTCTGTGAACACCTCTAACATTAGAGTTAAAGGACAACCAGCCAACCAACCGAAAAATCTGTTAAACTAAAATAAACTAACAAAAAAACATCATTTAACACAGAAACAAATTACTGTAAAGATGTCTGACTTAGTTTTAGTTCTGCTGATTGAATTGTGAAGACAGGAGCAGGTTTGGGTTTTAAATCATATTTTAAATCAGGGTTTGCAACATTTTCATCAACTTTTACTCTAATCTGGGTTGAGCTGGATTACAGCTGGATTACATCTGATAACTGGATGAAGGACTGCAACGACTTATTAATTCAAGAAGAGTTATGCCTAAAATATATAAGTCAAAAATGTCACTTTTGTAAAAGCATTTCAGACTTTTTGATGTCTTTCGTTCGACCTCATAAGTTTTTATTTTGCAGCCAGAATGATGCTATATAAATATTTTTTCATCCTGCTCAGGACGGCAGCACCAACAGCTTCACTTCTAAAAAGCTTTAAGTGACAGACAAGATGTCAAGATAAATAAAGGAAAAAGCATGAAGCAGCAGGCTCATTAAAGGTTTTCAGCTCCAGGCTGCACTTTGGTCAGACTCGTTAAAAAATGACGAGCCGCACAGCCGTTACCGTGGTAACCAGGTGTTTTGGATGAAGACACCAGGAACATTAAAGGTGGAGGGCAGAGTTTAACACCTGACACCTGACTTTTACAGACCGGGAGACTTAAAGACAAATACAGAACTTTCTGTCTCAATCTGTTGGTTTTAAACAGGCAACATCTTTTTAATCAGATTTAATCCAAGTTACGTTAAATAATCAGAATAATAAATTGAGAAAAAAACAAATTTTCATACGTGACAAGAAACAAAAAAGAAACAAATGTTTTGTTTGTTAATCTTCTTCTGAAAAGTCCGTTTAAAGAACTTTTTTCTCAGATATTAATTTAATATCTGCCATTAACATCAATCATTTAATGTAAGTTTATGGGTCAGAACCTTGATTGGACTTCTTTAATCTGGATAAACAAGCTGCTGAAGAGGTAAAGAAACACTTGGGCCATCAATGAAAAAAATCATCACAGTGAAGCACGGTGATGGCAGCATCATAATATGAGAATAATTTTTAGAAATGATTTTGAATCACCAGAGCAAAAGAAACTGTTCAATTACAACAAATTCAAGAGGAAAGTCTGTTTCAGTTCTCCGGAGAAAAAAGAAGAGTTAGAGGATGAAAATCAAATCATAAAAGTCTCAGCTGGATTTAACATCTCTGCTCGGACTGAAGTTTTCTCACAGCAGAACGAGGATTTACAAAATATCACTAACTTCAGTTATATCAGCAAATTCATGCAAAAAAAAGGAAAATGCCAAAGGTGCCAATACTTCTGCAAGATGCCGAAAATATAAAACTGTGAAACACAGATAAGTTTAAAAACACCTCCAACTGGACCATCTCCTGCATTAAAGTTCATTAATAATGTTTTATAAAACAGACTTTTAATCTCAGCTGAAGTTCATTTGCATAAATATTAAACTAAAGTAGAAAAATGGGCTTTTTCTGCAAAGATGAGATGTGAACGCTGAATGTTAAATTTAAACAGAGCAGAACAGCAGCTAAAATGACCAAAACCACAGCTAAAAACTAAAATTAGCACAACAGTAGCTAAACATACATTAAATTAGCACTAAAAGTAGCATAAAAAGACGAAGCAGATTTCAAAGAAAATGTTTTTGAAAGAATTAAAGTGATTATGCCTTTCAATGGGGGATTTTATTTCAAATTAGGCTGAATATTTTGTAAAATATAAAAGTTACGAACATCAAAACTTGCAGCAGCCATCTCCTGTAAGAGCTGAACGTTCTGATGTAAGAACGGCTAAAACAGCAAAGTCTGCAGAAGTAGCTGATTGCATAACATGTAGGGAAGAAACTGCACAGGAGATGCTGACTCAGTGTTCACACTGAAGAATAATTCAGTTATTAGTAACGCACTGATGAATTTCAGCGGACTTCATAAACTGTAAAGGTGTGTCATTCTTCCTGGAGTCTTATCAGTCTTTGTGTGAGCCATCATCCTTTATCTTCTCGTCTCCATCTGACCCATCCTTCGTGCCGTTTGCCGTAAACTTTAAGTATCTTCAGCTTCTGAGTGTTTGCTGTCCCAGGAGATCTGCCTCCAGATAACCGCCTGATCTTATCGCCGTCTTACAGCTGCATCGTGAAATAAGGAAATAAAACTTTTGGATGAAATGTTCCACGGCTTGACTGTCTGTCATGTGACAGCAGGACCCTGGGTGGGAGAAAACATCTCCAGCATGATGAGACCTTGACCTTTTTTAGGAGGTTGCCTATAAAAAAAAAATTACGAGTCAGATTATAAAACAAAAGGGAGGTAAAGGAGTTTTATAACCTCTGGGTTTGAAGCAACACGTTCAACCATCAGCAAAAAGAAAAGCTACACAGATGTTTCAGAATTTAAGAAAGTTAATCAGTTGTAGACGCACACCTGATGATTAACTTCTGAGAGTTTTATTAAAATCTGTTCACTGGAACATGAAACATTTTTCTAACAGAAGGCAAAGACATGATCACCCGCCTGACATGGTGGTGGGTGATAGTTAGAACTGCATCTTGGTTTTATATCATTATTACACAACAGGAAGTGTTTCTCTGAGAGAATCTGATTGGCTTCCAGGGATTGTTTTCCTGACCTGCTACTATAATGACAGCTTTAGCTTTTAGCTGTCATGTTGCTAATTTTAGCTTCAACACAATACAGGTGCATACAGGTACATTCCTTGAGTCAAGCCACTTTTGAACAAGAGACAGTGTCAGAAGCGTCTCGCCTGGACTAAAGACAAAAAGGACTGGACTGCTGCTGACTGGTCCAAAGTCATGTTCTCTGATGAAAGTAAATTCTGCATTTCCTTAGAAATCAAGGTCCCAGAGTCTGGAGGACGAGAGGAGAGGCACAGAATCCACGCTGCTTGAGGTCCAGGGTCAAGCTTCCACAGTCAGTGATGGTTTGGGGTGCCATGTCATCTGCTGGTGTTGGTCCACTGTGTTTTCTGAGGTCCAAGGTCAACGCAGCCGTCTACCAGGAAGTGTTAGAGCACGTCATGCTTCCTGCTGCTGACCAACTTTATGGAGCTGCAGATTTCATTTTCCAACAGGATCTGGCACCTGCACACAGTGCCAAAGCTACCAGTACCTGGTTTAAGAACCATGGTATCCCTGTTCTTAATTGCAAACTCGCCTGACCTTAACCCCATAGAAAACCTATGAGGTATTGTGAAGAGGAATTTGCGATACACCAGACCCAACAATTCAGAAGAGCTGAAGGCCACTATCACAGCAACCTGGGTGCTCATAACACCTGAGCAGCGCCACAGACTGAGCGACTCCGTGCCACGCCGCAATGCTGCCAACTAAGCACTGAGTTCTGTACATGCTCATACTTTTCAGTTGGACATTTCTAAAAATCCTTTTTTTTTATTGGTCTTAAGTAATATTCTAATTTTCTGACATACTGAATTTGGGGTTTTCATTAGTTGTCAGTTATAATCATCAACATTAAATGAAATGAAGGAATATAATATACAAGTTTCACTTTTTGAAGGGAATTACTGAAATAAATCAACTTTTTCACAAAACTCTAATTTTATGATCAGCACCTGTATTTGGTCAAAATAAGTTTTAAGTGTGGATGGATTTAATTTCAAAGCATCTTATAATCAAACTTCATCTATTTTTAAAGTTTAACGTGAATAAAAAACCCTCCCTCTGAATAAACTTTAAGTAAATGTGTTACAGAAACTATCTTTAACTAAACTCACCTTTTAAAGGAGTTTTGGTTAAATATTGAAAATTTAAGGCAACCTGTGATACAGGATGTTTTATATTTAACCAAAGTCATAATGTTTTATTAACAGAAGCTAAAGATAAAAGTTGTGAAGGGTGGAGAGCATAAATCTATAAATCTTATTTCCATTTACATAAAACTTGCACTTTAAATCCTCATTTACACTCCAAGAAGATCCATGTGACAAAGCAAAAAAAATATTATTATTATTATTATTTTAAGCGTTTTGCTGTAACACTTAGATTACATCATGTCCTGAAGCTGTGAGGTGGACACTGAAGGCATCACGATGCGTTTAAAGTCTGCTGTGGAAACCAGCCACCTCAGGCTTTCTTCACCACGTCCAAAATGTTTGGACTCAAAGTTTATAAAATGTTTAATGAACTCCATCTTTCATTCTGCCGCAAACAGAACGTCTGAAGACAAGATGTTTTCTTTTTATCCCATCAAGATAAAGATACTCTCATCTTTTTATTTTGATCCAAGTACATTTTAGGTTTTTATGAGAAGAAAATCTGTCACAATAAATGTTTAAGTTTTATTCTCTGATTTAGCTGTTTTAAAAAGGCAAAGAAATGAAAGTTTGAGGCGATGAATTTCAGGTTTAGTTAATGTTTCTAAACATTTTTAGAGTAATTTGATGAAAAGGGTTTGAATGATCTGAAAGTGAACTTTTATGATGCCGAAGGTTTCATTCCATCCAGATTTGGATCCTAAATCAGAAGTGTTGTTTACTTTCCTTTTCTAATACTTCAGAAAGTGAAATTTAAAAACACAACATTTTTAGCCTCTGTCTGCTTTTCGATCCTCAGCTACAGAGAAGACTGAGTTTAGCCACAGAGGGATAATATTACAGCCTGCAAGACCTGAAGGAAATGAACGTTCATTTAGGAAAGAGATTTGAGAGAAATGTTGGAATACTGCAACTAAACAAGAACCAACAAGGCTTTTAGATTTTATTATAAAATAAAAAACAGAGCAGCTCTCAATATAGATGATTATTTAGAACATATCTACAGTCATTCAACCAAAAAACTGAAGAGACAACCTCCGTTAAGTCCACTTCCTCCTCAGTGAGACCCGCCGGTCTCAGGTCAGCACAAAGACCCGCCGGTCTCAGGTCAGCTCAGAGACTTGCTGGTCTCCAGTCCGCTCAGAGACTTGTTGGTCTCCAGTCCGCTCAGAGACTTGTTGGTCTCCAGTCCGCTCAGAGAC
>JAOXNZ010000188.1:1626918-1638546 GCA_028566095.1 Kryptolebias brasiliensis | reverse complement strand
GCCCCAGGCCGGGAGGAGATCCTGCAACCTTCTTGCTGGGAGGCGACAGCTCTAACCACTACACCACTGTGCCACCCTATACATTTATATATTTTACTTTATGTTAACTTGTGTGTAACTTGCTTTTTGACCTTTTTTAGGACTATTTTTGGTTTAATCACCAAACCTGTCAGGACCAGAAGTCCGTTTGGGGCCCTTTTTGGGACGTCTTTTTTTGGGGTCGGAGATTCGGTTTAGGAGTGAGGTGTGAACAGAGTTCAGGTTCGGGGTTCAGACGGAGTCCAGCTGGAGAGGATTTAATCACAACATAAATGTCTGACTGTGGTCTGATGGAACTAAAACGCCACGTCACACACCCGACAATAAACCATTAACTTAATTATTTGGCAATCAGTACTTAATATCTGAGAGCTTTGGTGATAAATTTCAGCTGTGGACTGAAAACGAGTTCGCTTTGCTTCATTATCACAGAAAGCAGCTCTTCTAGAAAAGCTTTTCGGTCCAGAGCTGGAGCCCTGAAGTCATCCGAGTCAGGCACTCGGATGACTCGTGCTGGGAGCAGCTTCTGCAGCTACGTGCTGAGAGGAAGAGAACAGCTTTAATGTCCGTTTGAGCTGAGAGGAAACAAAAAAAAAACCAGGCTCAGCTGATTAACTGTCTCTCTGTTCATCAGGGGAGCAGCGTTTCTCTGGGATTAAAAATAATAAAAACACACACGGAGGAGTTTCACTCTAATGTCCTGGATCTGTTCATCAAGATTATTTTTGTGTTTTCGTTTGTAATTTTAAGGTGGAATGTTTGCTTTCAGTAAAATCTGTCCTGACTGATAAATAAGATAATGAGAAAAGTTGTGTTTGAATTTTCTGACATCAGAACTCTGAGAAACATTTAAAAGAAAGCTGTTTTCTTTAAAGGTTAATGTTAACATGCCGTCCCGTCTCGTTAAATCCTGAATATTTTACTTGACAAATCTGAGCAGAAATAAGCGCAACATTTTTTCAGTCACTTCCTGTTTCTGCAGGTAAACAAACACACCTGGTAGCTGCAGCCGGTCACACGTTCTGCTCACAGGTTCTTATTTTAGGGACACGTCAACATTGAGAAAAACATTGTACGGATTTCATGTCTTTGCAGTGAAAACCTTTAAAAATCTTTACAGATTTGATCACAATCTGTGCGAAATACACATCATGTCTAAGAGCTTCGAGGGTTGGGAAGATTTATATATGCCAGCAGGTCTTTAAGGGTTAAAATGTTTTAAAATGATCAGAGAAACAAACAAGAACTGAAATTCTGAGTTGAATTTAAATAGTTAATGTCAAAGATTCAGATAAAGATGTGACACAATCAGGCTCAGCTGCGACCACGCCAGGTTTTAGGTCAACTTCTGTAAAACTGATGGAGCTGGAACCATTTTTATGTTTTTTGTTTTGTTTTTCATCTTAGTGGCTGTGGCAGCTATCTTGACTCAGGTTGACTCCAAAGGTTAATCAGTTGTAGATATTCATCACTTTCTGAGCGTGGTTCAGGAGATATTTCGCTAACAGACACCTACAGATAAAAACCTTACCGTACGCCTTCACCTTTCAGCCGCGGGAGATAATTAACTCACGGTTAAGTTTGTGGAAAATAAACCAAAGACATCCATGTGTTTCTCTGGAGTACTCACAGGGGTTTTGGAGACTCGGACTTCGACCTCAGGAGTCAGAGAAAACAGAGCTTTGATGAGAGACGACTTGCCCACGTTACTTCTGCCGATGAAACACACCTGGAAAACAGAACCAGACAAATCAGCTGCAGATTCTTCACACAGTCAGTTCTGAGATACCTTTTCTGTTGTTTTAACTTTATCTGTAATAGTGTGAATGCTAAGTCAGCATCTCATTACTGTTTTCCTGTTTTTATTTTTACTCCTGCAGACCTATTTTAGCTGTTTATAAATCTAAATGTATTTTGTTAAGGTTCTACTCCTCTCACACGTCACTAAACCACCTCCTCCTCTGCGACCTGTTTCTGCAGCGTCCTGCAGGACCCGACTCAGAGTCCTCTCCCTCTCTGTGACTCAGGACAGATGGATGGAGACTCGTTCAGACTAGGAGCTGTAGATACATCATCCCTTCGACAGAGGCAGAGCGGTAACTAACTCAGAATACCAACAAGCTCGTCGTCCAACGTCCCACTCTGTCTGAACGGTTCGAAATCTGCTCGTTTATTATCAGCTGTCAGCTCCTGCTTATTAATGCATGAAGCTGCAGGAGGGTAAAGACATATTATGCTGTATTTTTTACAGACTGGGTCTATATTTTAGGACAAGAAGGGACATCTAGACACCAACTTCCTCTCTTTAACCTACAAGCAAGGACTGGAAATAAACCAAACTTAAAATCAGACTGAATTTCTCAGTCTCAATAATTGGCTCCAGGGAATTGATTGTTGTATTTCACACACAACTAACTATATTTCTTTTGGCCATAATGTTTTTGCCTGTGCCTGTGTGTTCATTTGTCTGTAGTGTTAAATATCTCATCAACCACTGGACAGATTTTAATGAAACTCTCTGGAAGTCATCACTGGATGAACATCTACAGCTGATTAACTTTTGTAGTCAACCTCATTCAAGATGGCCGCTACAGCTAAGCAGCCTTAGCAAACAAGGAAATGCTAACTCCTCTAATTTCACAGATATAAACCTAAAGTTTGGTGTGGTAGTAGCTGAGAGTCACCCCCAACACACAGTTTGAGCGTAATGTGTCACAATGTCACATGAGATCGTTCTTACGTCATTTACAAAGTTTGACCAAAACAGCTACAACTTATTTCTCAACATAAGATGATCTTCGGCTCAAACTCTGGCATGAAAGGTCTGTGGGTGATATGCATTCCTTCCATGAACGCTAGCCCTTTAATTTTTATATTAACTTCTTTAAATGTGTTGTCTTAAAAAACCCAAAGTGAGCTTTGATTGTCCAGCAGACATAAAGAAATAAATAATAAGTGTTATGACGCTGCTGTAATTCCTAAATGTTTACCGCCCTCACTGCTTTATTGCTTTCTAAAACAACAGAACTTTGAACTAAACTCAATCTGTTGTAACACAGAACAAAACAACTGTGGTGTTTTTTCCACCAGATTAGTAAAACTGACTTTCTGGGTGTGAAAAAGCAGCGTTCTGACCTCCGGAGGTTTCAGCACAGGAGCGTGGTCCAGCCTCTCTGCAGAGATGTAGTAGTCGATCTTATGAGACGGAGACGAGCAGAAGAGCTTCTCTGCTTCGAGCATGTCCTCCACGCTGGGATGGAAGAGCTTAAACTGCGTCCTGTCCACCGACCTGAAAACAACCCTCAGTTAGAATAAGAAAATCCTCCTGGAAGATTAAACATCAGAGCCACAAAGGACAGCACCTGTGCAGGTAAGCCTCCACACCACTGAAGGGGTAGAGCAAGCGCTGCATCTGTTTTGGAGGAAGTGAGACGGCCTTCTGAACCGAGGCCAGTTTGTGGACAACGAGTCGGGCAGCAGCGTGAAGCGGCGCTCCAGACTGGAGCCGCAGGCGTCGCTGGAGACAGAACATCCTCATCTGCTGATTCCAGAAAAAACAGAGTGACTCAGAGTTAGCAGGTAACTGGGCTTGTTTCACTAAGTCAGATACAAATATCAGCACTCACTGCTTGTTGTTTGGATATTGAATATTTAGGAGGCAGAGTTTGGTCTTTAATTAAAATAAACTGTTGTATGTGTCTCATCTCCTTCACTTCAGCGAGATAAAACAAATCAAACAAAGGTTTAACAGCTAACAATGCAGAGGACTTAATGACGTGCTGGTTAAAAGACTTAAATATCCCCAAAAATACAGTTATATACCTTTTAAACTGTTTTCTAAAATGTATTTAACTAAAGAAACTGGAACAAAGTGCGTCTCTGCGACAGGCGGCTGGGACTAAATTTAAAACAGTTTTTTTGTTAAGTTTTGTGTCGACACAACTTCAGCTTGGAAATGAGTCAAAGGTCAAAGTTCAAAAACATGGCTCGATGTAAGGGACTGAAACAAACAAACAAAACAAACAAACAAAAACAAACAAACTGTAATGAACCACATCACTGAAGTTCAGGTTCTCTGATAAAGTTTGTTTTATTTTATTTATTAACAGTACTTAAATATTACATTATACAAGGAAAGTAGTAATTTAACACTATATGTTTGTTTCTGTCTTATTATTTGTTGGGTTGTTTTCTTTTCTTTGATACAACTCGGAGTTATTAATTTAAAGACAAATAAGAAGCGATTTAGTTCAAAAACACAGTAAAATTCAAAATGTGTAAAATAAGAAAAAGCGTAAATTGGTTTTAGAAGAAGAGATGTGACTTTCTGCCAAAGAAAAAGGTAAAATAACGTGAAAACAAAGTAAAGATGTGTTATTATTTCACCTTTATCCCGACAGTAAAACATTAAAAACAGACAAAACGTTAGTTTATTAAAAACACTCACCGGATTTTTATCCTTTCATATCCCGATAAAACCAGAAAAAGATCAAATTTATTAAAAATCTGTCACCATCCTGCCATATTTGTCTGTTTACAGCTCTTCTTCTTCTTCTTCTGTTTCTTCTTCTTCTTCTTGAGTTGTAAAAAGCTGAAGGTGTCTTTTTACCGCCCCCTACTGGTCCGGAGTGGGAATGTTCATTCCATATAATTAAATTCTATTAATCAGTTTAGTTTCTTTATTAATCTAATTATAGTTTGTATGTTTTCTTCCTAAACTCTTTTGTAAACTATCTATAAAGTGGAACTTTTCTTTAATTCTTTTAAACTCTGTTTTATTGTTTCATCCTTCCAGCAGTGTCCTGTAATATTCTTCTGTTTTTTAAAACAGTGTATAATTAAATCCTGTTTGGCCAAATCTGATCCTTATGAATCTTTCTGCTCTTATTTCTCCTGCTGCCTTTTAAACTCTATAAAACCATCTTCTTTGCTTTCTCCATCCCTCCTTTTCTGCCCGTCTTTCTTCAGTCTTTGTCTGATTATACCTTTTGATTCGGATTTGCTTGTATTTACCGTGAAGTTATTATGATTTTGAGTTGCCTTATCTGCTGTTTCATTTCCTTTTATTCTAATATAAGCTGGTACCCATAAAAATACTGTTGTTAAACCCATCTTTTGTGTTCTGAATTATATATGTGATATTTCTAATAAAATGTCCATCCTGCTGTCAGAATGATTGTGTGTTAAAGTCAATAATACACAACTTGAATCTGAATAAATGATTGTTTTTAAAGGTTTTATGTCTTCCTCCCACTGTGCTGCTAACATTTCTCCTGTATGTACAGATAATCCATCAGTGATTCGTTTTCCGATTTTTATTTAAAATTAGTTTCTGAAGATTTATTCAGTTATTATTGTGATTTTAGTATGGTAAATATTTTCTTAAATCTTACTGTATGAACACATTTTTCATCTGCTTTGCTTGTTTCAGTCTGAATGAAGGAAACCAGATCCAAATGAAACACAAAATATTGTAAACAAGTATTTTAAAATGAAACCTGGTTAAACTAAAGTTGAAGTTAAAACATCCTCCTGAATTATACTGATCCAAAAGTAAAACAACAGAATGCTGAAAGAAAACACACCTGTTTAAACATTAATTTAATCCCCTTAAACTGAATACATGGATATTATTGTTATATTTCACTCAGTTACCTTATTTATTTATTATTCAGAAGAACATCCTGTAATACAGCTCTGATATAGGAGGCTTCATGAGATGAAACCTCGGCTCTGATCCAACTCTGCTTCAGTCACTGAAGTCTGATTTATGAGCAGAAATCCTTTTTTAGAATCAGCTCCATTTTTCACGTCGATGCAGGAACATACAGAAACATTCCTGAAGAGCGGGAAGGGAAAGGTACCGCTCTCCCTGTCGAATACGTCCTCCATCACCATCCTGGTGGGGATTATTGAGGATTATAATAAACACAGAGCGCCAAAGAAACGTCTCTATAAATTTACTTATAGGAGGTGGCTGTGATAAGAAAACTCTGGGCCTCTTTCCTCCTCTGCATACTTTTACTCTGAGTCTCTCAGCAGGAAATGAGTTTTTATCAGTTTCTCTCAGAGAGTTTTCATCATTTCCTCCTCTGTATAATTATTAAACCAGCAGTGACTACTCTCCTCCCACATGGTGGCGCTGCAGACCGCTGAAAGCTTGGCTCTGATTGGCTGAATCAGTGCCTCCACCTCTGCCAGTCCTCCTGCTGCTCCATCTGCCTTTTACGACCCGATGTGATTCATGGTATGTTCACTGAACAAATTAATTCACACATTCCCGGTTACAGCAGTTACAGCCCTCACCTCCTCCCTGTTCCGTCCTAACTGGGCTCTTTAATCTCATACATTTGACATACATTTACTGGTTAATTGTAGAGTTCAGATGGAGTCAAGCTGCTGCAGATAAGCAATGTTAGCAAACACAAAAATGGCTCTAACTAAAAGAGCTAAAACTGGCTCTGCTAGCAGCTGAGAGTCACCCACAACACAACCTCTGAGCGTGAGATTGTACATAAGAAAAACATTTCTCATCATAAGAAGATCTTAGTCTGAAACTCCAGCATGAAAGTTGTCAGGCGATAGGCATTCCTTCAACTTAATTTTTTATTTGTTTTTGTCAGCCTAACATGTTCAAATGTAATAAAAGAAAGAAAGAAAGCTGTTCAGGATGTTCCTAGTTTTATAGTTTCACAGCAGAAGGAACCACCTTCGATTGTTTATTAGGCTTTTAGCGCTGCAGGACACTGAGGAAACCTTTAAAACACGTCAGCAGGCTTTACGAGACACTTGTGTGAGAAACAAGACAGAGAAGGATTTATAGCGTCGTAGATAAACGAGGGACAGAAAGAGGTGGGGAGCAGCGTGGAGGCCGGCCGGTACTCCCACGACTCCAGCACCCCATCCTTCACTCTGAGCCACAGGATCAAATGCCAAACCCATCAATCGTCCAGCAAACAGACATCTGCGGCGCGAGCCATGATGGCATTTCTCTCTGCAGGGAGCATATCAACAAAATAAAACAAGATATTGGACAAAATTGATCACCTCCCTTCAAAGATCCTGCCTCATCATCATCATCATCATCATCATCATCATGTGTGTTTTACTTTTCCCTCCTCTGTCTGTCTGAACCTTACATTGTGCTCAGCTAACACCCAGCAGACAGGCTTTGTAAACCTTTAAACGAAACAATAAATCCTGAGAAGAAACCCGTCCAGCTGCAGAGCTGACCAGAAACACCCACAAACACATCAATCCCATCCCGAATCATCCCAGAGCTTCACCTCTGTGACCTTTCAGAACCATTAAACTGGTCATTTACATGTTAACCATCGAGGCCCAGCTTCTGATACCCCCACTACAACGTGACAGCACCACAAAGGGACACCAGAATCCTCCCAAAACCCTCATGAGTCCTTGCTTTTGTTTGTCCAGCAGGATGAAGTACAGAGGAGTTTATCAAGTCAGGAGGTCAAACCGTTAACACGCCTCGAACAAACAGCTTCGGCTGCTGCAGACTGCAGAGAGTCCAACATGGGCTGGGTTTGTTCTGCAGCTGGCAGAGCTGAGCACTGACAGGGGGAGATGAGATTTAAGGCCACCATCTTGCTAGGTGCTACGTATAACACTAGCACTGTTTACACATGGATACCACACATTAACACCTCATGTGCTGTATGTTGTGACATCAGTCCAAAAATACATAGAAATAGAGATATTTACTAAAATAAGCCTAATGTGAAAACAGGAGACAAACATATTCTTTAAATCAGTAAGTTGGTATTTGCTGTCCCTCTTGCTTTACAGTAATTATAATCCAGAGCTGGGTTGGGACTCTGCTTGGGGTCATGAAACACCAAAACTGGAGGCTTGAGATCTACGGAAATCAAATGAACTTTAAAAATGATTGCCAACGGTATATTAAGCTTGAACAGTTGCACAATAATAAAAAAAGGGATCATAAATGCACAAAAACTTTTATAAAGTTTGACAAAGTTCTTTGTTTAATGGCTTAGCGATGTTTGTGTTCAGCAGTATAGTCGGGGTCACAACTTTCTGCAACTTTGTGGATTAAAAGCAGGAAAGTTTGGGAACTGCTGGCAGAGTGATGACCTTCAGTACAGTAATACTGTGCATTAAACTAGTATTTCTACTTTCTTTGTCTGCTGCCATTCTGGCTTTAAAGACGCCACGTAGCCCCTACCAAATTCTCACCTCGTTAGCACAGACTGCGCTGTGGTTGGCCATCCAGTGGATTTCTCTTCCAGAGCTGAGATCTGTCAGGACCAAGGCCTGCAGCGAACACCCTCCATCTCTCCATGTGGAGAGCTCTGCTGGTGGAAGCAAATGTTGTGCCATTTAATTACGTTCCCCCGTGCTAACCCAGCGTTCCCGCTCACATTACTCTCTGTCGGTGTTAAATAAACATGGCTGCCCTCAGTCTCTTGGAGAAAGATAAAAAAGAGACCTGTTACAAATGAGGTCATTTACCCTGCTGTAACCTCAATCAATATTACTCCTCGCCAACCTGCAGAGAAGTCTCAAACTCTAAATCCTGCAGCTTTTAATACAAGCTGCATAAACCAGGAGCTACTGCCATGTGTTCGAGACCCAAGCTGTGCCTTTTCCTCTTCCACCTGAAGCGCCTTCCATGAATACAGCATAAATATTTTGGCAGGTGTTGCTTAAAGGATATTAGAGCACAGGTACCAGGCGCTCAGGGATATCGATTTTCTTTTAGCGGCCAAGAACCTCGGCTGGACCGGCATCAATACGTGAAGGAGAGGAGGCAGAATGAGGAGAAGTGACCTTCAGACCAGGAAGGAAACAAAACACTGAGGGTGTCAGAGGAGAAACTCAGGGGCGACACAAAAACACACCAATCAGCAGGATTTAATCAGAAAAGGAGTTTAACTTTATGTTTTGGTCTCTGCGTTCATTTGCAAAAATAAATTAGGTTTTTATGAACTAATTGAAAAATTATGACTGTTTTAGTGCAACACCTTTAAAATTCTAATGTGCTCTTGTTAGGGAGAATATACAGAGCGTTACTTTATATGAAACCATTCACGCTGTTGAAGTGAAATATAATGAAAGATGGAGTTTTGCCTTTTGGTGGGGAGTGACAATGTAATTGCCTGTGTGGTTAGCAAAATATCTCTCAAACCACTGACTCACAGCTCCTGCACTTTCTCACGTCTTCCTGGATGAAGATACTCATCTCAAAGCAATCAAATACTTCTATTAGCTTTATTAAAATTCTGCTATTTTTCTTCTGCACGAAGCTGAATATTTTACTTCAGTTCTGTCACCTTCCATTCATCCTATTCAAGGTTGATTTGCAGATCAGGAGGGAAACCCAGACACGACTCCCTCCAGCTCCTCCTGGGGGATCTGAAGAAGTGCCTAAACCAGAGCAGATAGAAAATTTCTCCAGAAAGTTCTGGGTCTGCCTGAGGTCTTCGGCCATTGGAGCGAGGCCAGGAAACCTCTAAAGGGAGGCGTCCAGGAGTCCAGGAGGCATCCTCAGCTGACTCCCAACTCAGAGGAAATGTTCCACCTTTTTCCAGTTGGGAACCTCAGACTTAGAGGAGCTGACTCTCATCCCAGCTGCTTCACACTCAGCTGTGAACCGTCCCACTTAAAGCTGAAGGTCACGGCTTAAAGAATAAAAACAGAACCACGTGATCTGCAAAAGGCAGAGACAAGACCCAGAGGTTCCCAAACCAGACCCCCTCCTCTCCAGGACTGCGTCTTGAGATCCTTTCCATGAAGCCTACAAACAGGATCAGAGGCAGGAGCATTCCTGGTAGAGTAGTTTTGTTAACATTTAGCTATGATCAGAAAGATTTAATTGTAAAATGCAGATCTTTTTTCAAACATCCTGAGAGATGAGCTCACACTCAATTTATTTCCATGTTTGAACTGATCTGCTTCTGTCAGAGAATCTTCTGATGTTTCAGTCTGTTTCAGCTCAGAAGCTGAATCTAACTGATGTTTACAAGGAAAACAAACATCTGCAACAACAGGCACAAACTATCATTACAGGGTCTGAAATAAAACCCACAGAGTTGGATGTTTTCAGCAGCGGACCTATGATGATGTTGAGGAATATGGATTGAGTCCTGAAGAATCCCAAACTAGTTTCTTCCTCTGATGTGAACTTGTTTCTGTGTCGGTGTGGGAATGAAATGTGAAAACACAGCAGCTCTCGTCCATGCCCCCCATCCCTCTGCTGGTTATCAGCTCAGCAGCCGGGGGAGGAAAACTTCACATTTATTAGGTCATGTTTCAGGATTTAGACTGCTCCAAACCTCACCTCCATTTCTCGGCTGCTTTCTGCTCTACACACACAAACACACACACACACACACACACACCATCACAATCCCCTTTGTGTTTGTGTCTCTCCCTCTTCCATTCCACGGAGATGATTTATTTTGTTTCTCCCGTCTCCTCCTGCTCTCCTCATCCGCCCTGGAGGTCAGCGCCAAGCTCCATCACTCTGTCTGGATTCTTAATCCCCACACTGGAGACACCCGTGCCAAAACAGAAGAATAACAGATTAAAAAACACATCCCGAGCCCCCGAGTCTCTCCCTCTGTCTCCCCACCCCAGTCCTCACAACAGATAAGTGGAAAAATAAACTCGGTGAAGCTAAGCTGTAGTTGGGAGGCGAGTCATCGACCCGGGGATGACTGAGAAGCTTCCAGGACGGTGGTTAATGAAGGTGATGCAGCAAAGCAAGGCCTTCTGCAGAGCCTCCTCTGAGTTATAACACCCGAGCCTTGGGAGGCGACCTGCATGCAGGCAGGATGCTTTCCACTTGGCTGCAATTGTCTGAGAAAGATATATGGTGACCCTGAGGCAGAAATATACAGTAAGCAGCAGCACATAAAGAAGGGGAAGGGAATGAGGCTATGAGTATTCAGGTAACCAGAAAATAGCTTAGGGATTATTGATAATTTTTCCTTCAGTGTGAGCAGAAACTAAAAAAATGAAAGCCTAGCATTCCTTGAAGGAATGCATATCACCCGCAGCTTTTCACGCCAGAGTTTCAGTGATGAAGTTGTAGCTGTTTGTTATTCACAAACCTCATGCAATATCTGTAGCCATTTGTGTTTTTTTAGGTGTGGCAGCCATCTTGAATTGGACTAGCTCTAAACATTGGTCAGTTTCAGTTGTGCATCTAGTGATTATTTACTGAAAGTTTCATTAACATCCATCCAGACACACATTATCATCTAGCTCTGACTTTTGCTGGCAGGCAATAAAAACTGAAAATGATCAGAAAGGAAAGTAAATAAAATGGTGTTAAAATGTTTAATCCATGAAGATCACATCTTCAAAGAAGCAACTTTTGCTTCTGTAGAGAGCTGCCGTTGACTTTTCAACCTGAGGGGGATCATTTCTTCCTCAAGACGTAACAAACATGAGAGGCGAGACATTCAGAGACCCAGACAGTGCATGCAAGAGACAACAGACCAGTGAGTAAGACAGGAGATGTCTGGGTTTTAAAGACAGGAGATAATTAGGAGAAGTGGGCACAGGTGAGTGATTACAAAACTTGGGGCAGGTGTAGATGGG
>JAOXNZ010000188.1:1598950-1614565 GCA_028566095.1 Kryptolebias brasiliensis | reverse complement strand
GAAATGAATAGAGAGCTCTTAAATCTGTAAAAAACTTTGTGTTTTTTGAAATCTACTTTGGCATACTTGCATCATTTTAGCATTTAGCTACTAATTGTGAAATTTAACTTTTAGCCACAGTTTTGAAACTTTTAGCTACAGTTTTGCTAACCTTAGCTTTTAGGTACTGTTTTGATAATTTCAGCTTTTGTTCTGCCTGTTTTAACAGCTCAGTTTCAGCTTCTTCAGCAAACGCTGCCTTTTTGCAGGAAATGCAAACTTGTCTTGTATAATAAACTACCCTCCATCTATGAACAGGAATAAAGAGATCTTTAAAAACACCCATCAGTGTGTTTTTTGTGAGAATTTGTCTCCTTTGTGTTTGTCCGGCTGAGCTCGAGTTAACAACAGTGTTTTGTTTCAGGGGTTTGTCGCAGCACACCAGCCGGGGGCTCTCAGGTTCGACATTTCTGCTCCCCGCCCGGTCACCCTGACAGGACCTCCACAGCAGGAGCAATGCTCCACATAATGGGAAATCAATTTTATTTTTGTTGCCTTGGTAGGTGGGCTTAAGGAATAATTACTTAGTCAAGAAGCAGGAGACGAAGGGGAAGGGAGGAAGAGAGAGGCCGTGCTCACAGCTTATCCACCGTGGTCCTCCTGCTCCTGTGCTGATGTGAAACCAATACTATTATCCGGTTAATCCGTCATGGACAGCTCCTGCTCAGTGAGAAAAACAGCAGTGCGAGGCTGCACCATCGACGTGTGGAGCTCCTTTAATGAGATTCCTTGGGGTGCGCTCTCAGATTGCAGGGATTTCATGAGTCTTCCAGCGTTGACTTCTTTCCATCTGGCTGGTGGGTCCACAGGGACGAGAGGCAACAAATGATTACACACTTAAACACCCTGATGCTCTTAGCAGGACACTTTATTTGTTACAGTCAAAGCCCTGAAGTCCACGTCGGCTAACTCCAGTGCTGTTGAAACAAGAGCTGCCATTGGCAGGCACTACACGCTACAATAAAAACATACAGAAAGACACTTTTACAGATCAGTATAATAGAATTTGATTTAAGTAAATAGAACAGAACTCATGTCAGAACATTTTATAAGCAAAGTAAAGTTTAGTTCATGTCAAATTACAGCTGTGGTCAGAAGTTTCCATCCACTCATCATGAGCATGAATGTCATAAATTTTGGGCTTTTAATGATTTATTTGAACTATTTTTTCCAGGGTGGGATGGTTATACTACAAACAACTTCAATGTTTTTTTTTAAAAGGCTCAAGCTGAAAGCTCCAGAAGGTTTGCTTTAGTGATCATGATTGACTGCAGTCTGTAAATTTTGTTTGCCAGCATTAAAATGATTTTTTTGGATTGACTAACACTGATCTGTCCCCCTCAGATGGAAGGAAATTAGTTTGGATGTTAAGGAAGAACCTAGGAACCACTAAGGCTCCAGCCTGCCATGAACTGGATCCTGCTGGAACACCAGTGTCCCTGTCCACCAGTGGCCCTGTCCACAGTGGACCCAGTTTTACATCACCATGGACTTGGAGGACCAAGAAAGAACCTCTAAAACCTTCAAGCTGAACTGAAACATTCAGCTGTCCACATGGACAAGAGAAATTTCTTCAGTTTGATGGTCAGATGAGATAAAGACTGAGCTGTTTGGACACAAAGACAAGAAGGATGTTTGGAGGAGTCAAGATGAGGCTTTCAGAGCTGAGAACACTGAACCAACTGTCAGGCATGGTGGTGGGAGCATCATGCTGTGGTACAAAGTGAATGGAATAATGAAAAACTTTCAGTTCTTCAACTTTACCTCATATTTAGCAGCTGAATGATTGAAACTTGGACACAGTTGGGTCCAACAGGACAATGATCCCAAACATCAGAGCTGGTCTCTGATTGGATAAAACATCAGAGCTGGTCTCTGATTGGATAAAACATCAGAGCTGGTCTCTGATTGGATAATTCAGGCTGACGTGAAGCTTCTAGAGTGGTCTTCACAAAGCATAGACCTCAACCTGATTGAAAATCTGTGAACTCTGATTAAAGTCGGGTCTACAAGTTCTGCCAAGAAGAGTCTTAAAATATCAGACCTGTGGTTCTGACTGAGAACTGGGCCTCCCACGTTTGATTGTTATTATTTGGTTAAATTGGAGCATTATCTCTCTGCAGATTTCAGATTAGACATATTTCAGGACATCCTTATAATGAGGAACTACGAGTCAAAGTAACAACTGGATGAAGCAGTTTTTCTGTCTCACTGTGAGTCTGGATGTTTTTGATAGATTTACAAAATAGGTAAGATAGATTTGTTTGCTAAAAAGGGGAAGAACTTTTACATCATTCGTGTTTCGGGTTGTTTGACAGATGGGGTTACTTGGTTTAATCTGTTGCAAAAACAGACATTTTCTATAAATCTAAAGTTTGTCACCTAACAGAACGTTACAGTGAAGACAGAAAGCTGTTGATTAAGAGAACAGAAATCCGGCAGCAGTTTCTCATGCGTACTTTCCAGTCCTGAATCAGTTCCTCCTGAGTTCACCCGTTCCTCCCCTTCCTGGACACAACCGTGCATCTTTTGTTAAATGTGTAAAAAAAAGAAAAGATGATTGAACTAAAGGCTGAAATCTGGATGCATCTTTCTCCAAACCCAATTAACACGGAGTCAATAGAGAGCAAATTAAAAATCCCCCGGGTGACGGACCTCGCCAGAAAATGCCAACGGTATGAAGATGGTCGAGGCCAGCACAAAGGCAAGAACCCCTCTGGTTCTGTAGAATCCATCTGAGCTCTCCTGATTAGAGCAAAAGGGGGATTATTAGGGACCTTTTTCACAGTGAAAGTAAATGAGGGGAGAGGGTATCCATTCACACAGGGCAAAGGGCTGGGAAAAATGGCCGACATTTGGCTTGGGACCATTGAGTCTGCTCAGTGAAGTGTGAATAACCCACCTCTTAAAGACAACACCCACAGTGGGAAGAAAAAAATCTGAATTAAAATGGAAAAACAACCTTGGAAATAAGGTCAATGCAAACAGCAGCTAGTTCAGTAAAACTGACAACCCTTGTGTAAAATGGAGTCAGGATAACAACGTGTTTGTAAGAATAAACTTCAGGTCTAGATGAGTCAGATTTCTCCGCGGGAATGATCCAGCGTGTGCCACGTGATTCTAATCTCCAGTCCTGACTGAAAACTTTTGTGACACTGAATTGTCTTGCTGTGTTTAATCCCATTCATCTGTGCTCATTATGCTTGGCATTCTTCTTCAGAACCACATGCCAACACGGTGAGTACAGCCAGGGTTTTGTTTAATAGATTCTTGACCTTTATTTCAAGAGTTATACAAGTAGGTTTCTTGTCTCAGCCGCTGCATGAATACCCAACCATCCTCCTTACAACCTTCATAATTAGGTCTCTTTACTCATCTAACAAGCCATTTTTTTTACTCCGTCTTGTCCAATTTAGTCACAACATGTCAGATTAAAGGTTAGGGATCCCCTCCTTCCTTCTTTAGGAGCTTTAATAGAAGAAGTCCCCTCATTTTAGCCACAGAACCCCGTAGAGACACCTTTTACTGGGCAGAAACCCTCTGCTGGCAAGAAATGAAGCAGCAAGGGAGCCAAACTAATTACAGCTGCTCCTGTCTCCCTCTCTGTCTAAGCCAAAGGCTTACCGCTCACAATGAGGCCTTTAGCTGAGTGCCTATCCTCTTTAGCTCCACGATTTGGAAGAGCTGAGGCCTACAAAGGAACTTCCATTAGTGTAATTAGAGTGCAGCTTGGTTCTGTGTCTGTACTAAGTTGTTTGGCATGTTTTCCGCCTGTCCTTTTGGAGATAGAGGGAGTCTTTTAGCTTTTATCGAACAGCTGGGTGATAATGAAACATACCCGGAGCTGACGACGTCTCTTTCTGCTGTTCGCTTCTCTTTGTGATGACACAAGTAGAAAATCAGTTAATCCAATTTCTATGGCAACCAACCCCAAAGACAATTTTTCAGGGAAGATTATATCTTTAAAATATCCTGCAGTATCTCAGCAATGGATTTATAAAAGACTGTTTTACTTAAAGCTTCGTCCTCAGTTTGGGAAAATGTTGCAGGGCTTATCTGGGATTGTGTTTTACTGGAACCATCAGAGCTGGGACAAAAACAAATTACACTTGTTTACAAAATATAACATAATTAAATACAAAATCCTTTTACTCATGATGTTATTACTGAAGAGATCCACTACAGATGATTACTGTAAGGGGAGAATGAGTCTCGTAAAGCAGGATTCATAGTAAAGAGCAAAATTACATTTATTTAGGGTGGAAGATCTTCAAAATGGAGCATGAAGGTAAAAACCATGAAAGCATCTTAGTAAAGACAAGTTCATACACAATCTGAAAGTTTTGGAAGACTATGGAGTTTGGGTCAAATATTTTCTGGACAATTCAAACATTTTTCACATATTTTAAACAAAAAGATTAAAAAAAAGTCGTCATGATCTTCACTTCTGGTTTATTTACCACATCATGCTTTCATTTTAAGGTTTTATCTATTAGTATCTTTGTTTTTGAGTTTCTAATTGAAAACTTTTATACATCTTACAACATACAATCTGAGGGCCAGAAGTGGCTCCAAATGTTCTTAAATAAAAACAAAATTTATTTAAAATAAGTTGATAAAATCCTCAGTTTTACTGATGAAACTTTAAGTGGCTAAAAGTAAAGTCTATGTTGAATAAAGTGACGTTGCTCCAGTCATAATTTCATCATTTGAGTCTGGAAAAGTATGGAATTTTATTATGGAAAATTTGTAGAAACCTTGGAAAAGACTTTGTTGGCATTAAAGTCTTGCCCACACAGAAACATTTCTTTTTGTCTTATCATTTGTCATTTCTGAAAACATTCTTGTAAACACGGCACAGTTTTTAGAAATGTTTTCATTCACATGGAAACAAAGAAAAAGACTCAAACTGCTCCAGTGACTATGCCAGGCCTGTATGTGGCGCTGTAACAGAAACACAGGAAACAAGACTTGGAGCACAGACACAAAGCCTTCACATCGGGGACGAACCACAGACGGTATATTTTACACTGCTCTGTTTATGGTTGGAGACAAAAACACAAGAAGAAGGAAAAGACGAGGTTGAGGAATTTAAAAGCCAGAATTAAATCCTTCAGGTGGACTGATGATGAGGAGGAACTTCTGCTTCGTGTCACATTAAGCTGTTCTCCCAGCAGAGGGATTTGGGTGTTTTTGGGCTCATTTTCCTGACAGAAGGAGCTCCTGTTCTTCATTCAGTGGAGACTCCAACCTGTTCAGGAGCAGACTGCTTTGTTCTCAAAAAGTCTTCTGTTTTTCTGGTGTTTTTTTTTTGTTTTGCATCTAAAGTTTTCTGTTTTTAGACACTTTTATGTGAAGCTGCTAATAAACAGATGTGTGGAGCAGAACTGGCGTATTAACAAACTGACTTCCAGCAGGAAAAGGAGACTTTGTTTAAAAGCAAAGATAAAATTTAACCACGTACAGCTTGTCAAAGACAAATGTCCCCCGTGTGTCACCATTTTCCTGTCTTCTCCTCTTCGGTTTGTTATAATTAGCAGAGAGAAGGGTGGAGGTCTTTTTTTGGGCTGATGGTGTCGATGACAGCCCCCGCTGCCTCCTTCAGCTGTGCTGCGTCTCACACTAACCCTGTCAGCTTCAGGGGCCGACGTCCATCTGCTAATGGGCCCTTCCTCCCTCACGGTCAGCCACCTGGACATCCGTCAGCACCCAGGGGTCCCGGGGCTCGAGGTGCAGAGCTGAGTCTCCAAGAAGTCCGGTTCCCGGGGGAGGCGGGGGCGTGAGTCAGTCCTGGTTGTCATCTCCTCTCCATCCTCCATTCTGTCACTCGTCAGTCGTTTCTGCTGCATCAAGCTGAGTTTCATCATCATCATCATCATCATGAAGGCACAGACAGATGGAAACAGCTCAGGAATTTCTGCCATTCTTCAGCTTTTATTTAGGACTCAATCTGGGAAGAGTTGCTGGGAAACATTACTGTGTTTTAGATCTAATCAAGCTGACTTTTACAAGTTATAGAAACATTTTATAAACTTCAGAACAGCCCAAGTTATTCTAAGAGGCCAACAGAAGAATGAACAAAAACAACTTATTCCTGGTTTGAATTGATTTTAGTTGCAGATATATTTCTTATAATTTAACTAAATTTAAACAAAATGAAACAATTAAAGCAAAAAAAATAAATAAACAGTTTCTGATTTAAAAGTAAACTAGAGAAAAGTG
The DNA here is from genome assembly GCA_028566095.1 of Kryptolebias brasiliensis. NCBI lineage: Eukaryota > Metazoa > Chordata > Actinopteri > Cyprinodontiformes > Rivulidae > Kryptolebias > Kryptolebias brasiliensis. Next base: position 1,608,304 of record JAOXNZ010000188.1, on the reverse strand, counting down.
TGAATACTGGGAGCTGAATACCTGCTGAAGCTTGCTAAAGCTAAAACAAGCAGGACAGAAGCTAATATCAACAAAACAGTAGCTAAAATCTATAATCAGCACAACCATGAAAGCTGAAAGCAGCTAAACTGAATATAAAAGCTAAAACCAGCAAAACAAACTGAAATCTAAAATTAGCAAAACAGTTAATAAAAACAAAAATGAACAAAACAGCTAAAGGCTAGAACTATTAAAACCACAGCTAAGAGCTAAAATGATCAAAATTGTAATTAAAAGCTATAATTAGCAAAACAGTAGCTTAAAGATAAATAAAAAAACCCTAGAAAAAAAGTAAAATTAGCTAAACTGTTATTGAAAGCTAAAATGAGAAAAACAATTAGCTAAAAGCTAAAATTAGCTAAACTGCAAATTAAAGCTAAATTTAGCCAAACTAGATAAAGACTAAAAGTAGCAGAACAGTAGCTAAAAGCTACAATTAGCTGGACAGTAGTCTGTTAGCAGTTAATTATCACTACTTTACTTCTGCAGCTTCCCTTCAAATATTTGTTTAAAATCAACTTTTTAAGAGTTTATTCTGATAAATGATTGAATCCAGATGTTTTTCTGTTTAGTTTTTCAAAAAATGGTGATTGTTTTTAATGAATGAGATTTAAAAATAAATTGAACATCTACCTTGTATGAAAATGTTAAGTTCAAGTTCAAGACATTTGTCTCTCGTTAGCACTTCTTTTTCTGAGCCTGGACTGTAAATTGGCCTGTTTCTGTTGCTCAACCCATCAGTAGGAGACGTGGAGCAGATCTGGAAGTCATGGTAAGAAATTTGTGGTGCATTAAAACCTGAGGGGAAGAGGATTTGGACCGGGCTTCGAGGGCCGACTGGAGCAGAAAAACTGAGCTAATAGACGTTTGTGCCAGGCTGAAATTATGAGGATGAAGGTCCGTTAATTAAAAGTAAAACAAAGAAACGATGATATAAAAACATGAAACGAAGCTGTGTTCATGAGATGAAAGACAAGAAAAGAGCAGCTCCTGTAAAAACGGCACAAAGCTGCTAAACTCAAATCGTGTCCACGTTTCCCCGTAAAGACAGAGGACAAAAAGTGGTCCCCCTCTGCGCCTGCAAAGCTTCTAAGAAATGGTTTTAAAATGGCCTTTGATGCTCTAACAGCCACTGTAATTGTCGCTGCGCTCAGGAAGTGTGCTCACTCCACTGACTCCAGTTTGCTACCTGTTGCCATGGAAACAGCACTTCACTCTCATCCCCCCTGGTTTACTTACAGAGTGGCTCTAAAAGACGCTGCTCGCTGAATCTTACTTTAGTTTCAGAGTGAAGGATTGACTCTGCGGTTAACTGCTGAACATCTGCTGACATCTCTGAACCCTGCTTGTGTCGTCGCCTTAAAACGGCTTTTAAACCTGGTGAGAATGGGCAGAATTCTCTAAGCCAACATGTAAATGGTTAAGAACATGAATAAAACTGAGAGCTGGAAAAATGTCATCTTCTGTGAAAACATGGTACTGAACGACTTTACTGAAAAAACCCGAAACGGAGTCAATAAAGCTGAAAATATCAAAACACTAACGAAAAACTAAAATGCTAGCTTAAAGCTAATTCAAGCAAAAGGCTAGCTGAAAGTATCTAAATGCCACAAAAAGCTAGTTAAAAACAGAAAAAGGGTAGGTAAAAGTTTGCTAAAAGCCAAAAGTATCTTAAAAAGACAAAAGCAGAAAAGTACCCCATACTCCTTCAGCGTCCCACAGTATCCTCAGGACAGTGGTGTCCAATCCTGGTCTTCAAATGTGACTGTCCTGGATGTTTTAGATGTTTTTCTAAAAAAAAAAAAGATTAACAGGTTTCTGCTGGGCATACAGTCCTTGAGGTCAAAGTCTGGACACTACTGCCTGTGGGAAAGAAGACAGATGTGAAGTGGACAGTCAAACTCCCCTGACCCCCTAAACTCTGCAAAGGTGAAGATCTGGTCCACTGTTCCACCATCGTGACAAAAACCACTCTGCTCCTCCTGAATTTGAAGTTGAACAGGTTGGAGCCTCTTATTTGCCAGTAAAACCATAATTTAATCCACTGTTTTCCCAGTAAAAGTGGATTTCAACACCTCTGCTGCGGGTCAGGCATCTGCAGGTATTTATTATTTAAATAACTAATAAACACCAAGTTGTTCCGACGAAAGACAAGGCTGATGAGGAGAAACTTCTAGAGGGTTTTCTAAAATAAGAAATCATTAACTGGATCAAAGGAAATTTTGGTTGAAATGTCAAAACCTGTATTTGAAGTACATCAAGGAACTGAAGATTTATTTTGCGAAGAAAACTTCTGCAATTAGTGTTTCATTTATATCAGTATGTGGTCCCCCATTTTCCTATCAGAAAGACTTGAGTTTAATGAATGTCCTTGGAAGAAAAAAAAAGTCCAAACTTCTCTAAACGAGCTCAGCTCGGTGTAGGCAGGCAGAACTAGCCCAGAACATGTCTCACTACGTCTATTTATTAATGAAGTTCTTTGAAGAAAAAGGGCACCTTAATTATTTTTTCTTATGTGTCCAATTTTTGCTCAATTAAGCCTGATGACAGTGTGATTTAGAGATGAGTAATGTAATTACTGATAAAGCCCTGCAGTACGGAGCCCCATGTCTAATTTAAAGTGCTTCGGCTTTTTCTTTGAGCTGCTTGTGGAAAAATGCTGAAAGTAAAAGACATCCGTGCATTTGTCTTTTTCTGCTCAGGTGGGCATCGGCAGAAAATCACTGCAAAGCTTTCCTCTCCAGTCTGTTGCCTCTTGAGTCGATGATTAAAATCTGGAATCTTACAGATTTAATTAACTTACTTTTGTACATTTTCCTTCCTGAGCTTCCTGGCGAGGATATTAGAAGATTATTTTGTAGAACAATTGTACGTGAAGCATCACTGGAAATCAAGTCGGAGTAACAAAATGACATTTCAGAGGCGCTGCAGGCATGCTTCACCAGGCTCTACGGATTCAGGACAAACTCAAATTTAACTTTTATACTGGATGTTACTTTAGGAGCTACTGACTTTGTACAAAATGTCTCACATGCTAACATAAAAGTTCCAGCTACATATGCAGAAATATTACAACTTAACTTTCTGAAACTTTTATTTATTGGATTTATTTTCACTTTTCAGACATAATTTGATTTTCTGATTTATTTTGGGAAACTTCTATTTTTGTTTTGTTCTTGTTTGTTTATTTTGTTTAACCCAAAATGTTCTCATTCACTTTTTCTCTCACTGCCTGTTATTTATCACTAATTATCCTCAGTACTTGGTACGCACAAGATGGGTACCAGAATAATGACCAAAAGCCTTAACTGTAACAAACAGACAGAAACAGTGGTAGATAAACAAATGTAAAGGTTGATTAGGCTTTCTGTTCAATTAAATACGAGTGATGCTTGTATACTTCAACCAGCAACAGTTGAGTTTATGAGTCTCTGTAACTTTTATTTTGTAGGTCAAAGGCTGAAAAGTTGAAGAACCACTGGTCTGTATTTTATATTCTGCGTTTCAGATAATCTGGACCTATCAACTCTGAGAAAGAGATGAGAAAAGAACCTAAAACTGAAACTGGATAAAGCAGTTTATATTTTATTCATCATGTCTGATTTATTGAAAAAGAGGAAACTCTTAAGCTGTTTTGACTGAGCTGCAGTGCAGCTCTGTTGTCATGTTGGAGCCCACAGCGGGGCCTATCTGAGGCCATAAACACATAAATGTGTCACTGAAGGAACAATAACCGATCCAACAGGAGACACAAAGTGGCTCCTGATTGAAACGACTCCATCCACTGCAGCTGAGCTTCAGGAAAACCTGATTTTAGGTTTCGGTGCTCCTGATGTTTGGAAATCATTTCCTCACAGTGAAAGTCCAAAACACATCCAACCACAGAACCATAGATCACTGTGCATCCGGACTGTGGGCTGTGAAAAGGTCTCAGGATGAGGTCGGGAGGAGGAGGAGGCGTCACAGACAGGACGGATGAGCCTTGAAGAAGAGGAGGGAGGAGGAGTGAGGAAGATGGATGCATCTTCTGCGTTATTCATTAAGTTTCTCTGCTTTTTTAGACAAAAAGCTCAAATTGGACTTCTTAATTTATCTAAAGTCAGAGAATAAAACTGTGATGTTTTCTTTAGATTCAAACAGGTTGAAGTAAACTTCATGTTCAGTAAAATGTAACTTTAGGATTAGAAAAAGAAAAATCAAAAACACAACCATTACTGAATAAAAAGAAGCTGTGATGATGCTTGATTCTTGTTTTTTGCTTTGGTTAAAGTTTATATTTTGTCTTCTGTTGATTTTGTTGCATCTTGCTTCTTGTTCTCTTTACTTCCTGTTTTTATGCCCAAACACACCTGTTCTACTGCTGTAATTGTCACACCTGTACTCATTTAATCGTTATAGCCTCAGGTATAAATAACCATGGAGTTCTGTGCACTGGTCCCTGTTTTGTTTCTTCTTTTTAATTATTAAAGTTCTTATAATTTCCACCTTCTTCACCCCCCAATTTGTGACAGAGGCCTCAGTTTTGAGAAACTTTCCCATTATAAATCCTAAATTTTTGTTTTATTTCAATGGTATAAAAATAAATGCTGCTTTTTGCCATCGATAACAATTAAACCAAAACAACAGAATAACTGCAAACCTAACAATCACATCAACATTCACCCTAATCCTAATCACTGATGGTCTCTGTATTCAGTCATGGTCAATTTTCAGAATTTCTTCTTTGAATTTCAAACTTCAGAACATGATAAAATAAATCTTGCTCTTCAGTTTGGTTTAGGTTTTATTAAATGAATTATGACAGTGACACATTTTAAGTCTTTATTTTAAATCTTAAAATAATTTGTACCTCAGTCAAATTTTACTTTTGCATCTTTGGTCATTTTGTACTCAGAATTTTTTGTTTGGGAACAAACTGCTGGAGGAGGAGAAGTTTCTCCTTTTGCTGCAGGAGGAGGAGGAGGGATCTTTATTCAGCTTTCAGCAAAGATGAACAAATATTTTAATTCAGATTATTACACATCACCAAAGCTGCGTCCCTCCATCATCTGGTTTGTGTCTTCTACACCTCTGTGCTCACACACAGGACAGATCATTGTTGTTACAGCACTTCCTGTTTTTAAATAGTTTTTACAATAAATATTTGTTACAAAGACAAACATATTTACAGTTGTGGTATAAATTAAATGACGTAAAGCACATCTTTATCATGTGCTTTTTCTTCTTTTATTTAGGTATCTTCCTGATTTTACTTTCCTTCTTGTGCCTTCAGTCCATCGCTCACACCTGCTCTGCATACACTCACTTTACTCACCTGTTCCCACTCAATAATCGCTCCTCCCAGCATGGATTTAGTGCCGGTTCACGTTCACTCATTGTCAGATCCAACATTTTACACTCTTTCCTGCTCTGTTTATTTATGGCTTTATTTATTCATGTTTTTGTTACGGTTTTGTTTTTGTATGATGAGTTTTATGCTGCTTTGTCAATCATTTTATTTACTTATTAAAGGTTTTTGTTTTGCTTAAGTTACCAGTTCCCGTAGGTGTATGTGATAAATGCATGGATGCAAAATGGCCAAGCATTCCTATAGTTTTGGTGTGACTCTGTAGAAAGTGGGATCATGATTTGGTGAAGGTATGAAATGACAAGCACCTGTTTTTAATTTAGAAAAAGGAAGTCAGTTTTTATTATGGAAAATATTTTAATAAAAAGACTATTAAGTTGAGTTATTAGGCTTTTAAATATTGTAGAAAAGTACATGTATGCCTGATACTGTAGAGAAACTGAGAACATAGACTGAAAAGGCCCGAGCGTGCAGAGTTTGACTCAGAGTTGGACTTCAGCTGAGTGAACAGCTTCTGGGACTCCATTTAGCTCCATCACGCTCATGTTGTGTCCCTGAACTCTGGTTAAGCAGCCAAGGCCATCTGATCCTGAGTCCCTAAGACCGCAGCACCATGTGTTCGCACAAACAAGCAGGGACCCGCGGCTCTACCTTCACCTGGGGCCATTGTAACGTAAATGTGGTCGACAGAACAGGAATCCCTCTGGGCTCAGGTTTATTTGTGACGTGAGGGTGAGTGAGATTCAGGAAGTCCTGCACAAAGAGCTGTCAGACTCAGTTTCTCCACTGGAAGAGGCTCTGGATGCATCTTCAGATTGTGGTTTCTGCAGTGAGAAAATGATGGAAGTCGTGATGGATATATGCTAAGCCAGATCACTCATGTTGGCAGCGGAGCGGACCGAAGCCATAAGATATTCCCTCAGACGTTAAGTTGGCTCGATAGCTGTCTCATAAAACAATCCTTCATCCGTTTAATGATGTTATGCCAACTGATCTGAAACAAAATGGTGGCGTTTGGGAGTATAACATGAACTGAACTGTGACGCATGTATAACCCAGTAAATATGGAACTTTTTAACTGCATTTTTAACTCGGGCCACAGATTTCCAGATGATTCTTCTTAAAGCTCTCATTTTCAGTTTGTTGCTCTCGGTTTCTGTAATGATTGCCGTCTAAAAGCTTAAAGAGAGGGTTCATTGTCTGCTTTATGGTGAATCACTCTGGTCTGGAAATAATTCATCACAGAAGTGAAACATCTGTGAAGTGACTCCCTGATTTTTGTCTGTTTGGATCCCACGGAGTCTGCAGACAGAAGTTTGGATCCACAAAGGTCAAAGTTTTGTCTTAACCGTCGAGGGCTGAGTCTGATTGACACCGCTTTGACAAAATGTGATTTGAAACAGCGGAATGGTGACAGTGTCATAAAGGACATGATGCATGGTGTTGTATGGAGTTTGTGTATACATCTAGTCTGCACTGTGTGTGTGGTTGTTAAGAGTCTCCTCTGCTTGAGCCCCGAAGGTTGGCCCAGAACTCCCTGTCATTTCTCATCCTAATGGTCCTGCCACAGCTTCTTGCCAACAGTCGGCTGGAGAAGAACCAAGAGCCAGGAGGAGAAAAGAAAACTCAACAGACGTTCAATCTGTCTCTTACTCGCGCTTTCAGAACTAAAGTCACTTTACAGTTTGGAGAAAAGAAACAAGAAGACGACTGCTCTCTTCACTCTGGAGGATTTCTGACATTCAGACTCTGAAAATGTGGAGTCAAAAGCCTCTTTGTTGCTGCATTACTTCTGATTACCAGTCATGATGCTCTCAGGGCTAAAACACGCAGCCAAACTCCAAATCCAGCAGACCTCATCTCATTACACTTTAGGCTTTAGGCAATTTTTCTTCAACGGTATTTTTAAGGTAATCCAGTCGGGACATTTTATTCCAACAATTAAAATCACAAAAAATGTGATTTTCGTGGTTCATCCATCTATCTGTAATACACTGATTTAACTTTCAGGACTGTTGTTTTTTTGGAGTGTCAGTAGCAGCACAAGCTTTAGCTGATTAATGGGATTTCAGTTTGTCTGTAATCACACCTATCATTCTTTTTGTCAGAGATTCACTTAAACATTTCTGCAAACAAATAAGTTGAATTAAAAGTCAGAAAATGCTGAATTTAACCTGAACTTGACGCTTATTTAGACACCAACTCCTAGAATATTTTATTCTTTATGTTGAAAACAGTAACTTTCACACGTGTGCATGACTTTTCTTTAGGTTAAAATGCATCATCATTTGACAAGTCATAGTTTGGTTGATGTATTTAAACGCTTGAAATTTGGCTGTTTTTTGCATGAGATACACAAGATGAGTGTTCACATGTGGGCCACACTTTTAGCAGCTTGGCTTTATCCATCCATCTATTTTTTTCTGCTGATCCATGATCAGATTGGAGAGGTAACAGGTCCAGGAGGGAAACCCAGACCTCCCTTTTTTCAATGACACTTAGCCCCTCCTGGGGGATCTCAGGGTGTTCCCAGACCAGAGAGGATTTATAATCCCGCCTTGGAGTTCAGAGGGAGGCATCTTATTCAGGTGTCTGAACCACCTCAGTCGACTCTTTTTGATGATGAGGAGCAGCAGTTCTACTCTGAGCGCGCCCCAGATGACGGCTCACCTTTCAGCTCAGCTCCTTCTTCAGCACCGGAGCAGCACCCTCATTACTGCAGAAGGGACCCCGTTCCATTGGTTCATCTCCTGCTCTATCCTACCATCATCATCAATCCACCTTTTTCCACCTGAGAACATGACCTCGGATTCAGAGGAGCTGACTCTTATCCCAGCTGCTCGGCTGTGGATCATGATTTAGATTTTTCAGATCACAATCTGCTGTTTTCATTTTCATCTCAGCACTTTTCTGCAGAGAAACTCAAACTTTTTCCACAGTTGAGATCAGTAACAAACAGCAAACTGTTGGCAGCTAATTAATGTGGGAGAAACAACCCAAACAAAACAAAAGGAAAAAGCCCACAACTTAGTTAAAGGTTCTGTTCAATGCTGAACTGCGAACTGGTTCTGAAGCTCATCACATTCTTCTGTAGGACCTTTCTGAGGTGGATCCACTTGAATGACATCGTTCAGTCTTTGCACTTGATGCAGCAGGATGAGCATCAACATTTTCTCATCAAATAAACAAAGTGCAGTTTTACACACACATCACTAAATAATATAATACAAACATATGGCAAGTCACTTTAAATAGAAATGAGAAGAAGGTTTATGTTTAAAACAATAACAAAAGTTAAAGAAAATGACAGGCTCTTCAGTGAGTCACAATAAATATTAAACCAACCTTATTTTGAAGTTCACTCTAAAACAAAAAGAGAGAAATTGATTAAATGTTCACAGATAGACAGAACATGCCTGCTTGGAGAAAAACAAAACTAAACTAAACTTGACCAATATTTTATGATGTAACAAAGAATTTGCTCTAACTTTAAGTAACTGTCAGGAAGTTGAGTTTATACAGAATAATTACAACCTTGAGTTTTTAATGTCCAGAAGAATATTCTGTGGAACTGAGTGATCCAAAATAAAAGACCTGATGTCTTCAGTTCTGTCTGCCTCCTTTTAATCCTCTACATCCAAACAGATCAAATAAACCACGTGTGTCGACATCATCTCCTCAGACAACAAAAACTGGAAACTCCAAGCTCTGCTTGTCAACCAGCTGTCAGCAGGAGATAAGTTACCTTTTAGAAAAGAGTTAAAAGGATTTAATTTAGCTGCACTCATGTGACCTAAACTGTGACACTTAATGCTGACTGTAAACGTTAGAAGCTTCATCAGCAGTTTGTTATTAGTGCTGCGTCCATCTTCCTCTGGATGGATGGATGGATCTTTCTGTTACACATACACTTAACCCTCCAACCCCCCAACACACATTCCTTTACGCACTGATTCACAAACAGTCCT
>JAOXNZ010000188.1:1456315-1467455 GCA_028566095.1 Kryptolebias brasiliensis | reverse complement strand
CTGTCCAGTGGTTTACAAAAGGTTTTGCTAACAGACACATTATTGGGGGGGGCAGTGACTCAGGGGGTAGGGGTTCGTCCTGTTGCTGGTTCGAGCCCCCGCTCTGTCCATCTCAGCCATTGTGTCCTTGGGCAAGACACTTCACCCACCTTGCCTACTGGTGGTGGTCAGAGGGTTCTGTGACGCCGGTGTAATGGCAGCCTCACTTCTGTCAGCCTGCTCCAGGGCAGCTGTGGCTACAGTGTAACTCACCACCATCAGTGTGTGAATGTCTGGATGAATGGGTGAATAATTGATTGTAGTGTAAAGCGCTTTGGGGTCCTCAGACTAGATACAGCGTTATACAAGTGCAAGCCATTTACTATTATGCATAGAAGACTGTCTGGCAGGGCGGCATTGCTCTAATATTGTATCAGACAACACGGGCCAGCCTTCAACACCCATGATCCTGCCTCCAGTTCAGCAGTTTTCCTTCCTTGGACCACTTCGGGTCTTTCCTGGTTCCTGCAGTCCAGGATGTGTAAATGCTGTGACCCACTCATCATAATTTTGTCAAAGTGTCTCAGATATGCCTCTTCAGTTCTTATGTTTCATCATCTTCAGGTACAAAATTTTACTTTCTGCGCAATACTTCTCATATATTGACAGGTGCCATGAGCTTGTCACTGATCTTTCACCTGCGCCTGTGTTAATCCCTGAGCTCCGAACCAACATTCCATTAAAACTTATTTTACTATAATTTGGTTCTTTCTGGCATCAACAGGCTACAAAACGATATAAATGACTTTGTGAAGCAAAGCAAATGACATAAATCTATTTGCATCACTAGCCAAGTTTGTAGACGTGCAATCTGCAGCTGATTTATTCTGCTTTTAGCTCTGAGTGGCACTGACAGTGATTGTTGCTGGACCGAATACAAATAGTCCATCTGTGGTGAGGCTAATAAACCCACTTCAGAGTCAGAAAGGATCCCCATGACACAGTTTGTGCATGTAACTGTGTGTCTTTGGTTACGTGTGGATGTGGATTGTGTGTTGGAGACATGCACATTTGTCTCCATATATGACCTGGTTTTCAATCTGTTGGTTATATTTTTCATCTTTTTAATCACACCTTCTTTTGTGCATTATGTTTTTGAACACACAAACCCACAGAGTGGCACATCTGGCTGATACGCTCAGACTTCTGTGTTAAAGTTTGGTTTCAGGACTTCCAGATGGACCTCGGTGTCAGATTATGGTGAAAGTATGACTCTGTAGACTCTAGTCTTGCCTTGTTACACATATCTTATCACAAAGCCAAAGAAACCACGTAACTGTGTTAACCCTTCCCCTAACAGGTTGTTAGTGTGGGATTTATTGCCCATTATCATTAAAGGTGGGCGATCGTGTAATTTCTTGTATCTACAGTCAGACACCATATTTAGCAAACACAAAAATTACTGCAAATCAGTTAGTTTTACAGATATTGAACTATATTTGATGAGGTTGTAGCTGAGAGTTACTCTCAACACAAACTCTGTGCACTATTATAACGTCATGTCTTTGTTTACGATTCGGGCAATTAAAGCATGTGGTGATAAGCATTCCTTCATAGTATCCTACTTTAATTTTATATGTAAGATAAAACCTCAGACATCTTCTGCTGCTGTCTGCTATCATCTGCCCTCTCTGTGAGTAATTGATGTCATGCTGCTGTTGCCCGGGGGATCTTTAAGCAGAATAACAAAATGGAATAAAACATCAGTTTGTTTGCATGTTTGTGATTTAAGCTGTACTTCATGGATTGACCCATGTAATAAAGCTCCTTCTGATAGATTTATAAAAGACTGAACCTCAGCATTTGAAATGCAGTGATGAAAGACTGTGAGAGAATTGAAGGAATGAGAGGAAAAAGGAGGCAAATGGCAGATTAGTTATTGCATTACCAGTGAAATAAATAAGGCCATATGAATAAATTACCTTTTTAGTTAAATATTTCACATAGAACCTTCAACAAAACTCAAAGGACTGAAGGAGCGGAAAATACAGGGTTTATGCTGCCATTATGTAAAAGAAAATCTGATTTTTCCACATCTACCAGCTGCCAGCTGCTGTTTCTGTTTTACCAACCTGCATGACTCAAACTTGATCAGTTTGTTTGTGGTCAAACTCCAGATGAAGGAAAAGTAACATGAAAGTTACCTTATCAGCCTAAACAGGATTAGATGGTTGTTTAGATTCCTAATTTGTGTCAGCCGTCTGTGTGTTTATTTATTTCCAGAATAATAATTCAGTTTGTTTAAAGTTGTTTATGGTATATTCCTACAATAATCCAGAGACCCCACACAGTAAAGGGATCCCTGCATCTCTGTAAGACATCAGATTTTTAACTTTTGAGGATGAGAGTTTGGTGTAGTTTGTCCAAATGTATGATAGAAGACTTTTAAAAGACTGAGATAATAAAATGTAGTTTCTTTTCTATTTCTAACCCCAACTCTTGTGATAATCTATATTACAGCGTATGATGTTATTCAGTCATATCAGAGTTCTTTTTTTCTTCTTTCAGAGCAGCTAAAAGCTGAAGTTTTCCTTCACCAGCTATGGTAACAAAAAATGCTTTCAGGCAATTTCAGAAGATGTCAACAGCACACTTTACTGCTGCTGTTTCCCCTCTGCAACCTGCAGGAGTGTTGTTAGGAGGCTGTGGAGGGGGGTTGTCTTAAGAGTGGAACAGAACCTGTTAAATTGGACAAGCACTTGGCACCTTTTCCATTCCAGAGAGGCTACGATGAGCACAGCTCCTTCATTGAGGATTTAGACCCAGTTCTTCCCAACCTGCCTCCTCCACTCTGCTTCTGAAGCCTGCTGCCAAGGCAAACCCTCACTGATGAAAGACAAATACAACAGGTTACCTCCCAGGCTGTGAATTACTCTGTAGGTTCAACTCATTCAGTCAGACAGTTCTGGACGTCATTGAAGCAGGTTGAATGAAAGCACATAAATTTCATCTGTAATATAAATACCCTGCAGGAGGGCTCCTGTTTAACAGCCCAACAAATGTCACTGATCTGTTTACGTTATAATTAGCATGGCATTAGTATGCCAGTCAGAACCCGGTCAGGTGTTGGGCAGACGGAGGCGACCCACGAGGAAATAAATCATCTCTAATTTTTCTGAGTTCTCCTTCCACTCGTGTCGGATTGTTTTTTTATGACGGGCCCACACTGAGCTCTCCTGCAGCCTCGCAGAGAGAGTGATCGATGTGAGAGCCACTGGAGGGTCCATTAGAGCATCCTCACCAACTGGGTCCCCCTCTCTGTTCATACTGAATCAAAGGCATCCAATTAGGCATGAGGGCAGAGGAGGAACAATGGTGTTTCAACTGGAGGAGATGGTTCTGTACCAGTCTTAGAGAGAAATGATGTCTAAGTCAGCATCTTCCAGTTCATATTCCATCCATCATTTCATCCCAGTTTAATCTTTGGAAATGGACTTTCCACCAAAAACAACAAACACTGTAAATATATATATTCATGACCACTTTAATAAATTACACTTTGCATCAAAACAGACTAGTTTGATTAAAAAAGTTCATTTTTTCCTCAGTAAGGTTCAGATTGTTGCTGAAATGAAACAGTGGTCATGTCAATGTTCATATTGTGTGTAATTTAGTAAAAATGCAGCAAATAATTTGTAAAAGCAATTTAAAAAACGAATGACCTAGCATTTCTTGAAGTAATGCATATTGCTCGCCACCTTTCATGCCAGAGTTTTAACCTAAGTTTATTTTATGCTGAGAAGAGAAAAGGTACAGTCGTTTTGTGACGACATGCGTAATCTCATGCAATGTTGTGAGATCTGTTAGCTCTCAGAGCATGTGTTGGGGATAACTCTCAGCTACCACAAAATAAAATTTTAGCTCAGTATCTGAAAAATGTACAAAGTTATAGCTGTGTTTCTGTTGGCTAAAGTCAATTAACTCTGGCCGACATCTTTAATTGAGTTGATTTCAAACATTAATCAGTTTGTAGAGATACATCAATTGATTACTTTCTGAGAGTTGAATTAAAATCTGCCCAGTGGTTTATGAGATATTGTGCTAACACAGACACAAGCCAAAACATGATCACTCTTTCACCTTTGGCAGTGGGTGATAACAATCTACAGTAATTTAAAAAACAAAAGGTTTTCTGAAAAGTTCTCTAAACAACTGTTTCTATAAATGTATAACATGGCAGTTGGAAGTTGTTGAGTTTGTCTTTTTTTATTTTGATTTTTTTTCCTCTGTGAAATCTTTATTTTCCACGTGCTGCACAAGCTCCAGCTTTTCAGGACATGAAGTCTCCACTTTTACAGAATTAAAAGATCTACCTTACCTGTCCTCTTAGCGCAGGTGTTTTGAGTTGCACTTCCCTATCTGTAGAAAACAAATCAAGTTGCAGTGCTTATTTTAGTCAGAGGTGTACTTTACACTGAAACTGGATGGAAACTATGGTGTGAATTGTGTAAAATTGATGACAAAAGCTGTGCCGGAGCCTCATTAGTGGTTTCAGAGGCAGTGCTGCACCAGAACACTGGTGCACAAGACCAAGAAGGGTTTGCACTCTAAGTCCTCTTGTCAAATTTAATATTTCTTATTTTTTTTTACTTCTTTATTTTGACTCTCTCTCAGACTTAGTGTAGCTTTATGCTAAACGCAGTGTGACATGATTAGTTTACCAGGCTCTCCTTTGGAACTGGGTCCTGTTTAAACTCCAGCAGTGAACTGCCACCTTTAGTTAAGTTTTACTCTGAAATGTGGCGGCAAACAATACGGTTCTGTAAACACACGCTTGGCCATAATGTCAACACACCAGCATTACAACTCAGTTTTCTTACTGCTTCTCCTCGCACCTCAGAATAATTTCTCTTCCATCATCCTTGTTCGTTTCTGGTCTGTTTGACGGCTGTCAGGCTCATTACCAGAATACTGTGGTTTGTTCTGTTAGCATTCATCGTTTTTAATGTCTTTAGTGTCAAAACTTCTAATTGGATCCAAATTTCTTCCTATTAAACTCACCTTAGCTGGGCTTAGTGACACTCAGAAAAAAACTCTTTAGAAAAATAGTATTTTAAAATCTGGCAAATTTACTGGCTGTGCTTATTGTACTCCAGTACAATGACTGAGTTGCTAGTGCAGACCATGCCTAATAAAAGAGACAAGATGGAAGCAAAAAGGAGGGAAACTGAAGTTGTTTGGTTGAATTGTAGGACGGCTTTCCGTGGAGAAGCCTTGACACCTCACACTTCCACAGGTATTACCAAATTCAAAATGAAAGGAGGTTAAAGGGGTGTGAAAATTCAACATGTCAGAGCTATGGGATGTGGTGCATTCATACTGTGGTGTAGGGTGTGTCTCGGTATTGTTTAGGTATTGTCTTTAAACATTAATTCATTACAAATCCATTTTTTTCCTATTAATCCAAATAGGGGGAATTAAAAATGCACACGAAATTAAAGCTCAGGTCTCAGGGAGCTTCACAAGTACTTCTTCAACTAACATGATCACATTCACTCGTTAATGTTTCACAGCTCTGATTAAAATAGAGAAACAAAAGAAACGCTCGGGCGATGGAACCCGGAGACAAACATATCCATGTGCAAGGCAAACAGCCTCCTGTTGAAAAAAAAAAAAAGTCTCCCATTTCGCAGCTGATGGTTGTTTAGTCTCATGTACAGCTTTTTTTTCTTTTGGGAAGAAAACTAATTTTGTGGAGAATATGAAAGATATACAGTCTGCCACTGATTCATGCCATGAAAATACAGCCTGTTTGCCTAAAGAGGCCCGTGTCGGCAAAATGCCTGAAGCTCCAGTTAACTAAATAAGCTTTGTTAGGTCTCACTATCAAAGTCATGCTCTGCATAGGAAGATTTATAGCCACATCATTGTTGTTGTATAAATAACTGAGAAAGGAACCCTTGACAATTGTACGATTTATAAGCCTTAATGTCACCATGTGTTGGTCGTTGTAGAGACTGCACACTCGTAGACGGTCGGCCTGTCAGGGTCGTGTTTGAGCAGGGTTCAGAATGGGACTGTATGTCACCAAAGGTCAAATGTGCTAATCTGAAAACAAACAGCATCTTCGACAGACCGGCTGCTCTATTGACTCTGTGTGAACTCCAAAGCAAGCACTCATCAGCTGTTTGTTGAGCCGCTCACTTCATAAGACAGATAACTGAGAGAAAACATGTAGACCAAGAATCTGCACCAATATGAGCCGACTTCCCTTCAAAGTACCTTTAAAGTTGTCAGTAAGAGAGTGAAGTATTAATCACAAATCGGCATTATTCAATATTGTCTGCTTAAAGGAATAGTTTGGCCAGTTTGAAGTGGGTTTTTGTGTGAAAATGCTAAATATTTAATACCTTACCTGCTGCACATAGCTTCTTGAATTACTTCAGTTTGAAGTTTTGTCTGACAGAACTGATGAGCTAACCACTAGTCTGAATTAATCTAAAACTAGTGTTGTCTTAAAAACTACAATCCTCAAAATTTAAAATTATTCACACAAACATGGTTTTATAGACCTTTACACTGCTGTCAGATTCACAGTTTTTTTACATAAATTTCTGTGGCAGCAGTGAGGTGTTACTTCCAGGTCATCTTAAAATCAAATGTGGCAGGAATTTCCTAAACTTTCTGTTGAAATAATCATGTAATGTGATATATAAAGGGGTGTATAGGTTTAAATAAAATCCTTCTGTGAACTTTTGAAGATTTCAGTTGTTTGAAGATGATAACAATCAGATTTGAGTCTATTTTGGATTAGCCTTTTTAAGCACATCAGTACGGTTTCACAGGATGAATTTTCAACATGAATTGCTGCCACTTTTAAACAACTCCAATCTTCAAAACTTCATACCAGTTCATGCAAACACTTCAAACTTTTACACCCCATTACATATACTATATGGTTATTTCAGGAGAAATATTGTGAAATTGCTGCAGAAGTGCTACGTCTTGCTGCTTCCATTTTTCATGCTTGCACATAACCAATTTCATGTAATAACTGAAACTAATGGTGGTGTAAAGGTTTCTAAAATAGTGTTTGCACAAACTGTTAAGAATTTTTGGAGATCGTAGTTTAAAGACAACAGCAGTCCACTTTAGTCTTAACTTCATTAGAAGTAGCTGTTGTCACTCGCTCTCTGTCAGATCCTCGTATAGAGTTCCTCTTCAACGGCTGTTTTTTTGTTTCACCTGCCCGTTTGGGTTTAGTTTCACCAAAATAAATCATATTTTGGAGTTTTACCTACCTGTTTTTTCTGCACACTTGGCTTCAACCATCAACTACCATTTGTTACAAAGACAAGATGTTCTATAGTCTGGGGGCTGCCACGGCAAGAACCTAATTTCCTCTGTGCCTAAATTTAGCCCTGAATTTAAAAATCCATAATGTTCTCATTCATCAAAATAAATCTATTTACCTACAATCACTCAGTGATCAGTGAACAGGAATTCTGAGTTTACAGGAATGTTCTGAAGATGATCAGAGTTGTGTTTTATGTTAATAACATCTTGTGGAGTAAAAAGGTTCTGACTGATCCGTGTAATGACATGACAGCAGCTTTTAGCTGCAATGAATTGTGGATCTTATTAATATTCCTGAGGAGCTGTTAGCAGATTTGGAGGAGAATGGTAAAATCTTCCTCCACAGAGCTGTAAAAATTCATAGCTGTGTCTCGCTGTTCCTGCAGGAAGAGTCTGAGTTGTAACACACTTTTACAAAGATAAAAGCCTCCTTCTGAAGTGCAGAGCGTGAAGCGAGCTGAAATCTCGACATGTGGTTATCTAACTGCTAAAAGCTCATGGGACTCCCTCCTGCTCATTTAAAAATACAACTTCCAGAGTGATAACGTCCTTTTGTTCAACAGTTTTTCCTTCATGATTAAGATAAAAGTCATGACTAAGAAAGCTTTCATGGAAGCCCGAGTGTGGCATTTGTTTGTGGCTGAGATATTGTTGGCTTCATGTAGGCAAAAATGCTTTAATGTTCAGAAAATATACGTTTATACAAAGTTATTGAGAGCTTAAAAAATCTATGTGAGGTGATGTTATGAGATTTAAATCTGCAGTAAATGACTTTAGGCCATTTGAAAGAAGCACAGAGCCTAAAAATACTAAAAAACAAGAGTTTTTTATTATTATGAATAAGTTGTACTTCATCTCACACAAAACTTATAAGGTCTGCCTAAACTCCATCAGTTTTGATAAACTTAAAGCTGAACTGAAACGTGTTTTGAAGCCAACTTCAGTGAAAATGTAGCCATAAAATACGTTCTTTTTGTAGAAATTTTAAATCAAAAATAAAAATACTATATTTTTTGGTCATTCTGAATATTGAAGAAACTACTTGGTTGTTTTCAGCTTTTTCAGTGACCCCCCCGGAAGTGTGACGTCTGCTGAGCCGCTGAGGTTCAGTCATTCATCAGTGAATGGATGAATACCGGTACAATATAGTTCAGTTCCTTGGAATTAATTGTTTGAACCAGCCAGAGTTTCATTTATAGGCTTCCTGAAAGATAAAAACCTTCCTCAGTAATTTCCACATCGGAGCTTATGGGTCCAAATCAGCACAAGCACAAGTGTTCTCAGTTTTCTGCCTTGAAGCAGACTCAACACAATGCTAAGAGGGAAGACATCAGCAGTGATCTTACAGCCACTTTGCACTGGAGGGTGACCCAGCATGTAAAATTTAAACCAGCCAGCTTGTGGATGGTCTTTGCAGGGTTTGAAAAGTTCTTCAGGGGTGTATTAAGAATCCTGTGGGCCATGTCATGTGAGACTGGTTCACAGTGGTTTTCAGCATGTAGTGAGGTTCTTGTGGTTATCAGTGTATTGCTGGACCCGTAGAGTATGACTTATTATTCCCTCACCATGCTGGCAGTGCTCCATATAAGTTATTGCAATACTCCTAATGGTGCAGCAGCTAAACATATTGTGTCTTGCAGCTGATCTAGCTACTATCAATACTATCCAATAACTACCGGACCACACAGCCATTGTTCATTCATCTCTTGTACTCAAAGCAAGATGCACTAGTTCTCATCATGGTTCGGCCTGCTGGACCTTGTACACACATGGTTTCTGTGGTGGTAGCATCTTTCTAACTTGGCATGATCCTTTAGCACATAGCAGTCCAATAGAGAAATGGGTCCCAAACCTTTCAGCTTCTGACTCACAAAATAACAGTTGTAGAGGTCTGTGACCCCAAATAATATTGGTTTTAGAGAGCAAACTTTGCTATTAAACAACAATATAATGACTGTACAAACAACCTTAGGAACCATGATGCCAATTCTCTCTAATTTAATATTCCATTAGCAATCTTTTTACATTTATTTTGATTTCTGAAGATCAGGGGAACCCTGATTTGTGAATTCTTGACCTCAACTTTGGGGACCCCTGGAGTAGAGTTGTGCCAGGGCAGGGCTTAAGGCATAGTACAATCATGGTGTGTATAGATGGTAATATTAGAACATGCTGCCAACATTTCAGGGTGAGGGTACAGGTAAGCGTCTTCAGGATGACAGAAAAAAACAGTTTGAGAACTAAGAGCATAATGGTTGCCTTCACACTGAAAAGGTTAGTACGACATTTTGTAGTATATGTTGTTTATCTGAGGTTATATTTACCTAACATGTGATAAGTACCAGATGATATTTAATGTACTGATAAATAAACCCTTAAATAAAAATAAAAAAATATGTAGTTAATTTTTACCTTGACTGTTCCTATTTCAATATATGCAGAGCTTTGTCCTCTAGAACCACACAACACTGAACATATTGGGGGTGATATGAAGTTCAGTGTCTTGCCCCAGGACATTTGGACACACTGAGGGGTTGGAGATCAAATCAACAATCTTCTGGGTGAAGGACGACCAATCTGCCAACTGAGGCAAAGCTTACCCCCAAATCCTAACTAAAATGTAGTCCTGATAACTGTTTGTATGTTTCCATCCGCATAGGCTTAAAAACAGGTCACATTATGGTTCTTTGGAAACAAAACCCCTTTTTATGAAAATATATTCCTCACACATGAAAGAGCATGCTTATCTTTGACAGAGCAGCTGTAAAATGTGCAAATTGTATGTAGTGTTAATAAGTGAGCTCTTTCTGAGCGGGTTAGCATGCTGCACGTACCGAGTCTGTCGCCTTTGTTGCTGATTACCACTTCTGTTCTTTAGTCTCATCTGATTAGAAATCAGCTTACTGTCCTCCAGCTCATTTATTCTTTTTGTTTTTCTTTGTTTTTTCATCCCCTCACAATGACACAGTCAGAAGTCATGGATGCTGATTTTCTTTCAGGCCATGCTGGTTTATCTGAATGCAAGAAAAGGTTGTATACATGGTTATGGATTTGTGTCACATACAGCTGGCCATGCATGCAGAATGTGACTCAGTAATGAAGCGCAAGACAAAGATTTTACTGTGTGAATGCTGTATTCTTCATATCAGCAAGTTCTTCTCCTTCACATAACATTCTGCATGCATTTCTGTTTTCAGACACAATGAGTCTGACATTACAGCCCAGCCAGAGCTCATCATTTTCTAATGATCCTCAACCCATCAAGCGTATGATAACTTATATTTGCCTGATTGCACTTGATTGTCTCCCTTTCTAGTAACATTAAAAGGCTCTAAATCAAATGAGAGCTCCAGACCTTTGTGAGGCTCTTGGCTGTTTCATCAGATCTGTGCCTTTCCTTCATCTTTTAGCAGAGACAATCTCAGTGTATGGTGGTTTCCAATGGCAACTGCTGCTAACAGCTTCTTATTAGAGAGCAGACTGAAATAATGGACGGAAAATAGTAAAACAGCCCAGGATAAATGTTCAGAAGGAGCAGCCTGTGTTGCCTAAATGGACTCTGAAGTGGCTGAAGGTAAAATAACAAATAAACTTGTCAGATGAGGAGTCTTAGATGGAGGGACTATTCTATGATGTGAGTGTGAGCCCCGCATGGACTCCCAATCATAGATTCATTAAAGTAGAGGTAGGCAGTAATGGTTTGGTATCATGAAGAAAAAAAAAAAAAAACATTAACCCTCCATCAATCCAAGTTGAACCTAGACAGATGCACCTCCTTTTGACTCGGTTCTGACTTTGGACTTTC
>JAOXNZ010000188.1:1419976-1436243 GCA_028566095.1 Kryptolebias brasiliensis | reverse complement strand
ACGAAGAAAAGAAAGGCTTTCTTCTACTTGTCAAAAAAAGTTACCAAACAATAACCAAAGAGGAAAAACATTTTTAATAGTTTATCTCAAAATCTGCTGCTAAACGGGCCAAGAGGTCCAGAGTGTGACGGATCAACCTGAACATCTCTGGAGAGATCTGAAAACGTTCACCAACGTTCCCCATCCGGCCTGATAGAGCTGGAGAGGTTCTGCAAAGAAGACTAAATGTCCATAAATAGCCAAGCTTATAGATTCATACTCAGAAAAGACACAAAGGTGCTCCAACAAACTATTGAGCAAAGGCTGTGAAGACCTCTGTACATGACACATTTTTGTTTTTCATGTTTAGTAAATTTGCAAAACATTCAAACAAACTTCTTTCCTATTTTCATCTTGGGGTTTTGTGTGTCGAATTTTGAGGGAAAAATGAATTTAATCTATTTTAGAATAATGCTGTGGAATAAAATGTGGAGCTGTACTTTCAGGACGCTTGTATGTGTACAACTGAAATCTTTTATTTATTTATTTATTTGTCAGACAATACAATCAGAACATTGTAACAGACACTTCAGACAGACATTTAGACATTTAACTCCTCTTATAAAAGACTTGTTGAAATGGATATTTATTTTAATTTTTGCCAAGAATTAAGAGACACAGGTTGTCGTGTTTCTCATGTTTTTCTGTATTTAGCTGCTTGTTATGTCAAAGGTTTGGTTCTAGGAGTTTATTTCTATAGAGTTCATCCCTTCATCTGACTCATGTTTCCATCGACAGTCATTCCGGAGGAGCCTTGCTGCACAGCTCTGCGGTGGGGCTGAATCTGTGCAGACAGCAGGAAAATGAATGCTGAGGATTCTTCTTTAGAACAGAAGAAAACAACCAGAAGATATATTTGCTTTGTGTGCATGCTCTTAGGCTTTATACATGCTGGACTATTTTCTATTATCGTTTAAAGCAATTACAAGACACGCCTAAAAACATCATTAAACAGACATATGACTGTAATCAATACCAAAACTGTAGGGAGGGCCGGGTCTTTAATGGCCTCCAGCCTGTAATACCTCCCATATTTTCAGAGGAAAACACACGAGGTACAAGGTTGTTCTGAAGACATTTGTAACTGTAATAGATTCTGTCATTCACACGACGAGGACACAGGTTCATCCTCTTATACAGAAGAAAGAGAAAGTTTGCTGTGTGTGAGCACTTTAATAGGTTTATGGTTTCTTTTTTTTTTTTTTTGTTTCTTGCAGGGGTCATTGGTCAACTGAATTTCCATTGACTTCACTGTTTCCACTGAACACTTGCCCAGACTATTTTCTCTTTTTGACTTCTCCATGGTGTCCAGACAAAAAGCTCTTTTTGCTGTCAGAAGGTTACCAACTGCAACTCTGTGGTAAATATTTTAAACTGTAGATTTAGGTCTTGGCTCTTTGTGGGCATGGGTGGGAAAGGAACTAATTTAAAATACATGGAAAATGCAGAATATGATGGTAAATGTGCTTTTAGCAATTTCCAATATATTTTTTTTACAGGGTCTCATCTCTTCTTCTTTTTGCAGATGATTTGGTTTTGTTTGCATCTTCAAGCCTGGTAGTTGGGATGAGACACAGCTTCTCTAAAAGTGGTATCTCCCTGGGCTGGAGACTAGTTAGCAGCTTAAAATTGTGAGAAAATAGGTAAGTTTTCTGTTTCAGGCTCACTGAATTCTGAGTGTTTGGGACCAAGTAACTAGCAGTTTTTGAAAACCATAATCTATTTTTGCATGTACAACTTGCAAAACTGCATTCTAAGCCATTCACATTATTTTGTTGCCCACCTCCACCCACATCGTACCCACCTCGACCAGCTCTGTACTCAACTTGGAAGCTGCCTTTATGATTTCCTCTACCCGAGTGCACTACTACACATTTTATTTTTTTAATTAATATTGATCACTGCTATGGTTTGAAAAACTAGACATAAGGCTCAAATGTTTTTTGTCAAAGGAGAGCTTCTGTACAGGTGTCAGAATAGAGCTCTAGCACTTCTGAGACAAGTTCAGCAACTCTGAGAAACTCAACGCTCAAATCTTTTTGAACAACTGGCAAGACTGTGAGCCTCTGTGAGTCACGCTACCCATGAGACACTTTGAAGACTCTCCCTTTTGCAGTTCACAATTTGGTCGTTAAAAATTGTACCTCATTGAGATCCTACCTTAATTCTGAAATCATGGTTCTCAGCTGGACCAAGGCAGAATGCTTACTGCCGGTTGGGGGTCAGTCTTTCTATTTTGCAGTCTTGTTCAGGAGTGATGGCAGAATGGAGCAGGAGATGGACCAACAAACTGTACAGGTCCATCTATGTTCCATGACCTATGGTCATGTGGTCTCTTGGAGGAGGTCAAGATCTTAGATCTAAGTGGCTGAAATGGCCAGGTGGCCGGGCTCAGACTTGGAGTGAGGATCTCCATCATGAGGCCAGAGCTCGGAGGAGCACTGCTGCTCCTCCTCTTTGAAATGAGTCAGCCGAGGTGATTTGAACGTCTGATGCCTCTTGGGTGCTTTCCTCAAGGCCTGTCCCCCTGGAAGGAGACCCCGGGGCAGACCCAGAACTTTCTGGAAGGAGTACACATCCTTTCTGGCCTGGGAACACCTTCAGATGCCCCCCAGAAGGAGCTGAGCCAAGGAGCGTCTAGTTTCCTTCCTGGAACGATTACCTCTGTGAACAGACCTTGGATAAGGGAAGAAAATGGATCTCTGGATGGATAAAAATAATCAAGTGTATTTCTTGATTAAGTATTTAACCTCCTGCATTTGTTGCACACTCTGGTGTGGAATTTATTTATTGATTTATTGTGGTAAGCATGGTCAGCATGGACTATATTGCACACAGTGGTCCCTTTACATTATGGAATCTTTTATTCAAAGTTATTTTTGATGAATAACAGGTTTTAAAAATTCTTTACATAAGAATTTTGGGCCCATATCACTGTCTAACCTTTTTAGCTCCTGGAACTGTTTTCCCATTTCAGTGAAGCCTTCAAATGAACACTTTCGAGAATGCTGGACCACAACTTTAAACCTTACTCCAAATTATACAGCTAAAAAATGAGCAGAGGATATGGAAGAAGTGATAATATCCATGTTGGGGCCAGATCCCAGAAACGATGCCATTTGTCAGCCGAGCCTCTACATTTTTGCCTTGAAAATAGCCAGTTTCAAATTTCCCTAAAAACTGTGGTTTCCAAATATGTTGTGCAGCAGTGTAATTCCTGTCAAAGGCCAACACACAATATCGAAGGAAAAAATGATTATAATCCTGTTTTTCTCTTATGTCAACTTTGCACATGATCTGTTTGCAAGAGTTTAAAATAAAGAATATTGTAAAAATTACTTAAGAAGAGCCTTAAACATGTATTGCAGCTATAGTAAAAAGCTTTGACCTTGTGTAAATGTGTGTATGTGTAACACTGGAACTATTACTATTACTCCAGAGTATTAGTTATTACTCCTTCGATTGACCATCTGCTGTCCTGCTTCCCTTAAGACATCCAGAGAGGAGAAAATAGACTCTTAATTTTGAGTGGACACTGGCCAAAACCACCGTGGCACTCATGATCCAAGGCCACTTGTGTCATTTTTTTCACTGGGCTTCCATGGTATACTTTTACAGGCACTTCCATTTACGCATTGATAAATGAGAAGGAGGCTTTTACTCTGCCACTTTTTTTATTTTATATCATTTAAAATCTGCAGTAAATCTGTTACAAAACAAATTTGTTCAAGCCAATAAAATCTCAATTTCTTGACATGTGGTTTTACACTTGTGTTGTTACATTAGTAACTGATAGTTATTTTGTTTGACTGGTAAATATAAACAGGAAATAAACAAATGCAGTATTTTTTGCCCCCACTTACTTTGAGGGCAGTTTTAAAAGAGGGTTATTTGTCTGAAGGACATAAAGAAAAAAGGAGCCTAACTACCATTGTGTTTCATGGGTAAACAATCTCTTCCCGAGACACTCTGGAACAATCTAAACAGTTTAAAACATTTCCTGCTTGATGAAACCTTGTTCAATTTCCTGTGCTGTGGACCCCTTAGAAAGGCCTGACATGCCGACTTGTGCCCAAATTCTCCTGGATGGGAATTACAAACAGGGACTGCGCGAGCAGTCGATCAGGACCTGCTCTCCCCCATGAATGAATTTACTTCAATTAGAGGCTGCAGTCAAGCACAAGAGGATAGAGTGTGTCGTCTTTTATGAACATTTATTGTTACACAGTGTAATGACCATGCACGCTGTGACCCGGGCTAATGACACCATAGATTAACTCCAGCGGGTTGCCTTTGGTAAAGTCCAAAACTATTCCGAAAGTATTGATTTCAAGGCTTGCTGTGAAATTGAACTGTCAGGTGTTCCACCGGGCCTTGATATGATATCGATTGCTCATGCTTAACGACCAACAAAGAGTCTGGTTACCTGAAACAGCTCGAACGGGGGCCAACTTCACCCCTCCCCAACAGCTTATTGGAATTTTAAATAGAAATTTGATAAACTCTGGCTCTTTGGGGAATATGAATGTTACTGCAC
The DNA here is from genome assembly GCA_028566095.1 of Kryptolebias brasiliensis. Classification (NCBI taxonomy): domain Eukaryota; kingdom Metazoa; phylum Chordata; class Actinopteri; order Cyprinodontiformes; family Rivulidae; genus Kryptolebias; species Kryptolebias brasiliensis. Next base: position 1,431,667 of record JAOXNZ010000188.1, on the reverse strand, counting down.
GGCCTCAAGACAGTTTCTTTCTGCTCTCACTCAGAAGACTCAGACCATTAGCCATGCTTAGTAATGTGAATCCACTTCTCCATTATCCAAAGAGCTACAGTGACAGGGTGCTTATGGATCCACTCATGAATGCAGGTTAGAGCTCCTGAGGACCTTATCCAAGAGCAACACTTTGACGGGCAACAAAAGTTTAAAACTTTCTCTAAAATTTTCCAAGAAAAATATGCATTCGAAAAATTGCCTATAGGTTTAAATTCATGAACATTAACAGTGTAATCTAATCAAATATCAAAATGTTGCCAGATGACATGCATAGGAACATGGACATGTAATAATAAAATTCTTCATTTAATTTGACTTTTATGTCAATTAAAACAGAAGACACATGTCTTATTAACTTTATATAGTTATTAATCACACTTTGCAATGATTAACAATAAGGATAAAGAGTGATGAAGAGTTTCAGGTGTTTTTGTCCCATTCTGTTTACAAACTTCCTGCCTTAAAGTGTCCAACAGTACAGGATCGTCTTCATCAGAGTTTTAGTGTCTCTGTTGGGGACAGGTTAGGACTGCAGTCCAGAACCTGTCTCCTCTTCTTCCTCTGTGTTTGGAATCTGAGCAGAACGTGTTTTTATGTCATCTTTGTGAAAAAAAAATACTCTGATGTCCTTGGAAAAGATGTGGTTCTTGACGGCAGCAGATGTTGCAGTAATGCTCCCATCAGAACCCTGATCCAAGCCTGGACCTTCACAGAACTGGGCTTTTGGGCTTGTTGCTGATATCAAAATGTTGCATTGTTGAACCTGACAAACCTGACTTGCTCTCTGAATTTTCTCCATATTCCTTGAATAGTTTCATGACACTCTGCAATAAAATTAAACTAAATAAATCCAGAATTTTCTTTTTCATTCTAATTTTGTTTAGATTTTTAGGTTGTTTTTAACTCTATTCTCGAATTTACCATTTTCTTATTTGAGGTAAAGATGAGTGGCAATAAGGAAAAAAAAACAGCTGCATATATTTTCTCTCTCTCCATACACTCCAGTTTAATTAGAGTATCTTCAGCTGAGCCGAGTGGTGTCAGTGAGTGCATAGAAGCAATCAGCACCCCGCATGGCAGGAGTCAAATGCCTTTGATCAGCTCATGGAGACTGATCCACAGCGACTGCAAGGAGGTGTGGGTGATCCCATTGGCCTCCGCATGCCAGTCAAGACAGCCGCCATCGTGGTAGCAACCTGCGCCCCTCTCTGGGCCGCTCACGCTGTGAAGATGTTAATGTCAGAAACTGTCCCAATGTGCTTCTGCCACCTCACTCTGTTTCTGTGGGTGTTTAAGAAGCATTAATTCATTTCACTCAGTTTCATATTAAATGCTGTGATCAGTGGTGGTGCAACCCTCAGAAGAATGAAAGAAGGAAAATAAAAACTTTATTTAGACCAGTTAAGTTTTATTGTGACCTCACTCCTATGCACATGGTGTGTTTTTGTTTTACTGTGGTGGGCTAGGGTAAAAGGGCCTCTCATTTATTCCAAACCATTGAGTTAGGGTTGAGTGGGGAGTGGGGGAGTCCATTTCTTGTTGGGACTAAAACATATTTTAGCTTCTGACTGATTCTTTGTTTGTTTCTTGTGATGCAAAATTTGTGAGAATAAATTCCCATAGTCATAATAATAATAACTTCAAAAATGTTTTATTATTTTTATGTTAAACTGTTTTTTAAATTGATGCCACCTGAACACTTCAAATAATTACCTTCAGACTTGTTCTGATCAGTTTCATGCCATTTCAAATTTTAAAAGACTTTTAAAAATGTGACAAGCAGTGATCTGCCAGTTGGAGAACAAAAACTTGAAATATCTCTGCTTCAGGATGTTGATGATCAAATATCCTGTTGGGAGGTTGGTAGTTTGATCTCCAGCTTTGGTTCAAATGTTCTTGACAATCACTGAGTCCAGCTGTTCCATAGTTGCTTCTTCTGAAATGCTTTGAATGATCCAGAAAACAACATGAATTTCCTCATCAGCCTGTAGGTCATTTGGCCAACATGTCTTTATGTATTTTTACTGTTTTTCACATACCTACTTATTTCTGTCCTTGTTCCCATTTAGATCAACAGAAATATATGTAAAGCCCCATTCAGTGCTTTTCCCCCTCCATTTTCCATCACCTAAGGCCACACAATCCCTAATCCCTAATAGACTGTAATAATATCTGGAGAATGCTGTGAGAGTCTGTTTTTTTCTGTGTTTCTGAGCCTCACAGATGGTTGGAAATCAGCTTCTACAAACGTATTGCTTGTTTTAGATGAGAGACAGTCTGATAATCTCACTGAGACTTTTAAACTTTATGAAAAATTTAAGGATTTTACTTAAACATCTTAAAAGTTGTTTCTGTAAATGTGTGTGGTGCAGAAGTTTTTATACACTAGCTTCTGTGGAGCAGATTATTGCAGCTTCTTCTGGAGGGTCTGCAGACAAACTAACATATAGTCCTGAATGTTTCACACATTCTTAGGACCTTTTTAAATCAGAGTGAATAAAACACAACTGGATGGTTGGTTCTGGATGGTCAGATCCCAAACATATTGAGGCCAATGTTTTATAACTGCACAGCAAACATGTACAATATATGCCATGATCCTTTAAACTGCTGCCTGGATTTGGTGAAAACAAAACAAAAAGAAAAACAGAAAATCTTGTGAGAAGACACAGAAAGCAGCAATAGGGAAATACAAATTTGCTTTAAAAATGGAAAAAGTGAAAGAATCATGAGGTTTTGTTATCCGAACAACATTTGTCTCTTGGCAAACCTGTTTTTTCTGCTCTTGTTGAAATTTATTTACTCAGACTTTTTCTCCTGCGTTCGCTCACAAAATTACAGACGGTTACATGAACATGCAGAGATATTCCTATGTACAATTTCCACAATTAGAGTAGAGCACAACAGCGTATTTTAGTCAGACACTCTTGTTCTCTCATTAACTCGTGCTGGCAAACTGACTCATGTTCTGTTCTTCTGAAAGCACAAGGCATTAGCTGCAGGACTTACATGATAAATGGTTTGTTTCATGGTGAAATCTGAAGGAAATTATTTGCGTAAATAAACTTCTATCAGCCAAACGTTTTTTGAAGAGGTGAAAATTGATGTGTGAAGCTCAGCAAGTCGCAGCACAGCATGCCATCAAAACAGATAACTCCTTAGTTTTAAACCTCATCAAAATGCTTCTATAATGCTCTTTCCTGTTATTAAGTAAGACATAAACCTGAGCTCAGGTCTTTGAAATCCATTGCAGATTATTTCAATCAGAGCAGACAAACATCATCTGTAGTTCCGCCACAAGCTGAAAGAAAAGAAAAAGCTGCTGTTGTTACAGTCTGTGAGTAAAAGTGCAAATTGTGCGTGGCCAGAGTTGGAGAAGCCAGGAAACAAGTCTGCTTGTGTGAAAGACGAATCAGGCCTGCGAGCCACTGAGTTTATTTGTGTTCCTCAACTATAACAAGACACTTTTTTACATCGGTGGCCAAAAGTAGAAAAGGAGGGAGAGGAACTGGATGAGCTGTTTTTGTAGCTATTAGTTTTGCTGTTCAGCCACAAAAACTGTACTTTGATTTGATTTAAATCTACGATTTTTGTTGTCCGAAGACAGAAACAAAATAAAATGGCCACTTTTAAATATCACACATCACAACAAGTTAAAACAAATTTATGGTTCTGAGCTGAATGAAAAACAAAAGTCACAAAGATAAAAGCCGAGCTGATTAAAGAAGAGAGCATATTGTTAGCATGTCTGAGTCACTGAACATGGCCGTTTATTAGGTAAACAACTTAATCACAACACATGAGCCTGAAACGGCACGGAGCCTCGTGGTTGGCAGAGTTCACATCGCTGCACATTAGGAATGCTTTTTCACTCCCTATTTTCTTGGTTATGCATGATTTCCTTTGATATACAATCCATCTGGATGTATGTGGAGAAATAATCAAGCACACATTCCACTCATGCCCACAGATGAAGATTATATGTTCCAACACTCTGAAGCTCCTAAAGAAAACTTAGCTCTGCTAATAGCTTCTGATTGAGACGTTAGACACTGAAGAAACTAAACATTTCTACTTGTTTTTACTTTCATACCACAGCAGTGTCAGATATAAAACTATTAAAAATGTTTTAATGATGAATAAACTTTGAAAAGAAGAAGAAGATTCCAAAAGGATATAAATAAAACTGTTAAAGTGCCTCATTTTAAGGACCTTTATGAAGCGGACCTGCTCAGGTCCCTGCAGACCTGAAACCCAAGTCAACATCCTGCCAACCAAACAATACATTTAAGATACATAAGCAGCAAAAAACCTTATGACATGATACGATTATCCCGTTTTTTGATTTCTCTCTCCTACAGTGTTCATACAATTACATTCATGTGGCCATTTATGCTAATTAGATAATATGATGTCATTTAGTGGCTTTTAGGACAGCCTATAGCTACTGTCCTGACGGAGGAGTTGCTCTAAAAGAAAAACATTCGTAATACACAAACATAACTTTTCTGTTGTTTGTCAAAGTGGATGTTTGTAGAAACAAACCAGTCTGCAGAATTTTAATTTATTAATTACATAAATCAGTTTTATTGGTACAAAGTTGTAATAAACGGATGCATCTAGATTTAATCCCTAACAACACTGGTACACGACTGCTTTACCAAACCATTCTTATCATTCATGTATCTGTCCATGAGTTGGTTAATCTTCACAGCCATAATGCATACACATTCAGAAACGTTCTCCCAGTTCTGATCCGAGCTGTCTCTAAGGAAACGCAGCTCCGGTGTTGCATATGTACGAGTACATAAAAGAAATCAGAAAACCCTGAAGTCATGAAGCAGAGAAGTGTTTGTGCGTTTCAGTGTGTGTACCTGCAGGCTTCTGTTTGCACAAACTGTTTCTTTGATGTCGACACAACTGTGCAGTTATGCTTTCTGGCGTTGTTCTGTGCTCCGCCACATTGTTAAAGTCAGTAACCGGAGGAGGGTGAGGGGGGTTAAGCGTGGGTGTCCTCTGTGTTTTCCAGGAACGACAGCCACAGCGAGGATGGCAGAAATGACCAGTCTGTTGTTAGAGATAAGGTTTTGTTGAAATCACACGCTTGGCATCTGAGGGGACCAGGCCATGCGGAGGTAGACCCTGAGCTTTAATTTCTTCCATGTCTGTCCTGCATGTACAAGCTCACTTTGACACAAATACACAAACGATGTGGTTTTGTGAAGCTGCTCACTGACCTGAAGCAGTCACCTCAAACCCAGCCACGTAGGATCAGAACTACCAGGTAATAAATGGGGGTTTAGATTTTCCAAAACAGTGATTTTCTTGGGTGACTGATGGTGTAGCTGAAGTAAATCTGCTGCTTCTGGAAGGACCAGCTCAAAAACAACAAATACCCAAATACGAGCTGCCGATCGAGAGACTTAACTGAACCTGAGAGACAACACATAAATGCTTCAGGAATACTTCAGTACATAACAAAGCCAGAGTCACAACAAAAGCATTAGAAAAGGGAAAATAGTTTGTAAGTTACACATTTTATATTTCATTAAACTTTTTATTCACTTATTACAAATTAAAGTCCTAACTTTCTCTGAGGGAATGCTAGTGCTGGTCTTTCAAGCCAAAGTTTTAAACTTAATATCATCTGATGATGAGAAAAAACTGATTATAGTCGTTTTGTTTATGACATTATGCACGCTTTCAGGATAGATCTTTGGATATGACTCCCAGCTATCATGTCTAATTTTAGCTCAATGTATGTAAAATTGACTGAATTAGAACTATTTATGAGCTTGCTAACGTTGATTAGCGGTGGCAGCCATCTTGATTCAGATCATTAATTTGCAGATGTTCATCCAATACTTACTTTGTGAGAGTTTGATTAAAATTTGTCCCCTGCTTCATGAGATATTTTGCTAACAGACAAACAAGATTGATTCCAAGAGTTAACGTCAAAGTTTTAAGCAAAGATGTTGCACACTGAGCAACATTTAAATTATGGGCCTCAGGGGTTATTAGGTATTAATCAATGTGTCAAAATATGTGCATTTTCATGAGAAATACAGCCTATATTTCTATCAAATCAATGCTATAATTTTGTTTAGTTTGTTTTGTTTCCCTTAAACCAGTGGTTGATTAAAATGCTTGTTTGCTTTGATGATTTTCTTAGAACTTGGTTAAACTTGAATGTTCTCTGTTCATGTTCTCATTTTGTGGAGGAAGTTCCATATGATCATTATTAGCTCCTCCAAACTCTGGGCGCCATGTTTTGTCTCTGATTCTTTCCTTCTGATGACAACAACCACATTCATTACTGCTGACGCTCGCGCTCGCCTCAGCGTGTCAGGTTTTTAGGAGACAATTTAAATGAGAATAGTTTCTGTGACAGTTTTTTGGATGATGGAGCATGACAGGTCTTTGCTGTGGCTTTGGGACAGCAGGCGGTGGAACTGTGGGTGCTAGCATGGCAGAGGAGCAGTGGAAAAAAGGGGTGGTGGTGATAATGCAGAACGGATGCCCAGTCTGGTGCGGTGGGGACTAATTTTGCTCTCCAGGGCAACTGATGAGCCCCAGATGGACCGCCAGCTGCTTTGGGTTTGTGCGTTCAGGGAGGTGGGCGTCAAAGAGGAAGGAGCGGCATGTTGTGAAGAGCCAGTGTTCAGGTTGAAAGGCCCCTTCTGAATGAAAGTTTCAACTCAGTTCTACAGTATATGTTATGTTTTTGCTCACTGTTTTTCTTTGCAGTTCCACCAGGAGGGGCTTCTATTATTATCCAGAAAGGCTCTCAAGGTGCTCTGGATCACTAGACCTGAATAAGTGAAGTCAAAGTGTCCATCTGCCACTTTTCTGTCCTATGCCCACCTCCCCTACCAGAGAAGTAATTAAAAGGCCACCTGATATCCTGCCTGGTGGTGCTCTTAAGCTGATAATACACTGCAACACACAGCAGACTGGATGTTGATGGACTGGCCTCAAGATGAGCCTCTCATGTGAATAAACATCTCATAAAGAAGGGTGGATGATCCTCCTGCCAAACACTTACATGAATATGAAACACAACCCATTCTGCTTGTCTTTGAAAGAGTAGCTCTCTTTTTTTTAGGCATCTGATTATGGGATGAGCATCCAGACTGAACCGCTTGTCAATCTATTGCTCGTTAATTTGGAAGATTGCCCCCCGACCAGCCTGCAGTTTAGCTTATTAGACATCCTGTGTATTTCCTTTTTTTTTGTTTTCCCTCCGGTCTCATCAGCTCCATTGAGACAATCCCCCCTGCAGAAAAACCCCTCTGTGTATGGTTTGGTGGATCATTATTTGCCATCCGTATAACCACAGTCCACAGCTGCGTACACTGTGGATTTTCTGCCCGAACAACAGAGACAACAAAACAAATGGGGCTAAGAGAAAGCAAATGTGAGTATCTAAGCAAAGCGAGAGTGCAGCAGACATTCATGATGCACAATTTAACTCCAGTGCCAGTTTCCCATCATCCTCTGCATCCTGCATCCTAATCAAGACCTACTGACAAAACTGGATACTAAGCCAGTTGTAATGCACTATTTCACTGCAGATACACAAATACTTAATCACATAAAACAGTATGTCTTTTTAAAACACTCACATGTAGCTGTCAACCACAAACTAACTGTTAATTCAACACAAGTTAACCCATGTAGACCCCCCTCCTTTCCAGCAGGATGCACATTTAATTTGATTATTTTTAAGAATCAATAACATCTGGTGAGACTACTCTTATGGAGGTGGTTGATATGTCTTAAGGCCATGCCAGGCACGGTTAAAGGGATGGTCTGGTCATTTTTGAAGTGTCATATAGTTATCAATAGCTAGTACCTCATCACCTGTATTGCACAGAGTATAGTCTTCATCCAGGCTAGGCTAGGCCAGTCAGGGAGTTTACTCAAACAAGTCTTAAACTAAAGACTAAACCAGTCTTTCTCAAAAATGACTTATCGATGTGAAAGAATGCAACATTAGCTAATATTAAACTTCTACATTTTTGCATAATGCTGTTTGTTTAGTTTGTTGCTGTCAGTGTTACTACATGAATGGATGAGTGCGGAGTATAGATGTTTATGATGATGGTGCTGAAGCTGTTGAATGGATCAGTCCACCAGGAGTCCAGTGAACCTTTGACTGATTACATGTGCTGATCACGCAGACTTTTACATTTACTCCATTAATACAGTTTTAATAAATCTTTTGATCATTCCTTAAGTGTTTATATTTTAGGCAGCTGAGAGATACCCGTCTTGAAAATAAATACATGTGGATGAGTCTACCTTTAGCTTCGATGTGAAGGCAAGTGTTGCAGCCTGTTAATTCACTCCAGATATTGAAGAACAAAAGCTGTCTCCCTCTCTGTTCCCAAACCATGAAAGACGCAGAGAACTCCCTTACAGCAGAGGATGATAAAAGAGGATGTTCCTCATCTGGAAACCATCTCTGCACTGTCCTGGATCCACACCACAGCTCACAAGCGTCACTTGCCAAGCATCCATTACAAGTGCTTGGCCTGTTCTGGTTAAAATGAACAAAAGCCAAGACTTTACTTTATTCTTCTGGTCGGAGTCAAACATCTGATGGGCTCCAAAGATAACACCAGAGAAGGCTCAGTATTTACTGTGTTTGTGTTCTTTCTGCTCTTTGTGTGCACATGGCTGACTAAAACCATGCCATGTTTCTCAGACTCAGATACGGACCATTTTCTTCTCCTGAACTTCTTCAGTCTCAGATTTTCTCTTTTTGCCAACTGCTGAGGTCAAAGGTGACTTTACAAAGGATCAGCTTTTAAAGTCAACCCTGTTTAAGATGCAACAACTGACCTTCAAAAACACAAATAGGCTACAACTCAGCAAATTTAACAGATATTAGGGTAAAATCTGAAGTGGTAGTAGCTGAGCATTGTCTCATACTTTGAGTGCAATACATTGCATGACATCTTTGCTTAAAACTTTGGCAATAACTGTTAAAATCAACCCTGAATTTCTGTTAGCATGTCTCATGATCCACTGGACAGATTTCAGTGAAACTTTTATGAAGTAATTTGGCTGTAGCTCAATCAAACTTAACTAATTAACTTTTGGATTAACCCATTTCAACATGGCTGCCACAGTTAATCAGCCTTAGCCTACACCAACATGGCTATAACTGGGTAAACTTTACAGGTGTTAAGCCAAAATCACACATACTCACAATATGATATATAGCAAAAACGTGTTATAATATGAATACGTGGCATATAATTGTGATAAAGGAATTAACATTATTCACCTTAACCTCTAGATGATAAATTATAAAAAGGTCCACCTATGTGGGTTTGTGGTGAAATGTATTCTAGATTTAGACTGAATTTAAGGGTTATGCAAATGTAAGAAAAGACTGCTTCTATAACTACTACTTTTTTAAAAACTGCTATTTTATGTCAGGTAAAACTCCAGTATGTAAATTCTCTCTCTGTTTGCCAAACTTTTTGGTGGTAAATTAAAAAATAAAGGAAATAAAAATTCTCCAGCAGCACGAAGAAACCCAGAGACAAACTAACGCAATCTTTTCTTTTCATTACATAAAACATGTTTCTTTTCTGTGTGGAATATTGTTCATTAAAATGATTGTTTTTTATGTTCCGTGTTATTAATACTGCCACACATCTTTGTTTGCTTATTTACTTTAGTGTCACTGTGCTTTCTTTATGTCATAAATTACTTTATACTAATTACGATAGAATATAATGAACAGTGGTGAATTTTATTTGGTAAATCTAGCCCAGCCTTGTCTGGAGAAGACTTACGACATATTTTTGCATAAAACTTTAACTAAAATATGACAGTTAAATCTCATTTGTTAAATCCTTCGGTTAAAACTCTAGTGCTGCAAATATGTTTCTTTTATTTTTTTAGCTCTAAAAATGAATAAATATTAGTCGAACCAGATTAACATTTTCTCCTAACAGAAACAATCTTATGACAATACATTTTATTTGGTATTTGGTTAATGAACACGTCCTGAAAATAAAAATAAACTTACTGTATGTTTCCATGCAGCTCATGCACAACAAACACATTCACTGATGAGCTCAGGTATAATCTCTTCCGAAAGGTTTAGTTCAGCTTTCCTGCATTAAGTTAGCAAATTAGCAGTCTAATGATACACAAATAACTATTATTATTTTGGGCACACATGCGACTTGTTTTCCAGCTTGTTCTGCATGAACCCATACCAAGTCAATATGCTAAATTCAACCTCCTGGGCATGAGAAGATTGTCAAAATCTTTTGCACACAGATAAAATAATAACAGAAAAGCATTTTTTAAATTTTTGTTTTTACATAAATCCTGTAGATACAAAGTATTTTTTACCCTTTTCATAAAAATGCTCAGAACCCTAAACAGTATATACTGAAAAAGAATGAAACAGATTTCGTATAGCCCTACATGATGATTTACCTGTTTTATCCTGATATTTGCCTGAAGATCTCAGGGGTTCAAACTAAAATTTAACACAATCCTCAGTATAACTGCTCACCTGCTACCAGCAACAAAAACATCAGAATATTATAAACATAAAGCCTGGAGAAGAGTCAGATAACAGCTCTGTTCACTGTGCCTCCATACTGGGAACATAATAAAGATGTGAGGGAAACAAATGGAGGAAAGGTTCTGTGGCATGTAGTAACCAGAGGGTCCTTCTCTTAATTTGGTAGAATGAAATAAACATCTAACAGAAACTATATTGAATTGTGCAAAGTAAAGGTCAGAGTCTGGTGAGTGCAGGGAGGAGAAAGCCCACATTCAACCTGCTTTTCAGCTTGTTATGCATCAATTTTCATTCGGCAAACATTCCTGTGTGACAGTTGACCTTATCTCGGTACCCTGAAATATGGCCGTCAGAGAGCTTGATGGAAAACACGTTCATTTTATGAACTATAATATGTTGAGTTAATTCCCAGTTAAATGTCAGGTGAAATGCTGGTCAAAGGTTTTTCTTTCTTTCTTGCTGGTGTTTGAACCGATGCGTTCCACCTGATGACTGATTTTAATAAACCCTCCCCCAGCCTGCTTGTCTCACACTGATTGTTAGGCTAATTTGTTACTCAAGAAATGTCATTAACTTCTTCTAATTTACAAAACTACATTAAGATTTGCTATACGAGTCTATTTTAAATGTCAGATGGTCAAAAACATCAGTCGAAACTAAAAATGCAGTCAGATATCTGAAGGTTCCTTATTGAAACTTGTAGAGTCAAGGTGACCTGTAGGCTGTTAACGACACCATGAGGAGCGTTTTATGGATGCCCATGTCTATTTTTACACACATTTGAGTTTTTTTTGGACAAAGTCTCTAATGTTTTTGATCCAAACCTTCAGATAAGAAATGAAATGGGACAAACTGTAAAGGTTAATTGTGGAAGTCTCTGTGTTTCAGATCATAGCAGATGGATAAGACTTTAGATGATTCTCCTTCTTGCCACTTTTCACCCAGCGTGACTCCAGAGAGGAATAAAGTCTATTCATCCTCCAAGATCTTGGTTCCAGGACCGGTCCAGTGAATCAAAGACAACCTGACAATTATGTGTTGATGTCGCTCAACTTGGCTCAAGACTTTCCTTTCTGATAAATCCTATAGTT
>JAOXNZ010000188.1:1405795-1417104 GCA_028566095.1 Kryptolebias brasiliensis | reverse complement strand
ATTTTACATGTTTCAAAAGCTTGTGTTGTTGATGTTTGTGAAAAATATCTGTCTCATACTTATTTTAATGTTTTTTCAATTAGTTAGATAAGTAAACTATAACAATTAAATGTTTAAAAAACTAAATAAAATGTGAATTCAACTCTTACCTACTATTTCCAATAAAAAGTTACTAAGTTAAAGGCCTAAATAAATAAGAAAATGTTGTTAGATGACAACATGCTTCTCATATCAGGCTCTTACTTCTTTCTTATCTGTGATCCATTGTTCTGTATCTTACTGCAATAAAATTTCACAAGTCACATTTTTTTTGTTGCCAGATGGTTGAGTAAGTTTGAAATCATCACTGAAGCGTCCCACTGAGACTGCATGTAAGACTGCTGCTCTGCTTTGATGATAATCTCATAAAATCACCATCAACATACGTATAAACATCTTTGCTGTGATTTTTGTTGCATTTACCTGCGTTGTCTAACAGGACTGAATAAGTACAGGAAATGAATGAGTGAGAATGTCATTCCCACAATGACAAAACTGCAAATATGTGAAGAGCTCAGGATTGCTGATGCTGCGTTTGTGTCACTGACTAAGCAAAATGAAATTTAGATATTTTTCCTGTGCAAAATATAGATCTCAGTCCTGCAGAGAAGTGATGGAAGCGGTTGCCCTAGAATATGAAAGATTTGTTCTTAGTTGCTTTATGAAGTCACTATGCAGATCTGAAAAGTATTTCAATCAAGCAAAAACAAGTTTGCAGCAGCGGCTGAATCTCCAACATAAATAAAGGAAAATCCATCATAAACTTCATCTTGTCATTTTATGTCATTAGCACAGATTAAATAGGGTGCTGGTCAACTGGTACCCACAGTTTCTCCCCAGTGTTTTGTTAGGATGATTCATTAGTACGTTTCAATGCTCTGTTTTGTTGGTGCATTTTTTTTCCCAAAATGGTTCCTGTTTCACACTTATACAGTGTATATGCACATATCCTTACTTCCTCTGTCTTAAGGTCAGGGTTATCCAGAAAACATCTCCAGCCTTGAATGATAATAGATTTAATATAATATTAGTCCAAACTGACCAATGCTGCAAAATATAACCTAGCAGAGGTACAAAATGGAGCCAGTAAAATAACATATGGCTTGACTTGATTTCTATTGTTTTATTTATAGTACATGTTCTATATCTACGCTTTGACAATGAAGTCAGGATGATTTATTTACGGCTGTAAGGGCAGAATTTCAGCACATGCAGGATGTGGATGTGTGCTGTGCTCCCTATTATTGCACCTTTGTACTGGTGAAAAAAACAAACTCTTTTTGGGTTCAGTTGGTGCCGAAATGATTTGATTTCAGGGGCAAGAGATATTTGCATTTCAACCATGCCTGAACACGGGCCTCAATTGAATAAATTCAGTGTCCACTGATCTGGGAAAGCAGTCGCTGCAAACAGAGAATATTGAGTGGTTTCACACTAAAGACTGGTCAAACAGAAAGACACAGGAGTGATTTCTCTCACCTCTCACTCTTTCTGGCTGGCTGAATGACGGTGTGACAAAGCCGCCCTGGGAGTGTGTCGGAGAAGGGACGAGGAAGTCAGGGCTGTGACGAGTGTTTGCTCGACTGGAGGAAGATGACAAAGGCAGCGGCAGTAACGCTGGCAGACTGTGAGATGGAATGCAATGTGCAAAAAAGAATTCTTCTTCTTCACACTTGAGCTCAGTCATACTAGGTTCCCACTTTTTACCTGCAGGTATAAGATTTTCACCGTCTCTGGAACTTCAACGGCGTTTTAAAGTCTGACTTTTAAACAGCTCTTGGTAAAAATGAAACCATCTTGTTCAGAACAGAGAACTGCATCAACGAGCCTTTCTGGTAATCCTTCTGCTGATTAAAAAGCTTTTTAACAAGATCATCCTGGGTGGCACTAACTGTCACTGACAGGACGTTATTGCCCAAGTGAAGTGCCTCTGATCCGACTTTAATAAATGTTAGCTTGTCATGGCCACTAAAGCTGATAGAGTAGAATCCCACAGTATATTACAAAATGCCAGGCAGCATAACAACCATGACTTACATGTGCTCTCTGAGCCTCCTCTTCATATCCAGGCTGTCTCAAAAGTCCAGATAAGCGCATAAAAATATGACAGATTAATTGATTTTTTTTTTCTTTTGCTTCAGTGAAACGTGGATCAAATAAATATTTTTTGTGTAGTACTTTGAGTTTCACACAAGTTCTTCAGTGATAATTTGTTGGTATTTTTGTCTAAGAACAAGAAAACCAACTAACTACCAACTCCTAAAACGGTACAGTCCTGTTCCTCCTTTGAATGACTACATGAACCATAAAAATGAGTGAAACTGGATGACATGATAAAAATATAACGGCATACTGGTTTTTAGTTCTGGTTTGTGACCACTGGCAGTCTGCAGAGCGTCTTCTACCTGCCAAACCAGGTGATGGAAACATGCACACCAAGGCTCCATTTAGCAGATTTTTGTCTGAATGGGATTATTTTATTTAAAAAAACAAGCTTTGGGATAATTTTCAGTACATATATTGTCAAGAGTTTATATTCTGATCATTCTTTACTGTATTTATTGAAACAATAAATACAGAAGCTCCTAATGAGGTTTGTCACGTCTGCACGTTTTTTTATGTTTATTCTTAAAACATGTGATCGAAGTCCACTTTCCAATCAACTCGGTCTGGGAAACATGGCTTAAGATGTCTCCCAATGCAGCAATAATTCTGCTTCTTCCAAGTAAAGAGGCTAAAGTTTCCACTTAAATACTAATTTAAGAGGAGAATCCCTTGAAGGAATGCATATTACCTCTACCTCGAACGTCAAAGTTTGAAACAAAGATCTGTTAGCACTTGGAGAGTGAATTATTGTCCCTCCAAATGTTACGGCTCTACTTTCTTTGTCAAAGTCATCCACTTCATTTCCATCTCATTTTTTAACCACAACATGACAAATGTGAGCTTGTTCATGAAGTGTTTTTAGTAAATGACCACCATCTGTCGTCCCTTTGTATTAACCTTTACTCCTCCTCATTTGTGATCAGTCAAAGTAACATCTACAGCGCTTTCACTCAAACTCCACACAGCTATCATGAAAAGCTAAAAATCAGCAAATACCGCAGCTGGCTGATATATGTCCCGATTCAGCTGTTTTAAAGTACATATTTATGTTTAACAAACACCATCTGTTACACAAAGTGTTCTTCTCATGGATCCAGGGTTTATCTTTTCCTTTCAACACCAACAGATTTCTGAGGATCCTGCAGGAAATCTGGAAACTATGAATGAGTTAATAAGTTAATGTTGAGCACACGTCCAAGCTGTTAAAAAAGAAGGCATTTATTGAGGGAAAATTGTCACGTTTTAAATCATTCTTCGGAAATTTGAGAATCATTTTATTTTCTAACTAACTAAAATCTTTCAAATTTAATCTAAAAACAATGTGTGAGGCAGTGAGAGGTGAAACTCTTTTGTTGTTACATGAAAACCTCCTAAAACTATATTCTGCTTCCAGGCTAACATCTGCTTCTAACTTCAAGAAATTATTGACTTCGTTAGTTTAGTCCTAATTTTAGAATCATACTTTTCTTTTATGTTGTTTTGAGTAATCTAGCTGCTTCTGTAGACTTTGTTCTATTTTTGCTCTTCATAAATCAAAACCTTCGGCTCGTTCAGACGATGAATGCTACGATTTTTGGCTTTTCTAAACTTTATACTTTCCAAAATATTTAACTTAATTTACAAATATCTTTCCTGTAAAAATTAATTAACATCTCTTTAGTTCATTTAAAAACCTTGTTCTTTTTGAAATCTGCTTTAGCTCCATTTTAGTCTTTTTATGCTAATTTTAGCTTGTTTAAACTTTAAGCTAACCTTTTGCTATGTTTAGCTTTTAGTTGGCCTTTTGCTAGTTTTAGCTATTAATTTGCTTCTTTTACCTTTTTGCATTTGTTTTCCTCCTTTGAGCTTTTAGCTCGTATTCTGCTTCTTTTAGCTTTAACAACTCAGCTTCAGCTTCTTTCAGCAAAGTTACTCAGCATTTTTCTTTAGTTATTCCACGAAACAAAAACTGAAAGAAGTCAATCAAAATCTAAAACTTTATTCTAAATCTTCTAATTTTGACTGTTTTCCTGCCCTGTGTTATGGCAGCGATACAACAATAGGTCATAGGTCATGTTAACTTTAAGTTTTCTTTCTGTAATTTACTCATTTATGGGTGAGTACGTTCAGTGAAGGAGAGCATTTGTCTACATTTATTTATGCTGTTTAAACATAATTTGTGCTGTTCAACAATGCTGCAGTGACTCATTGTTTATTATAGACCACTGAGGTGGTCTATAATTATAATAAGTGCATTATTTGTCTTTTATTTAACCTTAGTTCATTTTTAATTGCACAAGATCTTTTAAATATGATAAGTACAAATTTAAAATACACCCTGCCGCTTTAGTTCCTGTCTCATCCCAAAGATAACTCAAAATACGATTGAAGATAAAACCAGCAGGGTGCATTTTAAATTTGTAGTTGCAGTCGTTTCTTCAGTTTTAAACCATCCTGTTTTCTTTGTCCATCCTGGCGAAAAGCAGCCCATTATTTCAACTGTAAATAAAGACCATAAAATGACTCTTTTTCTCCTTTAGTGGCACCAAAAAGCTCAGATTTTCTACAAACAACAAAGAAGTGGTGCTGATGCTTCCAGCTCGAGTCGTGCTTCGTGTTAGCTGTGATTTTTTTCATCATGCTGGAGTTTTATTGGTTGGAATTGTGTGTTTAGAGTAGAATGGATCTAAATCTCACTTTGAAGAAGAAAACAAACTTTCTATGTGTTCTGTCTCCCTGGTGTGTCTGAAATTTGCTTCAGTTTGACCATGTGTCATAAAGATAATTGACAAGAGAAGTAGACCAACAGCGTAAGTCAGACAGTGAGAGTGAGATCCCTGCAGGTAAGAGTCTGAGAGCCTGGATGGTAGCACAGCAGGTGAGCTCACGAGTGGGCGAGACTGATTCCCTTAGTGCTCAGCAGCTGCATCAACATCTGAGCAGGAAGTAAAGCATCAAATCTCCTAAGGATGTTCTCCGTTTCTACACACAATCAAACTTCTTTTTCAGCTGTAGAGTTTCTTCTGTTTCAGTGTAAAGAAGAGAAAAGCCTCTGGCTTTGCTGTGCTGTCAGCTTCTATTTCAGTAACTAACTCTGAGTTCAGAGTTACAGCAGATGTAACGCATTTATACAAGGAACACTGTGTTAGTACAAGCCTGTCCACAGATTTCTCTGTCTCAAACTTGTTGGGCCCTAGCACATTTGCATGTAGAAGATACAGCAGTTCCTTCTTTCCTGGAACTGAGAGACCTGTCCCAGAAGAGTGCAGCAACTTTCAGTCAGGAACGACAAGTTAACCCATCACAGCTGTTCTTGATCAGACAGATTTGCACCAATACAGGCAGTTTCTTTTGGGACATTGTTAAAATTAGGTGACAGCAGCTGGATTTGGGCCATCCATCCATTAATCTAATTGTTCTTGTATTATCTGTGGAGGGTCACAGATGTAACAGATCCAGGAGAGAAAACCTGACATCCCTCACTACAGCGACCCTCTCTAGCTCCTCCTGGGAGATCCCAAGGTGTTCCCAGTCCAGAGAGGATCCATAATCCCTCCAGTAAGTTCTGGCTCTCCCCAGGGTCTCTATCTAGAGGTACCTGCCCACAAAGCCTCCACAGGGAGGCATCCTAATCAGATGTTTGAACCACCTCAGCGGACCCCTCAACAGCTCGACTCTGAGCTCCTCCTGAAACCATTTGTGGGGTTTTGTGATTTTTCTGTTATTATCCACTTTTGGTTTTAATACATTTCAGCCCATTATTAGAATGTTTCATTATCTTTTTCTTTGTTGTGATGTTTATTTTTAATTTTTGATATCCTTTGTTCTTTCCTGTAGGTTTTGTTTTCATTGCTGTCAGAGTTAGTTTTTTTTTTTCATCGTTTTCCATTTTGTCTGGCAGTTGGGATTTGTCTTGGTTCCTTTGTTGCAGTGTGTTTTTGTTGCTGGTTTTCTTTGTTTCCTTTCTGTCACCTGTTTTGTTTTTGTTTTTCATAACCATTGGTTCTCAGCTCTCTGGATCACTCATTCATTACACCTGTTGCTCATTAGCTCTGCCCAAATGTTCTCATTCAACAATCGCCCACTCCAGTATATTTTAGGCCCTTTAGAGTCACTCAGTCCTGCTCAGATCCTGTTCCTCACTGTTCAGTGCTCTCATGTTCTGGTCCTGCCTTGGATTGGTTAGTTTTTGTTACTTGGAGCAAACAAATATTTTTTGATTTTTATCTGTCTGCCTGTCACCGCCTGCTTGTCTGCACCATGTGTTTACCATGCCATCAGTCTTTATACCTCCTGGATGATGAAGCTCCTCATCCTCATCCTATCTCTAAGGCTGAGCCCAACCGCTGTAGGCTGGTCGCCTTTCAGTCGGAGGGTTGGGTGTTTGATCCCAGCCCCTGCAGTGTCCCAAAGTGTCTTTGAGCAAGACACTGAACCCCCACTGCCCACCAACCTGCTCACTGATGAGAAAATATAAAGAAGTGTTTCATACTGAGTCAAAATGTACAACAGAAAGCACTGTGTGAGGAATGTATGGGTGAATGAGAAACTCTGTAAAACTCTTTGAAGAACCTACAGAGGTTAAAAAGTCGCTATGAGTGTGGACTATCCAGGATCTGGTTCTTTCAGTCATGATCCACACCTCATGACCACAGGTGAGGGATAGAAGACAGGCCAGTAAATCCAGAGCTTTGCCTTTCAGCTCAGCTCCTTCTTCATCCCAACAAACCGGAGCAACACCCTCCTGACTGCAGACAGAGCCCTGATCTGTCGGTCCATCTCCCGCTCCATCATTCCATCACTTAGAAACAAGACAACAAGATATTTGACAAATATGCCCACAGGCTGTAAAAAAGCTGTCAGACCTGAAATCTGACACCGATTCAGAAGTGGTTTATCACAAAAACTCTAAGGAACTGAATGAAAGGCACTGGACTTCACATTTTGATAAAGAAATTTAAAAAGAGGTCCATCTGTCGACTGAACTCTGAGGATTATCATGTCTTGAAAGATTAATAATTTAAATTGAAGTCTCTATATCTGTTCTTCTACAAATCCAATAAACATTTAACATAAATTGTTCTCATAAAATACTTGTTTAATTAATATTGTCAACATAAATACAAAATATAAGCATGAAACTAAAAAGTCTGAATGAGCAAAGAAGGTAATCACACTGTACATATATTTATTCCCTGAAACAGAGCATGGTGGCCTGTTATCACATCCGTCTCATAAAGTTAGACTGTTTTTGTTTGTTATTGACAGGTAATTAGGTTTCAGTGATGCAGAGAACCATTTAAAGCCTCTAACAGACAAAGGTGTAAACAGATTAGGCAAAGACAACAGAATCCTCCTCACCTGTGCGTCTCTTTGCTGAGTCAAACGAGCAGATTGGATCCATATTTTAATGTGTCAGTCGGCTACATGCAGTGGTGTTGCGAGCTAATCTGTCCTGCTTCTCTGCAAAATGATGCATGACATAACTCACTCTGATGGCATCCTGGCTCCGTAGGACTGACTAATGGGTTTTGCCTTGAGTGCTGAATCAAGGGAAACAAACAGGGGGCGGAACTGAACCAAGGCTGGGTCTCTGCCAAACACAACGGAGCCAAAGTTTTCCCATCTCTCATCTTTTACTGACTCCCATTCCAATCGCTGTTGATTTGTTATTGTTGTGGTAAAATCTACCCGCAGTTGTTGACTAACAGAACAGAGAAAGAAAAAGTAAGGCCTGATATCAGCGTTTTTGCTCCCCTCATTACACTGCGGCGGTCTCTTCTGTGTGCAAGTTGGTGCTTTTCAGCTGCAGAAAAACACAGAGGCACTGAGGGATGTGCAGCAGATGTGAACTGGGACTTTATTCCCAATGTCAAGTCATGTTCATCTAAAAGATATGCAATCATCCACTCCACTATCTGCACCCCATTATGATAATTGTATTTGTGGCAGTTCCCGCTCTAATAACTTGGCACAGGTGCAGGAGTGATTATCCTGCTGCACATTCAGACAGATCTGATCGTGCTCGGCAGCAGGACTGGGATTCAGAGCGAGCGGGAGAGATGGCGCCGTTTACAGAAGACAGTTACAGCTCTCACATTAGACATGCAGTAAAACAGTCATAAATGCTGATGAGCAAAATTCCCAAAGACCAGTGTTAGTTAATTAAAAAAGATAAAAATTCACCTTCTCATGTAGCCTTAAAGCTCTTTAAGTTGACTTGGGTTTCACCAGCATTTAATCTTTTGGTCATTTTAGGTTTGATTTTAACTCCAACTGTAAAACAAAGCCTGGATTACTGGTGTTCAGTTACTGGGTTTAAGGTCATGGTTTCAAACCTCTAACTATTTTCACCATTACTGCTGTTTAATTTCTCTTTACTAAGACCTGAAAGACAGTGTGGGTTTGTTTCTGTACTGAACACAGAGCGACGCGCCCTCCCCCATCTGTAGCTGTGAGCTCAGCTGTATTTAGAACCAAAACAAGGAAACTCTACTAAACTTTTTACCTTTTTACCTGAAATAATGTGATTGTTGTTTCTTATAAAAACAAAAACATTAGCATGTGTTGGGGAGCATCCTCAGCTACTACCACACCTAAACTTAGCTCAGTATCTGTAAAACTGATGGTC
This sequence comes from Kryptolebias brasiliensis, assembly GCA_028566095.1. NCBI lineage: Eukaryota > Metazoa > Chordata > Actinopteri > Cyprinodontiformes > Rivulidae > Kryptolebias > Kryptolebias brasiliensis. The sequence continues at coordinate 1,408,349 of JAOXNZ010000188.1, read as the reverse complement.
TCTAAGGTCGGATAGATGTGGCGGCCATCTTGAATCAGGTTGACTCCTAAAGTCAGTTTGTTATAGATGCACACTGAATGAGTCCTTTCTGAGAGTTGCATTAAAATCTGTTTACTGGTTTGAGATATTTTACTAACAGAAAAACACGCAGACACAGGCAGTTACATGATCGCCTGCCTTTCTTGTCAGCAGGTGATAAATATCCATCTATATTATATTCATTATTATAGCAACATGAGGTAATATTTTAAGAACCAGCAGTAGTGTTACACACATTTTTAGGTAAATAATGTGATATATTATTTTTAATTTAGTTTTATTTCTGTAATACTGTAAAGCATTAGTAATATAACTCAGACTGTTTCAGAACCAGAACCATCTGAAGAGTGTAAGTCCATCAGGATAGTTTATCACTTTAAGCCAACAAACAGATTAAAAATAATCCGAGGGATCATTTCACTGAAAACAGCAGTTTGGAAATATTTATTTAAACTCTCAGTTCAGAAATGTTTTAAATTAAACTTTAAAAATTTTCCACTACAATAAAACTAAAAGGTCCATTACATTAAAACTTTACTCACATAATTTAGTTTTTATTTAAAATTAAAAAGAGCTTTTAAAGCACAGAAACTCTGGATTTGTGTTTGTTTTGTGTTACAGTAAATTATCCTGGAGCCTCGCTGAGCCAACAGAACCGAACCCAGTTAATCTCAGTTCATACATTAAGTTTCACATGTTTCTGATTTTTATATTTCTGTTCTTGTTTTTACACATTTGTTAATGTTTGTTTTTAGCTGATTCCTCACAGTGAAACAGGCACCATCACATGATTGGTGCTATGAGCTCATTGGTGGGTGTGGTTCTGGGGGCACAGAGCGATTTGGACCGAACTCATCGGTTCTGCAGGTCTGAACTCAGAGTGAAGAGACTGGAAACGTTCAGCCAGAGAGGGCAGCAAAGCTCTGCTTTACAGCCTGGTGTCGAAGGGACCCTGTGGAGGTTTGGACCATAGCTTCTGTTTTGTTGCAGAGATAAGAAATGACCTGCAGATCCAGCAGCAAACAAACGTGATCAACAGATCAGTTCGTCTGCAGCTCTGAGGGGTAGCGACAAGCAGTAAGGAGCTGCAGGGGAGCAGGGTGGTAAAAACCACCTGAAGGTTTGTTTCTGCACAAAGCAAGACTTTAAATTCGGACATACACAATCCTTCCTACTCCTCCACAGCAAGTGGAGTTTTTAAATCTTGTTTTTTAAATCTCATGAAGGTCTAGTGACTGAAATATTACAACAATAAATTTCTGGACCGTGTGCAGAAGCGTCTTTTTACTGGTTTGGATTTAAACCTCATTTCAAACAAGTAGTTTTTATTTTCTTTTGTTTTCCTAAATGTTAATAATTATGCAGAAACACGACACCTTTACTTTATTGGGGTTCACAGGTATGAAAACCTGAAGCTGCCAAAATTACTATGAAACACTAACATGTTTAAATGGTTTAATAAATTTGCTACAAACTTCTGTTATTAACACTTTATTTCCATAAATCTATTTCAATACTTTACAATAAATTTACAATAAATGCTTCATTTACTTTGTTGTACTTAAACAAAAAACGCAATTATTTTGAGCATTTCTTTTGCAGATTCTTTCCTTATTATTTTCTCAACTATTTTTATTTTACTCTACTTGGTAATGCTCTTTATGTGGCACAACTGTCCCATGTTAATGAACCTTCTGCCCTCACCTTTTGTGTAATGAAGCAGAAATGCTCTGAAAATATAAACTAAAAAAAAACAGAAATATACAGTCTGTACTAAGAGTAAAAGAAGAAGGTCAAGAATAGAAAAACTCTTCTATTATTTATAAACCCAGGGCAATGTACATTCATTTAATTTGAAAAAAAGAATACTGTGGAAATAGAAATTTAAAAAGTTTAGCAAAATAAACAGAAAGAAAATCAAAGAAGAATTTGAGGAAAAAAATATGGGGCTAAAAAAACAATTACAGTATTTGTATATTTACTGAGTTATTTATATATTTTTTATAAAGATTTTCTCAAAGACTAAATTAATAAATATACAAATAAAAAATAATTAAACAAGCAGATAAGCACAAAGAACAAACTGTTGAACACTAGTCAAATATTTTCTTAAAATTTAAATTAAAAAAATTAAATGTGACGACAGATGAAACAAAATAATCTGAAGGGTTTTTAAAAACCTCCGACAGTCACTAATTATTCCCCTCAAACTTGTTTCTGTCAGTAATAACACGTATATGGAGGATTTGTTTTCAGTAGTAAAAATCAGATATTAAAAAAGGTCAAAGGTTACAGATTTATTTGATTTATTGTTAAAGTTTATGAGTGTCGGCTTTAAGATGTAATTGAGACAAAACAAAAAACCTGCTTTATTATCAATTATGTAAAAACTAAATACAAAAAAAAGAGAAAAAAGAACAAAGTGCTTAGGAAACAAAAGCATTTATAATTTTTGCCTGGTTGTATATTACTAATTAATGGTAGTGAATAATACACTTTTTATGGAAATAATCAG
>JAOXNZ010000188.1:1312889-1324820 GCA_028566095.1 Kryptolebias brasiliensis | reverse complement strand
GGCACATGTGGACGCAGCAGCTTGGCTCTCTCCAGTTAAAACCTCCAGAGAGTTCTGGGTTTGGCCTGGGGTCTCTTCCTAGTGGGTCATGTCCAAAAACCCTTCAAAGGAAGGCATTCTAATTAGATGCCTGAACCACCTCAGCTGACTCTTTTTAGTGAGGAAGAGCAGCGACTCTACTCTACGCCAAATGATGGAGCTCCTCACCTCATCTCTAAGACTGAGCCCGGCCGTCCTGCAGACGAAGATCATTTCAGCTGCTCGGGTCTGCTTGGATCCAGATGCTGACATGTAGTCATCTTTTCAAAGATTCACTGTAATTCTTCAGACCTTTAGGTTTGTTCTCTTACCCTTCTTTTGTTATTTTTGTCTCATTTGTACTGAGAATTTAAAGAAAATGGATATTCAGTATCAGCTCTTGTTAACACAGACTCAGATTTATAAAAGAAACCAACCCTTCCCAGCCTCAGAATGCTCCAACACATTTGTCAAATACTTTTGTGTTTTTTTTTCTAGAATGTTATACTTTGTTCAGGTACTTGAAAGCTGTTTTACTGAAGGTTTGTTCCCTCAAGTGAAAAAGGCCTAAAGAGCAACAGATTTTCCAAATTCAAAAAATGTCTGAAAAACATCTTTTCAGATCCAAGAACATTAAACAATGTTTAAACAACACTTAAGAAATTCAAAACACTTTACAGACTAAATAAAATCCAATCTTGCTAGATTCTTTTTTGCAACCTTCCTGAAGTATCTCTAAATACAGTGTGAGCCGTTCTCAGGTAGGCTGAGAGATCGTTAGTGGTGTTTTTATGAAGCAGTGTTAAGTTCCTCATCTCTAATTTAGTCTTAGTGCAATGAGCTGTTACTGTAAAAAAAGAGGTGCATTTGTTTGTTTGTATTCATCTATAAGAAACATGGACATTAACAAGTTTTTCTTGAAGTGCAACAAAATCTTTTTTTCTTTTTGTCCCTGAGTACCAAACTGCTGCACAACATCCAGTTAGTGAACTGCTCTCTTCTCACAGTAAACTCTAACTTTGAAGTGGTTGGATTTACTTTCATGTGATTATTTTCCAGCATCTTCATATCCATCTCTGAAAACATCCCGTCTCCCATCAGATTTACAGATTAGCCATGAAAAAGCCACTTCGAGGTCAACGAGTGCCACAGAAGAACAACGTCAGACGAGCTCAGTGCCATCTGCCTGTTGGCTGAAAACTTCTCATTGTTGCATTTTTAAACATTTTTACTTGGTTTGGAAGAAAACCCACTGAAAGGATTCACAGTGTTCCTTAACAGTAAATTTTAGATTAAAATTTTGAGGACTGTAATACATTATATCATTATTTGGTGTAAAATATCCAATTTGTCCATCCATTCTCTCTATCCTTTCTCTCTAATAATCATAAAAGAGTTTACATATAGTTGAAAAAACAACTTTTGTAATGAAGCAAAACCAGTTTAAGTGGAACCTTTTTCTTGTTCAAACTGAATTTAACTGAAGATTACCCAAAAATGTCAAGATGTGACTAAACAATGAGTTCATTAAAAAGCAAGATAACAAAAAATGCATAAAGCTTTTTTTTTTCCTTAATGAATCGATTCTCATTTCTGTGGCTCTTCAGAATTTTTTCAAGTGCTTTCCTTTTAATTACGTTGGAACAAAACCAGATTGCTTTTAATGAGGGGGAACTAGGCAGAACTAGCAGACTCGAGGGTATTTTAAATATAGCTTTTGGTAAAATGTCAAGAGGACTGAAGGAGGGTTTAAAACTCTCCAACGAATATGAGCTGCATCGTGAGCTACTCCCAAATTTAGGAGCATCAGTGGAGAGTGGCAGCAAAACGAGTCTAAGATACTGTAAAAAAAATAGCTCTGAACATCAGTCCAGCAAAGTTTTTCATCAGTTATTTTTCTCATCCCATCATTTTCTTATTGTAGTGCACACTGTGATGCCTAATAAATATGATTCTATATTTATTCCTAACTTACTGTAGTCTGAACATAATTGTGAGTAAATGACTTTAGCAAACACCTGCAGACTTGTGACTGGACTTGCACTATTGATACTTAAATTGTGCATGTGCAATACGATAGCACACATATTCACACATGCAAAACTTCACATTAAAAGTTTAGGCTTTCATAAGGCGCGTGAGGCCTCCAGAGTTCACAGATGGTCACATATTTTGCACATGGCTTTCCCATCAGCTCAGCACTCTGCTGTTGTCCCCGCTCTGATTTTTCCAACAGCGTTGGACGGTGATGACACTCTTCCACTGTCTCATCACACAGGGTGATTGGCAGTTTGGTCTCCAGGGGTTCAGTTTCTGTTAAAACCTCCAAAGAGAGACAGGCAGGAAAGACAACAAGGTCTGGAGGATTGTGATTGTCACAGCTCTGAGCACATTGGTGCGTGTTAGGTCTCAGTGTGTCTGGCAGCAGACTTTATATGAGCAGAATAAAAAACGGTGTTGTAAAGTGGAGTAGAGGGACTATCAGCATGAAGGTGCAATAATATGGACTGAAAGGGCCAAGGAGGTTGTTGTAAAATTTAATTTGTGTTCCAGTTAAATCTTGATATAATGAAGTTTGATGGAATAAGGTTTTTTATTATTATTGGAGAAAATTACAACTTCACACAAGTTGTTGCTTCACACCATCTGCCTGGAGTTTCAAGCACAACTACAGGTTTTTATGAACTTTGTCACCACATTATCTCCCACTGCACATCTCTTACTGCTGCTAGCGTTTTTTGGCATCAAAGTTAGATATAGGATAATTTTGCCTTTCAAAGTACACACAGGGAACCTCCAGTGTACGTATGAGGATACTTACAGGGTACCTAACTGGGTGCACTTGCTTTAGCCTTTTACACAACATTTGTTTAAAGTTCATATAACAAAGTGTTGGAAAAGCAGAGTGTTTGTGATGCACACACACCCTCTGAGGATTTAAGGACTGAGTCTTTCACACAGCACATCAACATTTAATAAAAATCATCTTTCTGGATATTTTCAGTGCTGCTTTTTTGATAGTTTGCAGAGTGAGGAGGAAGATAAGTTTCCATATGAAGTTTATTGGTTTAAGAGCTTCAGAAATCTGTAATCTTCCAACTGATAACCAGATTCAGATTTGAGCCATCTTAGCAGCGCTGCATCATAAGACTGTAATTCTGCCTTTCTAATTGAATTGACTGAAGTTTAGAACCGTTAATAGCTTTACGATTAACATTCATTTCTTTCTCTTTGCTAACACTGACACTGACACACGAAAGGAGTAGTAAACAAGTTCATCTCTTGTAAAATTGCAGGTAATGTCTTATCACCATGATTCAAACACCACCTCAACACATTATATATGTATGAAGATAGTAATTGTTTTTTAGATTTCTGTCTTTTTTAAATTACCCCTGTTATCACTGAGGATTACAGCTCTGCTCTCATCACTACGGACTGAAAGGAAATCATTTCTTTGGTACTCATTACCTGCCTGTTGTGAACAAATGTCATAGTGCTCGCTGATCCCTCTGATTTACTTTGATGCAGAGCATCTTTCTGAGGCAAAATGTATATTTCGGTCATACATATTTTATATTTTAATGCTTTTATGCAATTTCAAAGAATAATTACACATGGTTGCACATACAGTACAAAATAGTTAACATAAAAAAATCAAAGTTTTGGTTACTATTTCATCTGATTTTAGTTTATCTTAATATTTTTACAGAGTTAGAATATTTAAATATGTGTAATACATGAGACATTACCATTGGAGCCCATGGATGTTTATTTAAGGTGGACTGTATCAACAACCAAAATGCTTTTAGGCTTTCTGTTTTTTTCATCTGAGCAGGAAATAATCTATTCTAATAATTTCACAGGTCATGTTCTCAGTTGTCCACACCAAACACCGGGAGTGGGAGGCCTTTTCACACAAGTCACTGATGATGCCATGTAATATTTCTTTTATTCCCTCTGAAGCATGATAATCTCAATGACAATCTCAAATCTCAATCTCAAATGACAACAGCATCGAGAGAGCAATAAAACACTTCCAATCTCTCGGCTGTTTGTCCGCAGCTTGTCATGGATTATTTTTGCAAAGGAAACCAACCATATCAAAGCAGATATGATGATTTTATGCCCCCAGAAGATTGCCATGCATGGTGTTTGTGTGTGGTAATATGGCAGTTTTATGGTCCATGCATGATGAAGAACAGCTTTACTTACATTGCTTTTTTCATTTGTGCTTTTATACATTCAAACAAAAGTGTTCTAAAATAAAAAGATGCATTAACAATAATACACTGTGTACCAACACTTCAAAAATGCCTAATAATCAAGACCATCAAATGTAAATCAATGATATTTTTTTACGCTGCTTGGCTGTTCTGTCTAAAAGAAGTCATGAGATGCTAGAAGTACTTTCAACACATCAAACGATCACACTGGGTTTCACAAATATTAGCTGACATTTCAAATAAAAATAGATTTTTCAAACACATTTTGTAACTCTTTAAAGGAATAGTGACATCATTGGTTTCTTTTAGTGAGTACAATGAATAAAACTATTGAAACAGACGCCTGAAGGGGTAATTTCTGAGAAACAGTTAATTTCATCCAATAAAAACCAGGCAACTTGCACAGATTGTGTTTCCAGTAGTTGTTTTTGTTCCAACAGTTAAAAGAAAGTTGATGCACAAGATTTGTTTTTGCTGACACATTTGAGTGTTTCCAAAACAGTTTTTCACCAAATCTTGAGCTGGAAACCCATTTTCCGAATAACTTCTGACATTGAAAACATTGTTATTACATTACTGATCATACAAGCTCCAACTTGTAGAAAAGAAAATTTTGCCAACACTAGCCGACATAAAAGAATGATCATAAAGTACCAAGTTGAAAAACAATCCTCGCTCAGTTAGTCTGGTTTTGTTTGAATGTTGTGTTTCCTATTAGCAGCACTATTGTAGCATTATTCTGTTTATTAGAACCATACAAAGCATAACCTTTACCGGCATCTTCTGACAACACCACACAACCCGGTTTATTTGTTCCAAACCAGCAGATGGAAATGTGCCAGAAACGTGTTTTTCATTTAGGAACATTTCAAAAGTTTTTCTTTTTTTTGTTTTTTATATATAGGAACAGAGCTACATAAGCACAGAAGCATCACAAGCTGCAACATGACTCATATAAACATTTATTCCTGGTGGTCAGACAGAATTTCTTTTGGCCTTCATTAATAGGAAGAAACAGCTTGTGCAACTGGTTTCAGGATGAAAATGATTTCTTATTTGATGATACATATCCTACACGGGGTATTTCTTCCTGCTGTTTTGGACCTTTTTGTCTGAGACATCAGCAGTGTTGAAGCAAAGTACCCTGACCACCCATGTCTAATAAGCTGTTTGGACAACATGAGAGCTAAAAGTTCCCTGTGGAGCCTGGAACAGTACAGCCTTTAAACCACTTCAGAATCAAATTGATCCCTCACAACCAGGGTTCTGGTCAGTGGCCAATACGCATGTCAATACACTGCCAATGATTCAATTCATTAAAGATACACCAAAAACCAATATGACAAGATATGGTTCAGTCTTTAATCACAATACAATATGAGATTGATTTAACACATTGAGATTCAATTCAATCAAATATAAGACAACAAAGAAATGATTGTTTGTCAATTATTCAAGCTAATTATTTACTACCTAAATTAAAAATCTGCCAGCAGCAATAAAGCAATAGTACAGATGGACAGTGTGACACAAAACTGAAATTCATCAAAAAAGTCTTAACACAATTTTCAGGAATGTTCTGAGTCCACAAATCACTTCTGTATTCTCAGACTGCATCAGAAGGATCACTTTATGCATAGATGGAGAATTAACATGCGTAGTATTCTAATAACGGGGCTGCTGCAGTTCTCCTCTCCAACAGTAGGTGTCGCTAATGAGAAAACAACACTGCTAAACAGGTGGAGGTGCAACCAGAAGAAGACACAGCGGAAATACATTCTTCATCCTCTACTACACCCAGACATCGGAAAACAAATGTAATTCATTCAAACTGATGATTTGTATCTTGAAAACTTCTATGTAGAATAACCTTTGTTACATTAAAATAAAATTCAATTAAACTAATTGGTTCCAAAGAATGACGGCTTGTGTGCAAAGCTGGCACATTTTTGCACAGAAAATAATTCAGTATAGGACATACTGTCTGTAAATCATCCAGAATCAGTTTATTTTCACATCATTACTTATTGTTAAAGAATCCCTTCAGCTCTTGGAGGAATGTCTGTTACAGCGTATAAACTTTAACACGTGTTTTTATAAGATACATAATGTTAATAGTTTCATTTGAGTTGAATGGTTTTTAAATATTTCTCAAAAGATTTAAAAAAAGGTTAAACTAAATGAATCAAATATTTGCTGACAGGGTAGCAGTCATACTGGCCTCTTCAGTGGGTTTGAAATGATTAGAGTGGCGACTTTTGCTGCCGCCACAGAAGAAAACCACAATATTTTCACCATAAATGCATATAGCCCATAATATAATAACCATATATAATGACACCTGACAGCCTCGGATCAAATAATACGTTGCCTTAATGCCATAACCACATTCTTGAATGTTACCGGTCAGTTGCTTCGGAAAATGAAGTGAATTATTTGGAGATCAAACACGGAGCGCTCAGATATCACCGTAATAATCAGGTTAAAGTAGAAAAAGCACTCAGATGTTCTGAGTAAACAGCTTAAATAAATCTGTTATGGTTTGCCAGATAAAAATGGTGATGTAACAGACCCAACTACTTTCTCTGAAAAACATTAAAGATCATTTGAAATAAATGGTCCTAAAGTGAGGAAAGACACAGAGGAGATTTATCTGAAGTTCTGTAGGTTACAGATTAGGTAAAGGAAGGTATCTTATACTCACACCTGTCTAACTGATAGAAACGATTTTATTGCATGACTGTAAGCCTGCACCATCATGCATTTTACATGTTTGTAAGCCTCTGCCAACAAATACAATATTCACTCACACTTCCTGCACGCAGAGAGGAAAAAATAGCTCTTGAGTTGTGAGTAGAGGTGAGAATTGAAAGACTGATACTGCAGTGTGAAAAAGGAGCCCGACACACAAACACACAGAGAAATGTTTCAGATCATGAACCAATAATTCACAAAATTATGTTGTAATCAATACCAATTCCCTCCTAAAATCCAATCGGTCTGGTAATAAAGCTGCTCTGTGTTCTCATTTTCTTGTTGAAGTGATGTAGAAATATTTCCAGAGTTTATTCATGAACACTGAGCGGTTTTATTTAATGACACAAATTTCTGTATTTCGACACAAATCAAATGTAAGTGGGGATCCTGTCCAAGTCATCAGAGGCCTGATGTGTTTAATATTGTAGGAAAAGTTCATTTATGACAGGTTTCCCTCTCAGTCACTCTTCTTGGTAACAGGAAATGTGCGGAAGGTGAATAAACCGTTAGTTGTCAGCTGGGTTATAGAAATAGTTTTATGACTCAGATTACTCTTAGTATTCTGACAATGGTCAGAGTGGTTATAAGTTGGTACTCCAACCTCCCAGAACCCGTCTGAGTTGAAACTATATATTTTGAAGAAACATTTGTCCTCCCAGTGACATTCACCCTCCCATTCTTAAAACCTACATGTTGAAATTCTCACCAACTGCTTGAGTCGAGCAAAGCAAATGGTCTTGTTAGCTCCAGCAGCCCGCTGCAACATTTCAGAGACTAAAATGCCAGAGGCGGCACAGTCTAATTCACCTTTCCTGACAGAGCGATGACATGAAAGGACATTTGCATTCTGATTACTTCGCCCATGCAGGCCTGCACTTCATGATAAAACCAACTTTGCTTTAAGGCTTTCCTTTGTCAGCTGATCCGACACAGCTTCCAACTGTTCAATGTACTCTGAGGAAGTGGAAGGAAACATCATCCAAGTACCAAAAAACCAAAAACTGACTGATCACCTTCAGTTTCTGTCCATTAGGCTTTAGAGAGAGTCTGACGTACTAAAAGGGATACATGATGTAATCTTGCTCTTTACAAGATAAGTGTGCACTCAAAAAGTTCCATCACCACATACGGTGAGTTGCAAATGTTTTCACCCCCCCTTGGTATCATTTTTAATTTAAATCGATTTTTAATTTGATAATATGTTTTAAAAAAAACACAGAATACTCTGGATTAGATTAAATGAAGAAGAAAAATGATTCAAAACCATTTTTAAGAATATTAAACCTTAAAGTGGTGCCTGTACAACATTATAAAGTCAGTCCTTTGTGTCGCCACCTTCTGCAGCATCAGGTCTCTTCAGGTCCGTCTCTGTGATCCTGGTCCATCTTACCTGGACTTTTTGTCCATTCTTCATGTCCAAACGTCTCCAACTCCTTCAGGTTGGACAGGTGCTGCTTGTGTCCAACAATCTTTAAACCAAAGCAGAGATTCTCAGGTGGACTGAGGTCTGGGCTTTGACTGGACCGCTCCAGAACCTTTACCTAGTTCTTCTTAAACCAGTGTTCTTCAGCAGAGGGTTTAGGCTCATTGTCCTGCTGGACGGTGGACCTGCGTCCCAGTTTTGGTGGATGAGCCTCTCTTGGCAGGTGTGGTTGGATCATCTTTCCATTTTCTAATAATGGATTTAATGGAGCTCTGTAGGATGTTCAGGGTTCTGGGATGTATTTTTTAAAACCCAGCACTGATTTGTTCTTCTCCAAGTTCTCTGGTCTTGATGATGTCTCCTTTGTGGTGGCAGCCTTTCATATTTTAAGGTGTTGATGCCATCAGAACAGGTGCATCTATACTGAGATTATTTGGCTCTTAGATTGACCACAAGTGGATCTTATTTAACTAATTATCAGCGTAATGGTTGGGGCTTCTAAGCTTTTCAGATTTATATAAATTAAAATGAATTAAAACCTGTTGTCCCATTTATGTCATTAATCTGAAGTATTTTGTGTAGATCCATTACTTATAATCAAATTAAAAACCCAATTAAACTCCAGGTTGTGCAGCAACAAAATAGAAAGAATACCAAGGGAGAGGAATGCTTTTGCAACCCACTGTAATTGATTTTTTTAAATAATTGTGGACGGAAGAAGCTAACAAATTTGGGTCTTGTTGTCTCAGAAGACTTACAGAAACTGTGAAACATGCAAACGGTAAAACAGGTTGTTTAANNNAACACTATAAAATAGTATAGTATAAAAAGACATGAAATTCAAACCATGTTAAAAATACTTTAATATATGACCATTAAGGTTCAGGAACTGCAAAGATAATTAAAAATAAAGAGAAATACTGTTGAATCACCACATTATGTTTACACTCTCAAAGAATCTGTATTCTGAATAAAACTGATATCATCTTTGATTGTAAATTACAGTGACTGCTTAGCAGGATATACTCCTATTCCAATAACTCAGTTTGGTACTCTTATTAAAGTTTCTGGCAGGATTTTAAGTCAAGACCTGGCTGAGTTTTATTGAATAGGCTGCCTCATGAGAAGCAGTGCTGCTATAACTCTGAGATTGGGATATTAAAACCACAGAATGTGCGAGCTGCTTGAGGGAAGTAACCAGTTAGATACCACGTCTGGTTCTGATTATGTCCATTTGCGTTAGAGCTCTACATCTTCCCCGGTGTGTCTTTATCCCGCCAGCCCGTGCTCCATTAAAAAATGACTCAAGTAATGTAGACCAGCTTTAATAGATTAATTTAATAATCATCATGCCCTGCCAAAATCCCAGAACAACAGGTTTATGTTTCAAAGAATAAGTCTTTGAAACCCGAGGACAAAAAGCTGACCATTTTTCTTTCCGTGTTGTTTTCTCTGAGTTTCGGAGCAGCTTGTTCTTGGGTTCATCAATTAAACATATAGATTCTGAGGGTAATGCATTTGGTGCATAGTTTCAGCTGAAAGGCATCTTTTGAAAATAAGCCAGGGAAAATAAGATGCTCTGCGACGTTTATGATTCAAAAGTTATTTTTTCATAAAGTTTCAGGCTGAAAAATACACTTGTGTTGGTGAAATAAGTGAAGATACGCAGCAGAAGCTGTGACATCAGTGTGTTTGAGCTGCCTCTCAATGATTAAAACATCTTATTTAAATCAGGTTTCAATAAATAATGGAGTGTTAAGCCTTTCTGCTGTGACTTTTAGAGCCTATTATATCCAACTGCCAAAAGCTCTGTTGGATGGAAGTCATGGGTCTCCATGCTAAGCCTTAAAATCACACTCGGTCACAGACGCTGAGGAAGTGTTACTGGTTTCCTATCTAGACTGCGCTCAGCACAGCCCCTGCAGCTTATGCATTAGCAAAGCAACCGAGGTGAGAAAATGCCACCTTTGATATTCTGCTGAGTTACACTGCATCCCATGAATACCCAATATAAAACCAACAGTCCCTTCTTTTTTGAACCAAGACGGCAGAGAAATCAGGCGGGAATAGTTTTGACCACAAGAGCTGGAAGTGTGAAAATTGTCGCCTTTAGAAAGTTGGAGCTAAGAAAACAGGTACAGCAGGCACAATGTTGGCCAGGAATAGGAGAAGCAAAGCCAGAAACTTTTTCTGAAGTTTTCTGTGCTGATAGAGTACCTCACTTCAGTTCTTTTCCTACATGCAAAGTGAAAAGAGATGTACCCTTTTCTCATTATTTTACAGTTAAATCATCATTTTATTTATTTGCTGAAACATCTGACTTTTAAAAGAACACCTCTGATGTAAATAAATTAGATATAATTTCTTGCAAATAGTCCCTGATTCAGTTTTTAAGTCATCCAAAGTGGTAAAACACATCCAAACTGAAAGTAACTCTTCTCACTGATTTTTTGAACATTAATATTTTAATGTTTGGTGGATTTCTCTCCTTCTTTCTGTACCTCTGGCTGCAGAGTCATGTAGACAGTCAGTGAAAGCTCTGCTGTTTGTCTATAAGGTCAGTCTTCAGAAAATTGTTTTTATGGATTAGTAGCTAATAAATAAAATAATGAATGAAATATTTTATTTTTTTTTTAAATCACACAGAAATCCTCCAAACAGAAGAAAAAGACTCAGTAAATGTATTCCCTGATCATAAATAAATTATAATCCTCCTTACCTTATATTCAGTAGATAACTTTGATTATACTTAGTTTAGAGCAGGTTTACATTTTCCATCAGAACAGATGGCAGCTAATGTCTCACTGGACTCAAAATAAGCCAATTTTTACTTGAAGTCTCCCTGAATTTCAAGTGTTTGCAACCAAGCGACCAGCAAGATGTAATTTTTGAAAAGCATGACCTCTTTCTGTGTTCACAGGTTGCAAAACTGTATTCTTTATAAGATAAACTTTATTGATCCCACAATGGGGAAATTTGCATTTCGTGGTTCAATTCATGGTTGAACACATTATTTCACTGCCCACCTCCGCAGCCACCCCCATGTTTATGACTTAATCTACTAGAGTTCACCTTAGAAATGAAGATAGGCAGATTTAAATCAGATTTTATTCATTATTATTTATCATCAGCATGGTTTTTAAAGCTGGACATTCGAGGATGTAGCCTCAGATGTTATCTGCCATAAGAAGAGCTCCCTGCTGTCAACAGACAGGAGCAGAAATTATTCATTTCAGGCACAAAGCTTTTATCTCCAATTTTCATCAAACTCATGTTTTTGCATAAATCCACCTTATTGGTCAGCCTGTTGTTTTATGGATGGCTAACAAGTGAAAAATGTCACAAACAAGTGGTAAACTTTAGGCCACTAGAAGATTACATTTTAGGTTCACAGAGACGACCGTCGGTTGTCTGATAGAAAACATGGCTGAAACCCATTCTGCCACAACCCAAATGGTGCCTGTGCTTCGACACGCAGCATGTACATCAATCACTCTACAAAAAAAA
>JAOXNZ010000188.1:1285658-1296099 GCA_028566095.1 Kryptolebias brasiliensis | reverse complement strand
CCTTCTTGCTGGGAGGAGACAGCTCTAACCACTACGCCGCCGTGCCACCATTTTGGCGACTAAACGAACATAAAAAAGAAGTCAAAATGCTGAGAACAGAGACATGAGATTCTGAGGCGGTGGATGTCCACGCATCACATGTTCCACATGTTCCACATGTTCTACATGTTACATCACCTCAGCATTTCTCTCTGTGGTGCAAATGAAGCTTCGTCAGCCTCACTGAAGCTCCCAGTCTATAGAAACCCTAGAAAGTCTTTAAAACACTTGGATTAAAGGTGCAACACTTCCAACTAGATGTGTGTGTGTATTTGTGTCCAAATACAGTGTGTATTTGGATACTTAGAAGTCAGAATATATATATATATATTCTGACTTCTGAGTATCCAAATTATTTCCATTTACTGTTACTCCTAAAACTTTCTGCCTCTTATCTTTTTACTTTTCTCAGTGAAATCCTTCTTGACAGAAATATCATCCTTCATCTCGCTCGCTTTGCTTTTGTCTCTAACTCTCTTTGCTTTTGTGTTATCATCCTTTCTTCCTAATCCTACCAGAGCTGAATCCCTCTTTATCCCTCCTGCAGTCTATCTGCCAAATCTATCTGTCTATCATTCTTTGGCTCATTGTCTTGTTTCTCAGTCTTCCCCTCTCATCCTCCTTGTCAGTTTCTCAGTTCCTCTGTAAACTCCACTTGTTCCCCTCTGTACTGTACTTCTCCTCCTCTCTTTGTGTACGCATCTCTGAGCCCACAGAAACCAGGGGGCCACAGTGGCTTAACTTTAATTGATGCATTGGATTGAGGAGAGGGAGAGAGATGGCTCTGGGCTGACAAGGTTAATTCTGTTTTTCTTTGCTCCTCGTCACCTGGTGGCAATTAAACTCGTGACATCTTCCCTGGGGGAAAGAGATGCTGACTGTGAGTATGAGAGAGAAGAAACTGGTTCTGTTAAACCTGTTCAAAGACAATGAAAGAAAAGTGACAAATGACAAAAATGAGGTGAAAGCTTTGAAAGTGAAGATTATGCTTGTTTTGTCAAGGGACGCTTGGATCAGAAACTCAGACTGTAGTTTTGATTAAAGCTCAACAGTGGAGTCATTTCTGCAGTGAATTAATAAACTTCACTGAGAGAAAACTGAAAGTGCTGCTGATGAGAAAAGTACAAAACAACACTGACAATCTGGTTTAAAATCCCAGTTAATATGTGATCCTTCCATAACATCATTCAGTCAGCAGTTATTAAATGTTATCAGCATCACTATGGTGCTGTTTAATAAAATAATAATTGATATGTTACGTTCCTTTGAATCAATCCTGTCCCATTTGAGCATTAATGGGCCTGCAGGTGACAGTGGAGAGTAAAACTCCTCAAACCGCAAGAAAAACCTCCAGCAGAACCCCACTAAGGAAGGACCGCTATGTATGTTGACCAGCTGAGGACCAAGAGGACTGAACTGAGACACAGACGAGTCTAAGTCTCTGCAACTCACATGAAGAAACAAGTCTCCAACAGTCCCAGCCCAGTGACGTGCTGCCCTACTGGACAGCAGAGACAGGTGAGGTGCTCAGTGCATCATGAGACATCCACCAATACAGTTTATTTCACCATAATGAATTGGTATTTTGACATGTATTGCTTCAGCTATGTGTATTTAGTATAGTGTTATGCTTAGTTGGCCATTCAAAGATGAGATGGTACCGCAGGTTTGAGTCTGGACTGTGCAACATGTTGCACATCACACCAAACCTCCACACGAAGCTCGTTGTGGAGATGGATTTAAATTTTATTCTGAATTTAGGAAAAAAAACAGTATAAAGACGAAACTCTGCAAACTTTGCCAAATGTTAAACTCTGTTTTTAGATATTTCTGACTTGACTGATATTCAAAACATGTGTTGTTTCTTTTTTGTTTTAAAGAAAAAAGCAGATAATTTGTGTGGCAGCTTCTTGAATAACCAACCCTTGGAAAGCTCTGTCAGCCGTTGATCAGAAAATAACAGCCCTGACTCTCTGATATGACACACTTTCTTACAGTTTGTTGTGGGAGTTAAGTGATGGAAACTTTTATTTTTTTAAACCTTGACGTCTTGCAAGGTTTGGTTGTATCATTCCTGTACTAAGAGCAGAAAACAGCTCAAACTAAACTAACTAAGTCCTGACTTATTGTCTGTACCTAAAACAAAAGCATCCTAAAAGATTGAGCTGTGATTTTAACATCAACCTTCTGAACAGAGTTTTGGCTCGAGTCTCAACACTCTGAAATCCCTCAGGAAGCAGCTCTTGTATATTTACCCAGCATTCTTCAGTTACCAGACAGTGGCACCGCAAAACCGTGTTGTTCTGTGCCAGAAAACACGACACCGCCCATGGAAAACACCGAGGCAGATGTGGAGGGTGGGGGCGAGATGGATGTGACAGAAACCGTATTAGAAGGGGAGGGGGGCAGAAAAAGAAAGCAAAAGGCTATGATGTGGTAATGTGGCCAGAGATAAGGAATGATTAAAGAGCTCGCTGCAGAACCAGACGTTCTGTGTTGATCCAGCCAACTGGTCACTCATCAGTCTGCTAATAACGGGCTGATTTGGGGGGGGAGGGAGGGGGGCATTGGTTCAACATGTGTTCCCAGATGTTAACAAAGGGCCTCCTACTTTCTGAGCTTCAGTCACTTCTTTTCTAGAATTAGACTTTTTATTTTCTTCACCGAATTATTTTAGGATGAATAAGAAAATAAAACCACCAATCAGAGCAGCTTTATGAGCTCATATCAGCGAGTATAAATTACATCTAGTTGGATTTTACCTGGAAGACACAGGTGTAGACCTCAGAATTCCTCCGACTCACCACCAAAGAGACAAAGTTTGTTTTGGTGAATAAAGTCATTGAGTTGAACAGAATAAAGTGAGTAACTAGCATATCTGTGATGACTTACTCACAACTAATCTATTTATAAAGCATTAATAAATTCTTAATGAAGAGGCCCAGTGACGTCCCAATAAGTCTTAAAACAAACATTTTTCTATGTATTTCCATCGCTACTCATTAAAATATGAGATTAAAAACGACATATTTCATATTTCAGCTGTGGGATAGTTTTCCTGTTTATAGTTTCTGTGTAGTTTTTTTTTACTTTACCTACTTCAGCAGACTTTAACCATTCATAAAACATTTATCTCATTCAGGACTTTACAGCTCTGACTTTTGATTTTTGTAACTTTTTTACTTATTGAAATACCTTGACATGAATGGAGAAGTCTTGAAATCCTTAAAAATCTTTGACCTCCTTTAAATCTTTTTCAGTGTACTGGCTTCGTTTTTAGATTTTAGCTACTCACCCTGCATTTTTACAGAAATGTATATTTTTATAGTTTAAAGTTGTACTCTCTCAAGTCGAGTTTGAAGCAGGACAACAAACCTGGTGTTATTTTTTTAACTGAACTAAGACAGAACTTAAACAGATCTATTAGCAGCTCTTATGAAGCATCTAAAGCAAAATTAAATTATAACAAACAACAAATACAACATTTATATCGACAAGAAAACAATAAGAACATATTTTTGGACAAGTCATTAGGTGTCTGGAGTAAAACCTCGTTGTTCCTTTCTCTTCACCCTTTTTGGGTTTAGTTCCTTCAATCAACAGAACTATTGTTCTGTTCCCACCTGCCTGCTGCAAACAGAACACCGGGGGAGGAAATGAACTTCAGACAGTCACTAATGGAAATGTTCAACGAGTTTCCTCTATTGTTGCCAGTTTGTTGGATTAAATAAAGCTGGGTGATTAGTAATCATGCATATTACGATGTAATTCCCAGTAAGACTGCAATTACCCAATCAAAATCAGGCAGTGAAGTTACTGTGTGTCAGTTTGTCCAGAACACGTCCAACACTTTGGCTGTAGTGCAAAGTAATAAATATCTGATGATGTCCTCATTCTTTAAACACAGATATTGTGCATTTATAAAGAGAAAAAACTTAAAATGCCTCAGAGGTTGAATGAATGTCAGAGAAAAGCTAAAATGGACGTCTCATATAATTCTATCCACAGATCTATTAAAATGCCATGTTTTCATTGAGAGGAAATGAAGAAAGAGAACAGCTGGGAGGAAGAGCTGGACGGACCGTCTAGTAAAGTGGTTCCTAAACGTTTCTTTTCTTTCTTTGATTCACAAAATAAAAGTCAAAAAGACTCGTGATGCTGACTGAAGTAAACAAACCGCTGAAAAGCCAATAAACAAAAAGTCTTATCAAACAATATATGCTACATTTATTTATTTATAAGTACTTTGTTTCTCTTTGTAACAGTTGAGGCTAAATATGCTAATGCTAATGATTTTTTAAATTAGATTTCCTTAGATCTTCTCAAAATCTCCCACTTGAAGTTTTGTGACCCACAGTGGATCTCGACCACAATGTTGGAAACCACTGGTCTAATAAAAAGATTTGAAGGAGGCTGAAGGCAGGAAATGGTGTTACACCTTTCAAAACACTTCTTGTGTTTCCAGTTCATCTTCATACCTGAACAATCTGTTTCACATTAGAGTTAAAATGTCATTTTGGGTGGTGTGTGAACTTCCAGCAAGAAGAGGCAAAGACAGAAAAGACAGAGAAAAGCTGGTCAGAAGGTGAAACGTGGATTTATTCAGGAAGTTTTCCAGCCGTACAGTAAAGCTGAGGAAAGTGTGTGCGTGCGGTTTTTAAATGCAGGCACTGATTTGTTTCTAAATCCCAGCTGAGGGAATCTGAACATGATAAATGTCCTAGATGTGTGCACATGAATATGTGTGGTGCTGGTTGTTGTTTTGCATGTGCGAGTGATTTTGGGTTGTTGCGATGTGTTAGTGGAGCCGTTCCTCTAAACAAGTCAACCCACATACTGAAAATCACCGCAGGGATTTTTCTCTCCTCGCATGTTTTAGTAATGAAGTATCATAACACACAGCCAACTCGTTTGTTTCATGCAAAGTGGGCCGTCAGCTGATGGGATGCGATGCTGTTGTTACTGTTTTCTAGGTACTGCCTAACAATGTGAGTCCCTGGAACTCAGGTTTTTCATTATGAAGAGTTTTTGTTGTGAAAATTATGTTTTTCTCTCTAAAATAGAATAAGGAGGACTCACTCATTTCTTTCTCTCATGAGAAAAGTTGGATTTTGTGAAAAAGAAAAGTGGAATATAGGTTTTATTTTAAATGCTGACATGTTATTTATGCAAAAAAATGGAAGTTGCAGATTTTACATGTTTCGGGTTGTAGAGGTAACAGGTCCAGGAGGAAAACCCAGACCTCCCTGGTTCTGGCAATCCTCTCCAGCTCCTCCTGGGGGATCCCAAGGTGTTTCCAAGTCAGAGATCATATATTTGCTGTGTTTCATTTACCTCATGACCACCAGTGAGTGCTGGAACCAGTAAATCAGAGCGGAACAACGTTCTCATTCCTGCAGACGAGGCTCTGATCTGTTCGTCCATCTCACAGGAACAGGAACTCCTCCAACGCTATCACAATCCTGGTTGTTTTTTTGTTTGAGTGTTTTTGTTGCTTGTGTTTATTTGTTTTAGTTCTTTTATCTGAGTTTAGTATGTTTCAGTGCCATTGTTTTCCCTCAGCTTGATTGGCCTCCTCATTGCTGTCAATCATCTGCTCGTTAAACTCACCTGCTCCTTATCTCAGTAATCATCCACCTCAGTACTACTTCTCCCAGCTCACATTCACTCAGCATCTGCTCCTGTTTGCTCCTGCTACCAGTTCCCTGCTTTGTTTTAATTCAATTATTTATTTTTTCACTTAGTTTCCTGTGTTTGATTCTGCATTTTTGGATCCGTTTACTAACTTTCAGTCTTTGATTCAAACATTGTATTTTAGGAAACAAATTTCTTCGCAAAGAGAATTTATATCAACTTTATTTTTCAAGTTTATGCTACAGAAAAAGTGCTAGCATGCAATGACTTTTATTTAAGTTGATGCAAATGATTGGGACGTACTGTCTTTTTAGTTTGTCCTTGTGATAGTGCTGCTGCCACAGACTGTCCTGCAACTAATCTACAACAGAATGGCTAAAAAAGAAAAGAATCAAAGTGTTTCAATGGTCCAGTCTAAGTCCAGAACCTTGACCTGATTGAGATGCTGTGGTGGGACCGTCAGTAAGCTGAGCAGAACTCAGTGTCTGCAAACCTCAATGAACTGAAAGAAGAGTGGATCAAAATTCCTCCACAACCACATTAGAGATTCATACAGAAAATCACTGCTGAGAGTTCTTGCTGCTGAAGGAGCTTAGTTTCTCACACAAAACACACCTGTCAGGTAGGAGTATTGATGTAAATGTTTAACTAGTACTTCAGTTTAACCAGCTTCTTGTAAACATCTAACTCAACTCTAATCTGACCCTGATTTGAACACAGTTTAAGCTTCACTCCATGTTTCGGTAAATAGAGTCATTTACCTCCATGTGAACATTTTCCTCACACAAATTACATTCTCAAGCACGATTTCCTCTCCCTGCTTCATTCTAATGAGAGTCAACCTCTAGACACAGAGTAATTAGAGAATTATGAAAGGCCGAGGTGACAGTGACCTCATTACAGCGAGGAAGATCAAACTAACGACCCGTGACTGATGAAGGCCTCCATGTCTGCCTCCCCACCAAGAGAGTAGGGGTTGTTTCTGACACCAAGACAGAGGTACAAGCAGTGAATCAAAAAAAAGAAAAGAGAAGATGACCGTACGCAGCCACCCACAGATGACATTATTCATGCTTTATAAATAAACACTGGCCCATTAAAAGTTTTAGCACGGTCAGATCCTGTGAGCAGCACATCATCAAACATTTTAGTCTGCACTTGGCCTGGTTTTCATTCCTCTTTCCGAAGCAGAAAATGAAGTGTTCAGATTCCAAGTACACAGCTGGAATTTGAAACTCATCGCTGATACGGTTAGTTACAGTATTTTTGACTCCTTGGAGCCATGGAGTGAGAAAACAGGAGACACTCATTTCACCCAGTGGAAATGATAGGAAGTCTCTCCACAAAGTGATGCTGAATGCTCGGTGTGAGCGAGTGCTTCTGAGTACGAGTTTAAGGATCTAAAAGAAAAGATCTTGTTTATCTGTTCATTTAAACTGCAAAGCGTGCAGTGAATGCAGGAATTCATCCGGCACAACCAAAGGTTGAGCAGCAGACATGTTCAACAGCAGCTCAAGGAAGAAATAACAAGAAATAAAGAGAAAGAAAAATGAATAAAACAAAAGTAGTCCCTCTGGGTTGGAAGTGGGTCTTTGCCTCAAGTGGAGGAGTTCAAGTGTCTGGAAGTCTTCTCCTGAGTGATGGTGGGATGGAGTGGGAGATGTCTAGACTGATCTGGGCCTCATCTGCTGAAATGAGGGCATTGCTCTGGTCTGTCGTGGTGAAGAATAGGCTAAACTGAAAGGCAAAACTCTGGATTTACTGCTCTGTCTACGTTCCAACCCTCGCCTAAAGTCATGGTTTGGATCAGGACTGAAAGAACCAGATCCTGGATCCAAGCAGCTGAAATGAGCTTCCTCTGTAGGGCGGCCGGGCTCAGCCTTAGAGATGAGGTGAGGAGCTCCATCATCCTGCAGGAAGTTTAGACTAGAGCCAGACCCAGAACTCTCTAAAGACTCTCTCTGACCTGGGAACTCCTTGGGATCCCCCAGGAGGAGCTACAGAGTGTCTCTGGGGAGAGGGAGGTCTGGATTTCCCTGCTGGACCTTTTTAGCTCCACAACCTGACCACAAATCAGAGGAAAAAAATGAATGGATCGAGGAAGCAACAAATCTGTCAGTACTGTATATAGCACGTGTTTTATGCTTTTGGACTTTGTTAAAGCACTTTACTTCCAATGTGTTAGCATTTGTGTCATTTTGTTTAACAAAACGATTTAAATCAATGATGTGCAAAGAAAAAGGATATATTTCATATTTGAGGTTATCAATTTTACAGAATGTAAAAACAGAAAAAAAAACAATACCTTATACAGCCAAAAAAAGTCAGTTTAAGTGTGAAAGTTAAAGTTTAAACCAAAGATCAAAGAGAGGAACTTTCCAGCAAAGTGCAGAAGAGACACGTTAGAGAACAATACGAGCAGGAACGCTCCTCATCACACTCAAAGCCAGAGAGCAAAAATGGAGCAGGAGATGGAAACGGCTCCAGGTGGGAAATACTCCACAACATGGTAACGTAAAGCACAAAGACTGCACTGGTTCTGAAAACAGAAATGGAGAACAGGCAAGCTGTCAAAGTAAGCATAAGAGCAGCGAGTCTGCAGAAACCTATAGAAATGTGAGAAACACACTCTTAAGTACGAGTCATTTCTGGGACTCCAGAGATGATTAGGTGAAACACACACACACTCGAAACCAACATGCCAAAAACAGCAGGCTAGGTTGGAAAATACTGAAAGTGAAGCACTAACTCTAAATAAAGTCGTTTCCACTTCACTGAAGTATCATTTCTGCATCAACAGAAATCTGTGTAGACAACCAGTGTCTGTCTGTTCCAATATAAAAGAGACAAATAGGAGCTTTATTTTTATACTTTTACAACATCTGGAGTAAAACAATTATCACATCACATATAGCCCTTTGTTTAAATTATGCCTGTATCTGCAGAAGTCTATTTGTTCAAGAAAACTGTTTGCACTCTGGTTTTATAACTTCCTTTGAAGAACAACCAGTTTTTATAACAACTTTCATTTAATTATTGCCTGTAACTATTGATGAGAGTAGCATAAGAAGCTAAAGCTGTCTCATCTTAAAGTCCAATCTCATCTACATTTTGGATAATCAGATATTATTTTCTCTCTGACAGATTTCTGTCATTTTTGGCATGTAGAATGAGATCAGATCAGTTGTCGTCTGCAGCTGATCTTTCAACAGGAGCAGGAAAAACATGATGTAACAACAGTGCTGGCCTCACTTCATTAACTTCCTGTTCCTTACAGGACTGATTTGAAGACACCTGATAGTGGACTTGCTCCAGATGGGAAACTTTTGGATCCCCATGATTCCCCAAAATCAAATCAAATGTTCCTGTGTGTTCTCAGATCCAGAGTTGGAACCACAGGTGACTGCTCCTCTGCAGCTGCAGCTCCTGATCTGTGGAACAACTTGTCAATTCAAGTAAGAACAAAACAAGTTCAGAAATCATTTTAAAAAGTCACCACTTTTCACTGATGTTCAATTTAGGAAGAGCTTGACATGTAATTTAATCTATTACATTGTAATTGTATTCTAAATAAAATCATTTGATCACTTCTGTGTTTTCATGGAAAGCTTTTTTGTTGATTTGATTGATTGTAAGTCACTTGGTTCAACCCTTGTTTTTAAGTGTGTGTTTTTTTATGTTATATTAAATCCCACTCAACATGAATGGATAATTTCCCATTATATTCTCCTGCTGCACATTTAAAGCACAGAGCAGCTGCTGCTCAGGTTGATGTCCTGTTGACATGTCAGCAGTTCCATCTCCAAACAAACAGAACCCCACATGTCCCCTGAAAGGCTCATCTGTGTGACTGACAAGAAAAGATGCTTCATCAATGGTAAGACTGGATTTCATCTTATTGCCAGATTGTTTCTAGTCACTATGGCAAAAAACCACTGGCTCTAATTCCTCTTAGCATGTTGTTCCTGGGAGATTCTAGTGCTGTGTAACTTACCTGTGTCTCTAGTTTCTCCTTGGTGCCAAAGACAGTTGGACAAACTCTCAGAGCTCAAATACTCCTGGATTTCTGTTGTGTTGAACCACTCCTGTTCTTCTCTCTTGCCTGAAGCCTGAAGCTGTAAGAAGAAACCGACACTCGCCTGCCTGTCAGCTCTCTTCCTCACATTCGACACCTGGATCCCCACATCACTCCCTCAGCCTTGAGACAAAGAGCAGATTCCGTAGGAAAACAATTTATCAGAGAAACATATCATCTGGAAAACACCTATCTGGAAATATTGTTTTTTTAATCCCTTTCCAAACTGAATTCTCTTGGTCTCATCAAGCTTCGGATCTTAAAGGGATAGTTCAGTCAACTTTGAAGTGAAGTTCTGTCTAATAGCTACCATAACTGAATAGACAGGGTGACCGTTTGGACTGATAAGTTCAGCAGCACCGGCACCATTGGCATATAAGATCTGTCCTTAGGCTAGCCTTAAGAGTCCAAACATTTGCTTAAACTACAACAGCAAAAACTTTTGTAGCCTAACTAAAGTTAAAAAGTGTTGCATACTGTAGATATTTGATGAAACTCTTTTTTAAATTATTTTTTAATTGTGATGAAATACACGAGACGATGCAATGCTGAGGCTGGGACTACTAGTGCCTAATATGCATCTGTAATACAAGGAAATATGTTTATGTTTTTCCAAGAAATGGACTGGGAAGGAAAATAGCTAACACGTCCTAGCATGAGCTATTTTCAGCTGTGTTAGCTGCTGTAAACAGT
>JAOXNZ010000188.1:1165130-1177832 GCA_028566095.1 Kryptolebias brasiliensis | reverse complement strand
AAACCAGCCCGGAACTTAGAAGCCTCAACTATAAATCTTTAGTGAAAATGATTTGAAAATTATCCAACTTGCCCTTTACATTCCTGAGTCAAAGATACGTCATTTCATCGAAAAAAAAAAAGCCTTTCTCAGTAAAGAAATATAAATTAATAATGAGCATTTAGCTGCACAAAGAACCAAAAAAGCAAAGGAAAATACAGAACTGAGAGCTGCCATAAAACTTTATTGCATTCCTTTTAATAAACATCAGAGAGATTTATGATCACCAGTCAGGAAGGGATGTGGAGATGCTACAAGGCTATATTTTGAAGATTAATGTCGTTTTAGATTAGAGAGTTCACCAAGGTCAGGAGTTATTGCTGGGAGACTCAGGACTTTCAAAATTCAAAGCTGACACTTTGGAGCGATGGATTCTGGGCTTTAGTCAGGTCTTACCATCGCTCTCACTGTCAGCTGAACTAAACACAATCAAATGTCAGTAGAGAAGCTCTACAGCTGTTAATACATGGTAATATGTGAGTTTCAGAAAACTTTCAACTTAAAATAATGAACAATAGATTCCTGTAAATGTCTCATTTACTTCAAAGATGGCTGTCAGTCAACTCGGTAATGTTGATATAAGAATTCATTTTAAAATCTTGTCTTAATGAGATAGTCCAGTCAACTTTAACGTGTTGTTCTGTTAGTTCCTTATTAGCATCAGTCTTTGTCCAGGCTAGGCTAACGGTTAGGCTAACAAATGAGGACCTGATTTTGATCATTTTTCATGCTTATAAAACAACTCTGGCTCAAAAACAGCACATGTGTACTTGTGTATTTTATTGTGACGCACTTTGTAACTTTTATCTGTGAAAAGTGCCATTTAAATACACTTTACATACATAACTTGACGTGCACGTAACATTCACCGTGAACAACAACAGGAGACTCAGAAATGATCAGCAGGTCTGGAGAGGACCTGAAGACTGATGGGACCAAATGTAGTAAAGAAAGTGAAGCCCACTACTTTTTAAAAACATATATTTTCAAGAGTAAAACCCCTTCAAAGAAGGACAAATAGTCTGGACAGAATGTTTTTTTATCTTTGTGCTGTTTTTCATGGTAGTGTGGCAGGCAGTAGTTGAGGTATCACTTCAGCTATCAACCTGAACAACAAATAATTGAAAATGCTATCCAACATGCCATCTAGTATCCTTCAAAGCAGAAATTCTATTCTTCTATTCTTCACTGACAATGTTATCAGGTCTATTTCTGTAACAGGGTGAAAGAGTGTGAACAGCACACTGCTGCCTTGGAAACAGAAGCCCGGGAGAGGACAGAGAGCTGATTACAGAGAAGCTGCTTGTCTCCAATCAAACTCTCAGTCTTGTCTGTTTACAGTAAGCGCATCCAGAGAGCTTTCCACAATAACCCGGAGGGGAGATTCGAGGGTCAATATCTCCATTTGCAACCGGTGCAAAAAAAAAAAAAAGTCCAGAAACCAAAGAGAATGTGGGTTAGTGTTTTTGCTGAGCACAGACTCGAGGCTCAGCCAATATTTTATACAGAACTTACCCCTGAGATCTAATTGTACTTGCAAATATTCTGTAGCTTTGTTTTTTTTCTAACTTTACAGCATAAAAATTCACACTTTATATTATTTTTCTTCTCTTTGACTGGGAAGCTGAGGGACCCTCAGCCATCCCATAAAATGATTTAAGAACACAAAAATCCCTGACATCACCAGCTCAGAATCTGGATCGAGTCAAAGAATGTTCTGATTTATTTCTGTCACCTTTCTTTGAGAATGGAAGGTGTTACATTTGAAGTGTTATTAGACCTGCCCTGTGAGCTGTTTGCTGAAACTTATTGATTCACGCCTCTCTGACCAAAGTGGTGCACAATAAATGCACCTAATTCTCCTGTGTGCAGCCATTTTTGCACATTAATGAGTCTTTGTGATGAAGGGGCTGGGCTGGGGTTAGGTCAGAGCCTGAAGGGGCAATATTACTCTGAACACTGAGTCAACATTCATACTGTTGTTTTCTTTTCTGTCAGTGTGTTATTTTAGCTGTTCATAAATCTGTTCAGCTCATTCAGGAGATGAGTGTTTTGGTTTTTGTAACTTTCATATTTAACTTTATTTACAAACACAATGAGATTTCTTCAGAAGCATTGCTCTTTTTAAGCTTTTAGCTTTTAGCTACCATTCTGCTACTTTAAGTTCTTAGCCAGGCTTTTCTTACTTTTAGCTCCTAGCTAAATTTTTACCATTTGTACGCTTGGCTTTTAGCTAATGTTCTGCCATTTTTAGCTTTAGGAACTCAGTTTGTTCAGTAAAATTAAGTGAGTGTTTTCACAGGAAATGCAGTTTCTCTCTGTGTAAATCCACTCTTCAGCCTTCTACTCTTGACTCGTCCAGTCCGAGACAGAATCCAGACCCGTATCGGGTCAGTGAGGACCTGCTGCAGCATTTCAGACGTCAGGAGATTAGGATTCATCCTGGTGAGACGTGAATAACACAAATACACTCAGAAGTGGAGCCACTGGGCTGCACAGCAGAACGTGAGAGCATCTGTAGACTCGCCCCAGCCCACACAGTCTTGGATTGGAAGTGAGCGTGCACGCTCACGGCCACACGTGCACACTCAGACAGGCACGGTGAGACACGAGCCTAACAGACATGACTACACAGTCACGGAGCGGCAGACTTGGCTTTATTTTGGCACGCTGCTCTGCGGTGAGCGGTGCGAGGGTTTAGAGGGATTGGACGGTGTTGACTTTGCTGTGAACCTGCAGAGCCTCTGCTCTCTCACAGCTGCCTCCCTCATCATCTGCAGAGGGCCTCCAATCATTGTGGAAAATAAGGGCTGGGGAGGACAAGAGATATATTGCTACACCTCTCTGCTCTTTTCTGCCTCACTCCAACAGTAAGGGAGGGCTTTTTATTTTTATTGCCTCTCCTCGAAGGTGGTTGTCATAACTCACATTTTTTTGAGTTTATCTAATATTCCAATTATACAGCTGCATATTCGACCGCTATTTTTAAGAGCACATCCCAAGGGCGCGTCTGCACTTCAGGCATTCCTCAGCTGGAGCACAGGCAACATGGCTGACTGTGACAGTCGTGTCATATCAGAACCTCCCACTGGATTTTAAATACTCAGACGCCTCAACAATAGAAAACGTCAAACACTTTTCCCACCTGAGGTTTTACAGTCAGTGCCATGTTGAAACCAGCGAGGCAGGAGCAAAAGATTTCACTTGACAAGATTTTTGAAAAGTCATCGATCCTCAAATAGTTCTGTTGCGATGATGCACAATTAGTTGACTTTTATTGTTTGATTTTTGTGGAGGCCTGTGCTCGTCATCTGTCTTCTCCTCATATTTATAAGCAGTATTTATATTAATCAGACCTTTCAGACCCAGGCTCCGTTCAGACGCTGTATCACTCAGAAATCTGACCTTATTAAAAGCCAGGATTTATTTCTCAGGCTGGTTTTTGCAGCGTGGCACGACCACAGAGAGCCTGATTATCATCTTTGTCTTTTGTGGTTTTGAATTGTATTTTTTTAATATTCTAACATTTCCCAGAAGTAAAATCACTGTGTGTAATTCCAAAAGGCTCCAGCGTACACAACCTGCTCTCCTAAACAGAAACCAGTCAACATGAGAACATAGTGAGGAAATAAGCTGCCCGGTGTGTTCAGAGGAAAGGATCCACGTTCAAATCGATCAAATCGATCAAAAGCAAAAACTAAAGTCAGAAAAATAGACAACTCTAAATGAAAGTGGTTATTTTTACATGTAGCTGAGAACCTAGTGACTTCAGTGTTTTTGAAGCATTTAAAGTTTAAATGTAGAAAACAGGCTGTAAAATAAAACTACTAATTTTCTTAGTAATTTATTTCTGTGTGCAAATTATCCAGTCACAATACTGTTCCTGTTATTATAATAACACAATAATCAGCTGCAAACCAACCACAAACAAGCCTTAATCCTTCTCCTGAACTTCTTAAATCCCTGTTCACCTGAACAGGTGAGTGAGGTAATGTCTACATGGATAAATACACCATAACAATGTAAACAATAAACTATGCAGCCAAATAATCCAGCCTGAAGAAGATTAACAAGTCTGGCAGTTTATTTAAAGATATTAGAACAAACTTTCTTAGTTGCAAAATTATCTCTTAAGGGAAAATTAATTTCACAGGAATATCTTATTTACCACAAAGACGTCCTGTTTCAACCAAAACATTTCTTCATTTTTCAGAACTACTTTTTTAAATTGTCATTTCTAACGATCTCCTTGTAAACACTGAACATGTTTCTAGACATGTTTTCATCCACATGAAAACGACCTAAAACACGGCGATAAGCATGCCAGGCCTGTGTGCGGTGCTGGACCACTGCCATGAAAGCAGACTCGAAACAGGAAACCAGGCCTGGAGTGTAAAGCTAACACACCGGGTGTCAGAAGAAGAAGAACACCGTCAGATCGGAGCTTGGATTAGAGCTGAGTCTATGCTTTTTAAAAGGTTGTATTTTAGCTGTTTCACAAGGCTGAAACGTTAAAGAAAAACATAAGTTGAAATCTAAATGAAGGAGTTGTTCTCAGTGAGATTATTTATTGGATGAAAACCTAATAGAACAGTCTTTGTTCTTCATTGTTCTTTCTCCTTCTGACAGGAACCCCCCTGTTCATTCATTCTGCATCTCTCAGTTTTTTAGTTGATTTTGGAGCAAGAAATAAATATTTGATCAAACCAACTGAGGCTCCAGACGAGGTCACGGAACCGCTGAGTTTGGTCCCAAAAGGTTTGTTCTGTAATCCAACTATGGTTCCACTCAGATAATTTATTCAGTTCCTCAGGGCAGATGAAGACAAAAATTAGAAATGTATGTGAAAGCAAATGGGATTTTGTTTCTTTTCACATCATTTTAGCCTTTTCCTCTTCTTTTGCAAATTATGCCCTGAGCTTTGTGCTGTTTGGCACAAAAGCTTGTTTTCTTACAAAGGTTATTGCATTAATTCGATTTTAGAGGCGAGGGACCTGAACTGCAGTGTTAATCTGGGGCTGTTCGCTACGCCGGGTGGAGGTATGGACTGATGAGACCAAAAATCATCCACAGCTTAAAGCCGCTCTTGGAAGGATGGAGCAGCAACATGGCCAGCAGCACTGGCCCCGCTCCAAAGACAGACCACTAAAGGTATAGTTCCTCAAGCGTTTGGCATTGATGCATGGCTGTGTTTGCAGCCTCGCTCTAAAACCTGAGCTCGTGTCCGGCTGAGCAAGACGTATCTCTTCCTCATTCATGGCCTGAAAACCCCAGAGAAATGATGCATTTCAATTCATAATGAAAGCCAGCTCGCGATTCTGTTCAGCTGTGTGTTTTACCCAGCTCGGTGAAATCCAACCTCTAACATTCATTCCTCGAGAACAGACAGTGATTATACAGAACCAAGACAATTTAAAGGCACCAGCTTTGATCTAGATTATTCTGCTCCAGAACTGCATGACTCTCTGACCTTCCCTGGGAACCAGTTCCTACAGGAAGTCCAGAAGAACTTGTAGATTTGTAAGAAGTTTTTCTTGTGGTGGGCAGCTGTGTGGGACACCGTAAAGTTCAGTTTTGATCCAACAGTCAGTAAACACAGAACCAGTACCACCAAAATGATCCAATTTGATGCTTTTAACTTCTGGGATGGATTTCAGGCAAAGAAAAGAAAAATGAGACAAACTGCATTTATCTAAAGATGTTGAAACAGAATAATTTAAGTTAAAGCAAGCAGAACATGAGCTAAAAGGTAAAAGGAGCAAAACCAAATAGTTATAAGAGCAGAATGCTAATTAAAAGTAGCAAATTGCTTAGAAAAAATACAAAAAGGACAAAGATTGAAAAAAAATAGCAAAACATTAGCTAAAAGTAGCAAATCACTAAAAATCTAGAAGTATAAAATGTCAGTTCACAGTAGGAAAACACGAGCTAAAAGAAGTAAAATACTACCAAAAATTAGGAAAACTAGCTAGAAACTAAGCATAGCTAAACATGTCTGATTGACCATCAGACAAATTTAAGTTTAATCTCCTGAATTGGTGAAAATAAATCAGTACGATAGAATGTTTTAGAATTTACGTTCTTAGTTTTTATGTTTTTATTTCAAAAATAATCATAATAAAACATATTTTTCCTTCTGGATTGTGTTAAACTTGTTGACAGCAAAGAAGAGAAACAAACTAAAGTACTGATCCCATCACAATACAATACTAATAATATCAATATATGAATTGATCTTCCCACAACCAGTGCTGGGATCTGTTTTGTACCTTTTGTTTTTTAAATCTCGTACCTGTGACGTGGCTCATCCTCCACTCAGACCACAGAGACAATTTCAGGCACAATTTGCAGTGAGGCCAGATGCAGCTGCTCTCAGAACCTGAACAGAACAGGAAAATATAGGAGTCAATCAAGCAAAGCTAGAGCTCTTCAGGCCTACATATATGGTCATGTTTCATGGGAAAGTAAGCATCCTGGACATTATTTTCTTTTTCAAGATGAGAACGAGACAAGTAGAGCTGGAACTGAGTGAAAATGCAGCCTTTTGTTTTCCAATCAGGATCAACCTTATGAATGTCGACCACTGAACAGAGCCGAGTCTCAGAACTCGTACTTTGGTTTGTTGTATTTGGCACCTGTGCATTTGTTTTGCATGACTCTCTTGGCTTCAGTCTCCATCTTTATGGTTGAGGTTTGTGGTAATGTCATGCAAATGATATGCATGGACAGTTTGCTCGACATGTTTGGACCTCACTGTAACGTCTCACCGTTAATTTGGTTTGACACAACAGCCAGCTGAAGCATTTTGTCATCAAAGCCAACCATGGCTTTTTTATTTCCAAGTCCGGTCTGATGACCGAGGTCTGTCTCTGAGCCCGGAGGCTCTGCAGCTGACCTACTAATCAGCCACTTATTCTCTAAATATAAATCAGCTATTCTGGAGCTCTGTGTCAGCACAACTGTAAGTACAAGACATTTCCTCACACCACAAATAGAGACACAGTCAAGTTTAACAATCCTTACTGGCTCCTATTAACACTGTATACCTGCTTCTTAATTAGGCAGCAAACTGTCCTCAAAAGGAAAAACACCTTAACATATTAAAATGTGTGCACTGTTAGGCCTTCAGTGTCCTAATCTTAAACATATCTTAGAAAGCAGTCAGTGGTGTGATAGTGTGTTGAATCAGGTTTAGATGTAAAAGGACATGATTCTCTGCACAGATTGAAGTCTGCTGGAAACTGTCCACTGATGCTGCTCTCATCCACTTCTCAGGTCAAAGGTCATCCCATCATGTCTGCTGGCTGAATGAGACCCCTGAAGATGCTCTGTGGTTTCCAGCATGAAGACATCAGCATCAAACTCTTACAGTTGGTGAAAGACGTTATTCTCTCGATGAGACCGTCAGCAAATCTGGAGCAAACTTCAGATTCCGTTCACTCGTTTTCTGCACCTGCCCCCCCGTGGTCCCTGTCATCTTCAAAATAAAGTCCTGTGGGACGGATTGATAGTTGTCAGAATCACTCAGGTGTTTACACCTGCTCGTTTGTCCTCCAGCAGACATGTTGAATGTCCCCTCGTCACTCCGACGGCCCCACCCTGCTGGAGCGACCGGCGACCTCCCGCTGTTTGCGAACACAAAACTCCTTACTGATTGTGACGTATGCCCACAGGAAAGCCAAGATTTCTGCTGATTCAACCAACACCTAATTAGAATTTAGGCAACTCATCAGTGATGTGCTGTAATTATCCACTGATCTGTTTCATCTTGGTGAAAACATGGATACATGAAGAAAAGGTCTAAACAAGCCAATGACTGCAATTCTTTTTTTGCCAGCAGTTAATCCTGATTGTTGACATATTCTCTGTATTACCTCCAGTTTATTGTAAAAGAAAGTAAAATATGTTAAAACAAAATCAACTCTGACTCATTTTAATACAAAATAATGACAACATCCAGCCTCCTTCCTGTAAACACAGACACATCATACACAGAATAACTGGTATCAATCAGGAAAACAACCCAGAACAAATAGTTAAATAACAACCCAGATAAAACAGTTTGGACTGGAAGCCTGTTTTAGTGGCTCAGATGTGCTCACCAGAGCGAAGCTGCATAAATATTGTGTCGGTTTAAATCTGACTCTTGATCAGTTTGGATTCTGTGGATGACTGCAGGTGAAACAATGAGGAAAGGAACTGGTTTGGTTTGGAGCACTGCACTATGTAACACATGGATCATCTATAGCAGCTCTAATTGACCTGCAGACTTCTGCTTAAGTTGTAGTTCAACTTTTCTCTGCTCCCCAGTTCTCTTTCTTTCACTGTCAACTATCTTGTGCTCAATAAAAGTGGGAACTTTTATCAGAGCTTGCAGTTTTTTCAAACACAGTTTTAAAAAGATATTTCTGATAAAGGTTTTCTTTTGACAGAGTCAGGTGTCGGTTTCCTGCTGTATGAAGCGTGGTTGCCTAGCAGAACAGACACAATCTATTGTGAAAATCGAGGCGTGGTAAAAATCACCATGGCGACGCTGCTGCATTGTGCCAGCTTGTCTTGTTTCCGGTGTCACCCTTTTAGTCCGAGCATCCTCCTCTACATTTAGCTATTATTGGATTTACCATCAGCAGCATTAGCAGCTGTAAATTTGTGGGTGTTTTACCTAATGGGAACACTAATGGTGTCCACAGACACACTCTCCACTCTCCGTTTCCTGTGCTAAACACGTCCATACACTTGACTCACAGGATAATCAGTGCAGTTGCGTCGTGATCGTCAGGTGATGATATCCTCCATCTAAAAATGGCAGGAAGTGTGTCATAAAAGTTGTCAGACTGGAAGTGAAAAATTGCTGTTTCAAATGAAAAAGAAAGAGAAACTCTCATGCCCAGAAAAGAAAAATAGACGTTTTTTTTCTGCCAAGTGTGAAGAATGACAGAAGACTTCCATATGAAGTTGTAAAGAGTCAGACAATGTGTGGAGCACTCATTTTAAAATTATACTGAGGCCTTTTTTCACTCAAGAAAAGAAATATAAAGGACATAAAGTCAAAGATGATCATAAAGCTATGGAAAACTACAATAAAAGTTTCTGTAAAAAGGAAAAAAGATCTTTTTACACCAGTTTCTTAAGGATTTTTGCTCAGTTTAAGATATTTAGCAGGCAGGTTTCTTCAGTTCTTGTGTTTTTTGTGAGCAGTGTGGATACTCTGTCAAAGGCAACCAGACCTTATTTTGGAAGATGCTTCAGGTTTTTCGTTGAATCTAATCCTCAGTCAGTTTCACACCAATTTACACCTTCATGCAAAACATCTTGAATGTGGACCAAACCAGCAAAGACCCTAAAGATCATCCCTCACTGAGGTGGGTTTGTTGAAGAGATGTTGGCGACTCAGAATTGTGAGAAACAAAGTGAATTTTACGTTGCAGTCCTCCTGAACTCTGAGTGTTAGCAACCAGTGAGCCATGCTTTATGTTTTATGTCCAGTTTTTGTCAATACCGGCCTCTTTTATATGCACAGCTTGCAAAACTGTATTCTTGGTCGAACACATTATTTCATTACCCACCTCTGCCCACATCATATCTAAGTTGTAAGACATTCTGGAGATCCCCTCATGAATGCTGTTCTGCAGGTAGTAGAATCGTAGCCGCTCGCTGGATTGGACTGGACTCACACTTTTCAGTTTGAGCTGAGAAAGTTCTACAGATGAGAAGCAAAACCCAAAAGAAGTCCAGAAGATTGAACTTCCTGGAACCACTGGCTGACTGACAGTCTTCACCCAAATCCTCAAAACTCGTGTTCATTTTATCTGCCAATAAGTCACTGAAGTCATTTGAAAATGATGTGGCCAAAATTACTTCTTATTTTATTTTGGACACCTTTCCCATTAAAGATGATAAAATTCCTACAGATTCTTCACCCAGTATGAGTCAAACACATTCAGGCTTCATGTTTTAATAACATCCACCTTTCTTTCTGCGCAAAGTTGGTTCTGCTCAGCTGTAAACACTTCTGGACTTTAAAACCAAAGCCAGCTTCTTTCCATCCCATTTACTGCAACATCCTGTCAGCCACGCTGTTTGTTCAGAGTAACCAGCGTTTAGACAGAGCCCCAAACTTTTACTCTGTATTTTACCTGATAATAAAGACAACAAGACAAAAGAAACCTGTAGAGGTCTTCATCCTACGTCTGACAGCACCAGGCAGGAGATAGAAAGTCTTAAATAGTTTAGTGCTTTATTAGTTCTTTGATGCTGACAGAAAAAAATACATTTCTGTCCCAACATTTCCAGCTAAGACGCTGTGATGCGTGTAAAACACACGAGGCAAATTACTGTGTTGTTTATTGACATATAAATAAGATGTAAAAGTAAAAGCAGCTTGAATAAATAAAGAACTCACACTGGTTTATTTATTTAATGAAGGAAAGTTTAAGATGAAGAAATGCAGAACTGGACTGTTTGTTTTTTTCTTAGGATCTTTAGAAGTTCTTTCAGAAAGATTTTAGTAACTGTTTGTGTTTGTTAGCTAAAGGATAAAAAACTCAAGTGGATCCTGTCAGCTCTTTATGTTCCAACTTTAATTATTCAGATTTAATAAAAACTCTATAAAAACAGTCTCAGTTGTCCTGCTGGGTGGTCAAACATTTCCAGAGACTTGAAATATTTCCCTTCAGTGATGATAAGCACTTTTTACATGGCGTTTTTTAAATCTTTTGCTTTTTTTCTCTGTTAAAATAATGTTGAAGTCAGATAAAATGAAACATGCAGCACATTTCTACTTATACTGAAG
The DNA here is from genome assembly GCA_028566095.1 of Kryptolebias brasiliensis. Classification (NCBI taxonomy): domain Eukaryota; kingdom Metazoa; phylum Chordata; class Actinopteri; order Cyprinodontiformes; family Rivulidae; genus Kryptolebias; species Kryptolebias brasiliensis. Next base: position 1,167,001 of record JAOXNZ010000188.1, on the reverse strand, counting down.
CAGATTTGATTTATTTCTGTTATGGTGTGAAAATCGGGGGTTCTGGTCTAGTTTGGTTTTATGTTCTGGTTTTGCTTTACTTCCTGTTTTTTTTGGAAAAACCTGCATCCCTCAGACACCTGGTCCTACCTGGTTAATTGATCCACCTGTGCTGTAGTTGGTGTTTTTGTTAAGTTATAGTTTTTGGATTTGGTGACGCAGCAGTGTCTCTTCATTTGTTTGTTTAATAAATTGGTTTTATCTGGACCTGTCTGGTTCTGAACTCCTAGTTCTTTGTGTTTTTCCTGAACTGTAACAATGAGCTGATTCACAAAACTGAATAGTTTTCATCACAGACAGTTTTCTTTAAAAGTTATTTAACTGAGAGTTTGTGACGTTAAGTTTCTGATTTTTGTGTTTGTTAGGCTTGATTAGCAGTGGCAGCCATCTTAAATCATATCAACAAACAAACTGCCTACATTAAACTAAGTCTCCTCAAACCTAATGTAAACACACATTTTCACTTGTTTGAAATAAAAAGCAGATTTCTATTTGAGAGAAACTTCACCTAAGAAGCCTTTAAAGGATGCAGACACAGAGACTAAAGAAGAAAACATTAAAAATATATCAACTATGTCTTATTTTCTGTTTGTGAGGTGAGTTCACACAAAGAAAAGCTGGTTTTGTCAAACTTTCTTTGTTGTAAACCTCTTCTGAGATGTTATTATCACTTTGTGTTTCACAAATGCACATTTCAGGAGAGAAGATCTAAAAATAAAAGAGTGGCAGCATCACAGAGACACCTCGGTACAAAACAAAAACACATCTGTTAAAGATGTCAGCTTGACCTGAGAAACAGAGTGAATCTGTTTCATCTCAGACGTTTCTTTTCACACACTGGAAGCTCCAATCTCATGTTGGGAGTTTGATCATTGGATGTGAGGTGGGAAAGTTGATGCACCAGCTTCAATAAACTGATTCATCATCAAACCTCGTGGAGCATCATGTAGTCACAACACAGGTTTACAAACCTGCCATACTGATGACATTAATCAGTTCTGCTTGGTTTGTTTTAAGGTGTGCTTCCTAAAATACAGTTTTAACAAACTGTCTAAGTAACAACAGTTCAGTTCAGATCATTCTAGAAGGAAAAACTTAATCAGACACTCAATATGTTCCTAAGTTATGGTTCATTTATTAGTTATTTTCTGACCTTATCTCCGCCTCCATGCGAAACTTTGGAAACACACTAATGTTGTGCCCACAGGTCAATACGCCATCATGAAGTCATGTTCCTGTAATCAAACTGAGTCTAATTCACAACATGACGTGAAGTTTTAGTTTTTAATAAATCCTTCGGAGGTGTTTGAAGTAGATAGTAGTGGGTGAAACCTGTGATTCATGCTGGTTCAGAACCAGAACTACAAATGGATCCTGAAGAGTGATCAGTACCAGTCAAGATGGAGGGGCTCCAAGTCAGCTCATCCCTCCACCAAACCGTCCCTTTACAGCTCTGCTCACCACGTACTTCTACTTTTTGGGTACATTTTCCCACTTCTGTCCATTTTGTACCCACCTTGGCAGCCGTCCCAACATTGATGATTTAATCTGCTGGAGGACACTTTGTACTGCAGATTAGCAGATTTGGATCAGTTTTAATATTATTATCAGCATGGTTAGGCCTGAAACTTCAAGGCTGTAGTCCTGCATGTTTTTTTTTAACAACCCTTGATCTCAAGACAGAAGAAATTTAAAAATACAGTTTTTTTCAAACCAGACATTAAGCTACTAAAATAACAAACTTGATATGTTTGTCTTTAAAACATACCCAGGCTAGCTTGTGTTTCTTCAAATTTCATACATCTGCTTCAATTTGAACAAGTTAAACCAAA
>JAOXNZ010000188.1:1097852-1114265 GCA_028566095.1 Kryptolebias brasiliensis | reverse complement strand
AGGACCGGGTTTAGAGCTCCTAACAGGACCGGGTTTAGAGCTCCTAACAGGACCGGGTTTAGAGCTCCTAACAGGACTGGGTTTGGAGCTCCTAACAGGACCGGGTTTATGATGTTCAGCTCATGTTTCTGATTGAAACACATGTTTTGATTCTTTTGTATTCTTCATGTTTCTGCAGTAGTAACAGTAGCTGAGCTCTTATTAATAAGAGAGCTTCAGTGTTTGTGTTTCTCTAAATATTAATCATTTAGATTTTTCTATTCTAAATTTTTATACGTAACTAATTTTAGAACCAGCTAAAGTAAAAGTTTATAATTGTAAGTTTTATTGTAAATTGTAAGCATTAATTCCTATTCCTACCTTTTTTTTTTGATCAGTTTTCATGTTTTTAGTAAAATAGATGTTATCAGATTAAAATGTTCTGAAAACAATATTCCCTTTCAGACATGTCTTGTCCTCAGGAAGCTGCAGTAAAAGTTTGGTAAAACTTTAATTATACATTTAAGATGAATAATTTAATAAGTTCTGTAATAAAGCAGATTTATATGCATGACTGGAATAATCTGATTAACAGGAATTAATTCATAACGTTCACTGTTCAGCTGCTTCCTCATGTCTTTGTAATGTTTGATTTTTATTCTAAAATATAATCTCAACCCTAACTTTGAGTCTGTGGCACTTTATCTATGTTTCTGAGCACATTTTCATTTCTTTTGATTTTCTTTGTTTTAAAGAAGCTGTCCCAAACACTGGCTACAGATCCAAAGAACACAACAACCTACAGAAACTAAAAACATTTGTTTCTTTCTGTCATCCTGATGTTGTTAGAGGTTCATTCATACGAGCCGGCTGGTCTTTCCTGAGACACTTGGATCATTAATCATTTCTGGGATCCTTCATCCCTGACAACAAAACTGAGCCGTGATCTTCTTCCAGCAGAACGGCTCCATCTTATCTCCACTGAGCTCAGAGAAGATCCTACAGAGGAGACCTGCATGTTGAGAAGTACAAGAAGGTCAGAGTTAATGTTCAGGATGAAATTTCTCCTCCTAGACCAGACTCTGGATTTATTTGGAGAAAATCTGTCTGATAAACCTGCAAATAAGTTGAAATCTGTGTCATCAAGTCAACTTTTTAATTCATGAACTCACAGGTTTATCTGCTCTGCTTCAGTTTGCAAAATGTCTACCATGCTAAAGGTTGAATAATCTTCCATCTTCATTTGTTTTGTCAATGAGGCTGTTGTCTTTAGAGAACTGATCCTGAGTCAGAACATCTTCTCTCAGGAACACTTCAGCCTTTTGAACTAGGTGTGTTGAGCTTCATTTATGATGTCTTTTATATTGAATGTCTTCTCACATTATATTCTTTCACCTTATATAAACACATGTTAGGGCAGTGGTGTTGAAAAGCTCCAGTTCCATTTATAATTCCTAATAATGAAATCTTCAACTCAACCTGGCCTGGGCTCCTAAACCCCCTCAGACCTGCAAGAAGAACACTTTACAGAAAAGACAAGAACCATAAGTCAGTACCAAGAACCTCAGATCTGGAGAATCCCTAATCACCTAGTTTCTGTTTCCACAGTTCTCCTGGTTATTCCTGAAAATAAACTGCTTCCCTTTGACCTATCTGTGTTTGTGAATCACTCTGCCTTCTGTTCTCTAAACTCTGGGTTAAAATATTATCTATAAATATGCTTACTGGGTTTTTCCTTGTGTTTACATGGTTTCTTCTGTCTTGATATTCAGAGTTATTGAGGAAAGACAAGGCCCGAATGACCAGTAATAATAATAATAATAATAACAGTAATTTTAAAGTGTACGACAGCAGATTGAATCATCAACACTGGGACAGTTGAGCATGAAGAGACCGGTGGCAGACAGCTTCTTTTCGTACCCGCTAAAGTCTGGGTACAAAGTGACCAAAGCTGGAAAAGTAAAGTTTGATGGAGATCTGAACTGATCTGGAGCCTGTGAAGTTCTGTCCTTCAGTCCCAAGCTCCTCTTGATGTCTGAGAGTCAGGTGTAGGAGCTGAAGCTCAGACTGCCAACAATACACTCATGTCTTATTGTTGGTATGATGAAGTAAAAACACACGTGTGTGTGGAAGACAATTAAAAGACACTTTGTGTCTTATTAAAGTGCTGTTTAAGGTTAAACAGGGTGGACAATTTTAGCATAAAAATAAAGAATTAAAAAACTCTTTGAGAGCAAACTGTATATTTTTAGTGTTGTCACCAACAACTCAAAAATATATATATATATATAAAAAGCCAGATATTTAACTGAACATAAAGAAAACTCTTATATTTGCTTTTTATTATTATTTATATAACTGCATGTGTCCTGACATACCTGCACTATTTTCCTCATGGTGTGTAATTTATTATAATGGTCTATACATCCAGTATCTCCCATGTTCATATATGTGCTTGTCTGTTTGCTTTTTTATGAGCTGAAGGACTGTAATTTACGTGCACTCGGCATACATTTCCTTGACTGTAACTTCCAGAGGCCTTGCTTTGTCGCACTCGTATGGGCTGTTAAACCGGACTGCTTTACAGCAGAAGACGCTGCATGTGTGTAAGCAGCTGCTACAACCCCCCATTTCCTGATGGAGCCATGAAAAACCTACAAATGTCTGCTCAAGATTCAAACAGCTTATAGAAAAGAAGCATTTTTAACCGGAGAGAATAGATGAATCGTAGTAGTTTCAGTCCTAATGTTGTGTAAATGATTTAGTAAATGTTCAACAAATCCTGTAATAATACAGAAACCAACAAAGAAGTGATTTCAGTAACAACTATTGTGTTTTTTACCCAGCTCCATTGTTGCCTCAGTTTATTCCAGCTCTTTCCACCAGAACACCAAGTTTTAATCCCCAAACAAAAACAAGTTCAAGGTTTCCTCCTAACTTTAAAATGTAGCAGCAACCATTTATTCTGTCGATAAAATAAGATTAACATCTAAATCCATCAAGGTTTAAGTGCCATGAAAACAAGAGAGCATTATAAATATGTTTATTATGATTCAGTCTATAACATTAAGTTTAGTCTTTTCATGGTTTGACAAAAAGATAAAAAATACATTGATGAGTATTCTAGTCTAAATGGATTAAGATATTATAGATCTCATATAAAACCTACACATAAACAGAATGTATACAAAGGATGTTCAATAAATCATTTTCCTTTTCATTTCTCTTTTTATTTTCTCTTCAATAACTTTCTTATTGACCTTGCTATTCATCTACTGATTTCCAACAGCACAGTTTCAGTCTAAGCAACGTAAAGTTCCTTTTATGTGAAAAAACAATCCTCCAGAAAGGGAGTAACGGTTTATCCAGATTATCAGCTGAGGCTTCCTGCAGGTCAGAAGGTCACCATCAACTCATTGGTCTTTACGATGTGGAGCTCAAGAGTCAGTTCACAAACATGTTAAATACATCCATCGATCCTACAGTTTAATGAAGTTCAGCTCTGTGGATTGTGTGCATTTGAAGACATTTAAGAGGAGGACAGGTAGAAATCTTCAGCAGAATCAGAACCATGAAGGTTGGCTAACTGCATGAGGTCATACATCTGACCTGTGAAAGGAAACATCACAGGTTTACTGACAACAACAACAACAATCATCCTACATAAAGTACAGTCTGTCCTCCAGCAGTCCAAGCCTAAAGCAGAATAACTAAGGGTTAGCTCAGGAGACCCAAAGCTTTCAGGTCACAGTTCTGTGATAAACACACAAACACAAACACAACCCCACTTTGTGGCGCTCAGTTTTCCCTTCACATCAAACAAACTGATCCAGTGAGACCACAAAACTATGCATGCCTTGAAAATATTTGCAGCCAGGATTGTAGAACCAAAAGTGTCAGGTGTTTAACTTGAAGGCACTGACATGTGTTGGGCCATACCATATACTGCTCTTCCTAAAACAAAGATGAGCTCTGTGCCCAACAGTGGGTTGTCCTTAAGCCAGTATCTCACTGAGCTGCAGCTGTTGAAGACTAGTTGGTGAGCAGCATTCAAGAAGGAGTCTCCAAAATGTCTTAAAACGCTCACAATGGTTCTCAGTCTCCTTGCATGAGTCTCAGAGACTAACAGTCTTGCGGCTTAAATTTTGAACATATTCAAAGGTTTATGTAACAATTTTTCTTTCAGGATAGTCACAGAGTTGTTGAGATGTTTGCATCTCAAACCCATCTCAGTTTAGTTTCCATACAACCTTTTAGTGCTAGAGCACTAAAGGAGCTCTCTGTCAGATAACATCAGCCCTAAATGTCCAGGATTGTAAACCTGGGCATTCCAGTTTTTTATTGATTAATAAAAAACTTTATTTATAATTTATTGATTATTAAAAAAACTGGTCCAAATTTGCGGATCTTCATTTATAAAGTGAGTCAAGTAGAATAAATCATAAACATGGGCGCAGCTGCCAAGGTGGGTACAATGTGGGTGGAGGTGGGCACCAAGCTAATGTACACAACCTGTAACCTGTTCTACTTGTGTATGCGTGGGTTTTCTTCAGAAGCTCTGGTTTCCTCCCACAGACCAAGAAAATGACGGTTAGGTTATTTGGCACCTTTGAAATAGCCCTAGGTGTGAGTGTGAGTGCTGGAGATTGTACGACCCTGAACAGGATCAAACAGGTATAGAAAATAAGTGGATGGATGGATTCTTGCATGAGTGCTGTGGTTTCTGAGAGTGTTTTTTTTATTTATTTTCTTTCACTAATATTTCCCTTAACCCTAAAATCATAAAGCATTTTATCTAATATACAGTTGAAGGATTTTTGCAGTAATAGAATTTTCAGATCAATGGTACAGAGGACAAGGAAAGGACCATTCCAAAAGCAAAAGTGTGTCCCAGCTGCTGTATTCAGGCCTAATTCCTGCTAATAGGATGTACTGTAAATCTACCTTTGCTGTGGTAAAGAAAGAGAGAGAACGCCTCAGCTCTCCGGTATATAAATGCAGTATAGGGGCTGGCTGATATTTCCCAGCGGGCAGTTTGGTCAGCTTGACCTCTGTTAAAGCTTCCGTTTCTGTCACCAGCAGCCTGACTCAAATAAATTGGCTTAGGTCTCTGTGGAGGAGTTTGCTGTTGCTGCAGACCTGAGGCCTGATCGGCAGAGCTGCAGTCTCAACTGTGCATGTTTTCCTGACCTCAGACAAAGTTCTCTGTATGAATGACTGTGACCTGAGACTGAAACCTTGTGTGGAAACGTGTGGGTGTGAGACTGCATGTATGTACATAACCCTGACCTCTATTAGAGATGAACCCGGGAGTGACCGTGACCTCTGTGTCCACAGGAACATGTGATGGTGTACTGTATGTGTCTGTAAGTGTACTTGAACTCTCAACGCTCTCAGTGGTTTTGTACAGGAAGTATCACTGCAGGCTGCCCATGCACCACGAGGCTATCGCATCACCCTGAGCAAACTTTCCATCCCTCTACAAACTGAAAATACGGAGAAAGGTGACTAAGGATGTCTCACGGTTTAACAAGCCTTGTGGTCTGATGAGTGTTCCTCAAGTCCAGCACCCTGGCCAGACTATGTCTCTCAAGCCGGCCTGGGAACACCTTGGAATCCTCCTGGAAGAGCTGGAAGAGGTGGCTGTGGAGAGAGATGTCTGGGCCTCCCTGCTCATGTGCTGCCCCCGTGACCCACAAGCAAGCAGCAGATAATGGATGGATGGATGGATGGATGGATGGATGGATGGATGGACGGACGGACGGACGGATGGTTGGATGGATGGATGGACGGATGGACGGACGGATGGACGGATGGACGGATGGATGGATGGATGGATGGATGGATGGATGGACGGATGGATGGACGGATGGATGGATGGTTATTTCTATTGGTCGCATCACTTGTTTAGAAAAATGATCAAATTATATTATTGGTGGGAGAATTTTAAATGTAAAACAGTTTGACCATATATCAGGAAAAAATGAAAAGAGCGGCTGAAATCCAGTGAGATTTGTACAAACTGAGAGGCTCCTGATCCTCGCTGTTATTCACCTCTTTAAAGTCAGGATGCTGCAGTACTTTTCAACACAGACTACAGGCTCTGAGCTTCAGACAGCTCCAATACCAACTGTAGACTTCAACCATGTGCCTGGAATGTAAATTAGGTAAAAATGATTCACCTCTCTCTTAACCCATCTTTCTCCAGCCTGACTGAAGGAAACAATGGAGAGAAATTAGTGAGAGAAAACTGGCTCTGAGTGTGTGGGTGGGTGGTATACAGTATTTGTTTGTACACTTCAGTTTGTTAGAGTGACAGAATAGTTTTAATTGTTTTCAGTTAAAGCAGCAGATAAATCATTGTTTCCTGCCTTGTTACATTTTCTTCCAATAATTGTCTGTATGTTTGCTGTAAAACATGTGATTGTGTTTGTGGTGTTTATCAGAAGGATCATCATGGGACAGATGAGGAAGCTCTGTGGTCCATTTGGTTAGATGTCACATGCAGGACTGGACTAACCTTGACTGGAAGGATTAAAATATCTTTTATTCCTACTTATCAATGAATTTTCTCAGACAAATGATGGTTTTGATGGTTAAAAAGTGCTGTCCCTTGTGATCATCATGCATGTTTTCAGTGCAAAGCTTCCTCCTCCAATGTTCTTGTCTCATCAAACCAAAGTCATGAAGCTTCAGACAGCTGATGCCTTTTTTCTGTTTTCCTCTGAAAACATGAATAGATTCTGTCTGGCAGATGTCACAGCTTGTCTCCACCTGTGACCTCATGTGTCACGGATCTAAAGGCATGCAAAGAATAGAAAGTAGGAAATGCTATAAGAATACACCTCATATTTATGGGTAACTTTTCACTTTAAAGAGTTTAAATAAACCGTCTAGAACTGTTAAAAACAAAAAAATGTTTTACAACCTCTATTCTGGAAAAGCTGGGAATAAAAAACAGAATAAAATGATTTGCAAACCTCATAAACCTGTATTTTGTTCACAATTGTATCAAATGTTGAAACTAAGAAATTGTATTTTTTTAGGGTAAAAAAGGTCATTTCAAATTTTATGGCAGCAACATTTCAGAATAATGTTCTTAAATGGAAAATTGTGAAGACTTTGAATATCCCATCATCTACAGTTCATAATCTCATCAACAGATTTGAAGAATCTGGTGAAATCTCTGAGGTCAAAGGTCAAGACTGGATGACTGGGATCTTGAGGCCCTCAGGGGCCACTGCATTAAAAATGGTCTGATTCTGTTCTGGACATAAGTGTTTGGGCTCAGGAACACTTCCACACATTCCTTTTCTTATTCATCCATTCACGCAGTGTATTTCTCTACAATCATACAAGTTAACAGCAGAATAAATGTAAGAGTGAGTTTTTATCTCAAGAACAACTAAAATGTCAACCTTACATTCAGAGAATGAAACCTTTTATCTGCAGAACCACATTTTCTAGCAACAGCTCTTTGGTCTTTTAGCTGAAGTCAGGTGTTATTAGCAGTTTAATATAATTTTATATTAAAATTTTAGAAAATACATGCATAATTAGAAATATAAAGACCACGCCTACATACTAAACTGGTACGACCTTTGTCCATTTTGACCCATCAAGGCATGAATTCTACAAAACCTTTGAGGGTCTGCACAAAGCTGTCACTAACAGATGCTGTAGGAACTTCTGTGGATCCATCTTGTTTTCCACCAATAAATGACAGGACCTGAGACTTCTAGCAGAATATTGTTTAAAACAGGTTTTGTTCTGGTGAGAGATGCTCACAGACCTCACCACCCACAGAAAACATTAAAGAGCACATTCTTCCATTGCTCTGTGGTCCAGTTCTGATGAGTCCATTTTCAGAACTTTGGCTGGTAGACCCAGGTCAGCATGAACACCCTGACCCTGCAGCCACACAGACCCAAACAAACAAACCGTGATGCTCTGTGGGTTCTGAAACCTTACTATCAAAATCAGCAGGAATTTTTAATCCCCAGCAGCTCTTTGATTGGATCAGAACAACACAGACAACCATCAGTACCCATGATTCCATCTCTGGTTCATCAGTTTTCCTTCACCTTTGGTTGGTTATGACCTCTGCAGACCAGGAACAGCCCACAGAGCTGCAGTTGTGGAGATGTTCTGACCCGAATATTACTCTTTAATGTCAAAATAAAGTTTATAAAGATAAATGCCTCTGGTTACAGCTCTGTGACCTTGTGGAGAGGCAGGAACTACAAATCCATGTCTAAATATAGTTTTGTCTTTGACACGAGTTTCACTTTTACTCGGTTAGGGCAAAATATTTGTGTTATCACAGTTTCTGCAGGTGTTACCCTCATGATTTACCTACATGCACTTTGCCACTGGTCAGTCTAATAAAACAGTTTGTTCATGTTCACAGTTCACTCAGAAATGTTTTCTCACCAGAGTAGCATCTATTACCAACATGCTTCTCATATAATCTGAGGAAACATGATGGATTCCCCCGTCCCGACTCTACGACTCCCCTGCATGCCACAAAATCAGCTCACCAAGGTCAGACCTGAGCTGTGCACTCATAATTACCACTGAGGGTAATTAGTTTTCACAGCCCAAGGTCTCTGGTGCCCCCTCTGCACACCTTTACTCTGTCACCTGGGCCCAGGCAGGAGAAATGAATGGCTGTGTACGCTGGGTGGAGTGGGCCCCTGTGATCTATAATAAGGTCCCTTTTGGAGTGCTGCAGGATTTGTGTGTGTCTGAGTTTACATCAGTCAGAAGTCTGAATATTACACTGGAAGTTAATGATGTCTTTCTTTTCCAGTATCACAGTGTCAACAGTGGGAGAGAATCATTAGCCTTCACACGGTTAATGAAAGTCAAAGGCCCGCACACTCTCAGCATCATTAGGTAACTTCTCTCATCACTTTTCTCCACATGTGGCTACTTTTCAGCATCTCGTGCTTCTTTTTTTCACCTTCTTTAACAACTTCTGGAAGGACAAACTTTTTCACCAGCTGCTACCGGGTCCTTGGTGCTGCACAGAAACATGAGAGCACACAAAACAGGAGTTACCAGCACCACAAGAGATTTCCACACACCGTCATGCTGACTCTATAATTTCCACAGCTTCTCTGCATCTCTCAAGTCCCCACCGTACCACCACAGAAGCAGCCCATAATACACCTGTCACTCCCACCTCCTCCTCAGAGACTCCCAATGTGTTGACCTCAGCTTTGTTTTTGCTGCCGTTTCCCTCCTCAGCCCGATCCCCAGCTCCCAACAGGACCACACTGTGTTTCAGAGCTTGGATTCAGCCCATTTCCATCACCTGTATCCCATCTGCCCCGGCCTTACCTCATCACAGCAGAAACAAGGCTCTGTGCAAGCGGCACATGCCAAAACACACCATCTTTCCCACCTCTAATGTCCACCACCATCTGTGTCTTCTGCCAGCGTATGAAGTCTTATCCGCTCAAGCAGGCAGTAATGTTCACTCTGCTGTGTCTTCCCTTCTCCAAATGCACCAACTGTCCCCTTCTGCCTAGCAGCGTTAATTCACTTAATGATAGCGGCACACTCTGTAAATACCAGTGATTAAGAAGAAAAGTCTTCCCCCGTGTAAACAAACTTTGTTTAGGTATCGGAGGAGCTTTGTGAAGTATCGACTGTCCTTCCTCCACCACCGTACGGCAGTTTGATGTGGCTGAGAGAGAGCCATCGATTGTGACCGTCACAGTCTGACTGCAGATCGATGGTGAAGCTGTGCGAACACGGGTTTTCCAGCGGTCACGGCCAAATCCTGCAAATACAATAAGGTCGGGTCTGGTTCTGCACATTCATGTCAGTCACAGGTAACCACACACCAGGCAAAGCCTTCGTCCTGTGAGACTGATTGGGCAACAAACACAACCTGCTTAAACACTAAATATTAGTTTGTGTGACTGGGCCCAAGCTGGTTCCTGTGATTATTTCCAGCTGAGCCCATTTAAAATGCCAATAACTTCATAATCAACAAGAAGCCATTACACTATATGCATACAGTGGACTATTGACGCAGAGGGAGAATTTTTGCCTGTGGAAACATCCAGTACATAAGATCAATGGAGCGATTCAAGAGGCTACTCTGGCATTAGAGTTGGCCTCTCTTTAATTATCTCCAATGCAGATGGCCCTAACGAGGGGAAGGACTCCTAATTGAGAGTGGGAAGGAGGGGAAGACGAACCCCAGAGACACTTGAAGGCAACACATCCTGGCATGCCAAGGCCAAATCCTCCTCTCTGAGCTGGCAGTCAGTCACTCCATCAGACTAGCTGCACAACCAGAGGGTGTCAATAAGGCTTAGAGGGAAATGAAGTGAGGAGTGTGTGTGTGTGTGGGGGTGTGGGCATGTATGTGTGTGTGGAAATCATCAGAACTGTTTGCTCGAGTACCAGGACAATACACCATATGTCTCATTTTACCGAGCAGGCTTTGTGCAATATATTTTCCTGAACAGAAGACTAACCGAACTTTATCTAAATAAATGCTGAGGGATTGTGAGAAGTCTGGACAGAGTTAGGAAATCAGCTGGTTTTGCTGATGAAAGCCTGGTGTGGAAACTGATGGGATTAATTAATTCTTCTTTAAACTATATTGTAAAATCAAAACACCCTGAAGTTCTAACGATACCAGAGGAAGACCAGCTGCAAACTAAACTGTTCTACAGGTTGCATGACAAACAAAATCTCCTTTTTCAGCTCATTATGAACTTAATGACTCTTCTGAAATGGATTTTGAAGTTAGGGTGTTTCAGGTGTTGGTCAGTTTGTACCTCTGATGACAAATCGTACCCTCACCTCATAAGCAGCAGTTGTCATTTTGTACCAGCAGGAAAAGTTTTTTAAAAAGGCAACTGGACTTCCTTACTTGTTGGTTGAAGACATTTTGCTTCTCATCTGAGGAGGTTTCCCAGTTCAGACTGGAATGTTAGGAGTTGCAAAGCTTTAAATTATCCAATCAGGTTAAAGATGTCCAGTTGTCTGTTTTAAAACTTTGATTTTTATTTTTAAACTTTGCCATGTCCAAAATAAGTGAGAACCTACACAAGAAAACATTGTAGAAAGTTAGGCAAATAGCTTTTCCTGTGAAAATGCTGAAAGCTCAGTGAAGTTGCTGAAATTAGCTGAAGAAGCTAACACTGAGGTTTTAAAGCTAAAAGATGCAAAACAGTAGCCAAAAGTAGCAAAAGAAGACAGAAACAGAGCTAGTAGTTGAAGCAGATTTCAAACAGAGCAATGTTTTTGAAAGAACTGAAGCAAGCTCAATGGATTTCTGTGGAGAAAATATATGTTAAAAAAATTATTTAAAAAATGAACTCGGCTGCATCAAATCCTCTCAGATCTGCAACTTTATCTTATTTAAAGCTGGAAAATAACACTCCTACATGGCTTAAAAAAACACCATGAGTGACATTTTATGAGTAAAAGTGGAGGATATATGACTGATTATTATCTTACTGTATCTTTCTGTTAGATAATGAAAACGCACAGTGGGAAAAATGGAATAAGAGTCAAATAACTACTGCATTGCTTCAAAAACTGTAGTCTACAAGGTGACCTTTCAAGTGAAAATGTCACGTCAAAAATCCTCCACTATTTCCTCTCAGCTTGAGACGTGAAAGTCATAAAAAGTCAAATGTATTTGCTTTATTATCTAGTTTTACTTTACTCAACAAAGTGTTTTCTATCGAAGAGCTGTGAAAATGACATGCTTAAAATAAAAACCACTTCCAGGTATGAAGAGAAGAGAAAGTGAAAATAAAGCGAACACTGAACCAGTTGGCAGCCAGTCACAGGCTGAATTTCCTCAGATACAACAATTTAATTAGAGCATAGCAGCCTAAGCTTAATTAACACCTACTTGCTGTTCTTAGCATGAATTTTTACAGATTCTCTGTCCTTAGATAAAAAAGTAAAAATGAAATAAATAAGAAGCACGCTGTGACCAATTAAGCAAACTGGTTTCTACCCAAAGAGTTTTCAGCTCGAGGCTGGATCCTTCCAATCAACAGACATATGGAACCAAGAACCCCCAGTGATGTATTCAGCAACTGTGGAGGTGTGTTTGACTGATGGGTTGCATAGACTCAATTAAAATATGTCCTTTTACACCACTTCTAATCACATGCATAATGACTGTGTCTACAGATTTGGTTTTAAGTGTTATATTTTGAGTCTTTAAGGTATTCACTGAAGGCCCCTAGTGGAACCAATACAAGGATATATAAAAACAAGTTCAGTAATTTTATCTCAAATATTAAATCAAAAATAAGCTTGATTCTGTGTTTTCTGTCTAAGCGCTGCTCGTTAAAACAGTTTGGGTAATTTATTTTCAGGTAAATGGCTTGCACTTGTTTAGCGCTTTATGTAGTTCAAGGAGCCCAAAGCGCTTCACACTACAATCAGCCATTCACCCATTCACCCATTCATCCAGACATCCGGACGTTCACACACTGATGGTGGTGAGCTACACTGTAGCCACAGCTGCCCTGGGGCAGGCTGACAGAAGTGAGGCGGCCATTACCTCTGACCACCACCAGTAGGCAAGGCAGGTGAAGTGTCTTACCCAAGGACACAACAGCTGAGATGGACAGAGCGGCGAGTCGAACCGGCAACCTTTCGGTTACAGAACGAACCCCTACCTCCTGAGCCACAAATGAGTCATATTTATATGAATGAGCAGAATTTCTTCTACGGTCCTCAGTCCCTGACTCAGAAACTCCTGGCCATTAAAACAGATGAGCTGTGAAGGAGTGAAGCTCTTTGATCACTTTTACTAACTGGCATTTCATAATGTTCTTAAATGTTCTGTATTATAAGAGGAATTGAACTGACTGTAATTGACTTTGATTCTGGATCTGAATTGGATTTATAGATTTATGGACTTGTTCTTTATAGAGATGACTCTTGTTGTAAATTGGTGCTATGTAAGTGAACTGAATTCAGAATTTCTGGTCATTTCATACCCGGGATCTCCAGTCTCCCTCCCCACCTGCCATGGCTCTCTTTGTTTGTACTCACCTGAGCAGCTTATTTGATATGAAGAGATGGAGAAGAAAGACGAGTGATAGCAATGACTATTACACATAAAAGCACCACAAGTACGCCTCAGTGTTGAGTGTTGTCAGATTATTGTCAGTAAACCAATAAATCAACCTGATATTGCTGGACATCACGCTGTATGCTAGAGCAGTGGGTCCCAAGTGTGGGTTCCAAGAAAATCTGCTAAAAGCAAATTAATTTCAAAAACAAATGTCAACAGTATATTTAGCCTTAACTGTTTAAATTAATGCAAATAATGGTCATAACTGCATAATAACACCTATAATAACAACCAACGAAGCTTTTTGTGAAGTGGCTTATTAACAAGGTTTGTGTGCTTCAGCAACAGTCAGGGTCATGAATTTCTGCAACATCTGTTTTGTGGGTCAACAGCAGAAGAGTTTGTGAATCACTGAGCTCGAGTATCATTTACATAAAGAAACTGTTGTGAAATTATTTTCCCATAAGCATGAGTCACAGTCCATTGTAGAAACACAAACATGACATCAGGAAATATTGTTGATTCTAAAAAGGGCCGGTCCAACAATGTTGTTGGTATAAAAAACAGGAAGTGAAAAGTCCAACTTCCTGAAGCCTCAGGCGCTCAGACACTGATGATCAGCTGCTCTCTCCAAGCATCCATGACTTTATTCTTTCCTCCTTCTGCTTTTGTTTCTCAGCTTCAACTTTCTGTCTCATCGATTCCTCCTCCATCACATCTCTGTCCATTTTTAACAGAGGGAACTTCATTCTTCCTGTCATTTATTTTAAATCCTTTATATCTGTAATGTTTTTACTATTATCCATCGCTTTATTGGCTCTTCTACAACCTAATTGTGAAGCACCGACCTTCCTCAAAGAGGACGAGATGAGCAATAACTTCTGCAAGCAATAATTAAATTAATGTAGGAGTGCTGTTGATTTATTATGTCAGATATACATTAAACTTTGGTTTTCCAGTAATATTTCTGTCTTCTTTTATGGAACAAACTTCGTGCAGGAAATTGAGAGTAACTGAAACATGAATAAAAATTAAAACTGGGGGTTTCTGAAAGCACTCCGGCTGATGGAAAACCCACGAATGCACAACACATCCAGGCAGCAGATGAAGTTTAGAGCTTGGCACGCTGATTGAGTTTATGTTTGGCTCGCTCTCTTTGTGCCTTTTTTCTGCCTCAGCTAAATTTAAGACATATTCCTCTTTGAAGGCCTTATCTCCTCGGACATCAAAGGTTTTCACTAAACGGAGCGTGCCTCCGCCTACTTCCACTCTCCACTTAAAGGAGTCCTTTGTTGAGCGGAGCTGCACACACACTTGTGGAGGCTAGAGTTTTTGTCTCAGAAAAGTCTGACTTTTACTTTCAGATGTCAGGGCCCTGTGGGAATCCTTTGGATATTCTCACCAGTAAGCTTCAGTATCAGAAATAAGTGAGAACAGTTTGCGGTTGGGTTATTGTTCTGAGGAAACTTTTCAGAGCTGAACCTGGCCTTCCCATCGGAGCATAGCTGGAGCAGATAGGAGTGCCCTGATTTCCTGGAACGTCTTGGAGATTAAAGACACAAAATGGGTCACAAAAAACTCTAGACAGGTGGTGTGATGAATCATACATTTTTAGGTGTTTGTAATAGTTGCGGATTACAGAATTTCCATAAACATGTCAAGGATTGTAATAATAAGCACCTCACAGGATGATGACTTTCAGTATGTTATTGAATGCATAAAGTTGCAAAAGTATTTAGATTTTGTTGCTTTACCAAAAATACAACAGGGGGCTTGAGGAGTTTGTTTCCTTTAATTTCCACAGCTTTGTCTCTGACCTGTGTGGAGAGTTCCTTGGTCTTCATGATGTCTCCTGCTTGGTGGTAACCCGCCTACTCCGAGGTGTTGGACTGCTGTTGGTGTGTGTTTAACTTCATTAATCTGAAGTGTTCTGTGAAGGTTCATTACTTATAATCACACTGAAATTCCAGGCTGTAAAGCAGCACAATCAGGCTGAACAGTTTCCCAAACCACTGACTTACAACAATAAAATGAAGTAAAGTTCATTGTGGGGGTTTTTGTGTCATCTGTTTACTCAAAACGAGTCTGCTTTGTGTAGGAAGGGTAAACGATCATAAGATGATTAGGAAATGTCTTTGAAAGATCACATGATGATTCCCATCAACCAAGAGGAGTCATGCACCTTATTTGGCAACATGACAAATGATGTGTGGGAGGTTCTGGTCAGAAACAGACATACGATAAGCTTTATCTGCTGGGATGACTTGTGATAAAAGGACCACAAGCATCCGCCTCTAAAATCCCCACCTGATGAATCTGCTGAAAGGAGTCTGTGCCACTGATCTTTGCTGTTATTTTTTGTTAAGAAAGAAAAATGAAGAATGATGTATCAGCTATCTGTATGTTCTAGTTTTGTCCTCTAGTCTCAACCCTGAGTTTCTACAGGAAAATATAACCTTGGAATAAAGAGGTACTTTTCTGTACTCTGGTGTATTTTTCATCCGCTCAGTAAAATGGGTGTAAAGTAAAGGGTTTGGGGCTTGTTTGAAGGCTGCTGCTGACTCTGAGCTTGTCACCCAGTAATTTTCAGACCAGCTTCCAGTCAGCATCCATCATCCACCCATCTGTCAGCGCTGATGCTCTCCCATATTGTGGCGTATATGCAGCAGATTTTCAGCTTCTAAATATGCCCATTCTGTGGTGTTAACATTAATATCTCACATCCTGTCTAAAATGGCCGACCAGAGCTGAGTCACTCCTCAATTAGCCCTTAAAAAGCAGATGGAGGCTGACGACTCCAACACCTTCTCATGTTAAATTCACAAGCTACTCAGAGCTCCGTTCTGATTAAAGAAAAAAGAAAACTGTGGTTATCAACACATTAGTTTATAGGTGTGGATAAGAGACAATTCTAGGACAGAATTAAACTCAGACACATTTGCAGCAAACTAAAGTCTTAGTTCTTTCAAGTTTCTCTTAGATTCAGTCAGTTCCAATCAAAGCTCAGCTGCAGTCTGTGACTTTCACCTTAATTCAATAAAAACAAAATTATAAATCATATTGTCATCATTTTAAAATATATGGTAACTTGTTTCTAAAACTGGAAAAAGGTGATGATGACGGCACAAAAAAATGGATAACAGGGTTAGATCGGATTTGTTTTATTACTGAGCATAAAAAGATCAAATATTGTGTTTAAATATCTTAAACAGTTTTTGATTTGCATGTCATTGATTAAAATAAGCATTTCATGTCCAAGTAAAACCTGATTTAGTCCTTGCAGGAGGGACCTTCTTAAGACGGGTCTGTACCTGGGCCTTTTTCAGCAGGGGGGACCTTCTTAAGACGGGTCTGTACCTGGG
>JAOXNZ010000188.1:1059107-1070603 GCA_028566095.1 Kryptolebias brasiliensis | reverse complement strand
TGGTTCTGTTTGGTGGTTCTGTTTGTTGGTTCTGTTTGTTGGTTCTGTTTGGTGGTTCTGTTTGGTGGTTCTGTTTGGTGATTGAGTGAAATCAGATCATCATCCTGAATCTGATGTGTGAAGCTGAGCTCCTGTTTGTTCTGTTCTCTCTGGGAACAGAACAAACAGGATGACAGCTCGACTTGTTTCTGTGGCCGCAGTAAAACCGCTGCTGTTTACTCAGCGTGGAACTCTGGGTCTTCCTGGGCTCCACGTCTTCTTCTTCTCTTTTGATCTGCACAGCTGAACAAAAACGATCAAATTCACCTCTGCAGAGGGGGTCTGGCCTCAGAGCAGAGCTGCTAAACAGGAAGTAGTATTATATTTTGTCCTCCTCCTGTAAAAATAAACACAGACGGCTGATTGCAGCTCTCTGAGAACAGGAGCTTTTATTATGTGGAACCTCAAAGCCCGGCCTGCTGATTGTGTAGACTGAATCGCCTGAATTTGTGCTGGCAGCGAAACAAAGAGAGGAGCTGAACCACGTGAAGCCGAGGGCGGCTCGACTTACCGATTGTCCCGACCAATTACAGAGATGCAGGAAAGGTCTGTTTCCAGCACAGTTTGTAGGTTTTATGTTTGTATCTGTGTGGTGAGCGGTTCTGAAGCACCGCGGATCCGTCAGTCACCTCCACCCACATTTCTGACTGTTTCTAATTGTTTAGTTTCCACCACGTTCAGTCAGAGACCAGAACATTACAGGGATCAGACGCTTTGGTCACGATTTAAAACAAAATTGGAATATATTTAATAAACATGCGAGAGCATCCTGGATGATCAGTGAAACCCTCAGGAGCTCGTCTTTATCTTGGATTTTATCTTCACAAGCCTTCCATTTGTTCTCTGACTCCTGAGTACATTTTATTTACACGTGTTTCAAGAGAAACAGCTTAAAGCAAACCTGAAGGACAGCTTTTAGGTTTTGACCAAGAGCAAAAAGCTTCAAATCATTCTCAAATAAACAGCTCTACTGATTGACTCCAGCAGCCACAGCCCAGTGAGATTCTGACTGGTTTCCCTTTTCTTCAGTCTCTAAATCTAAATCCTTGGACTCTGCGGGTGGTGAGATCCCCCCTGCTTCATAAAATCAGAGGATATGAGCAGAACTCCCCTCACCTCTTCTGTTATTACACAGGTGAGATTAGCCAGCTGTGGATTCCCTCCTCACAGGTATCTACTCACTTTTAACAGAACTCAGACGGACGATTGTACAGGATGCAGCTCCAGCCTGAGGTCATTAGATGCTCAGCTGGTGAGCAGCTATAATTATATTACCGTGTTTCGATTTAACATTCCTCTGCAGAATAAAAACCCGTCATAAATATTCTCTCACCCCAGTTAACACGATCCAACCTACTGATGAGTAATTTCATTTTCCACCTCTCACCACAGGGAGTTCAGTCTGTCAGCTTGCATGAAATAGATGATGATACTTTGTGTTTAGCCTCTGACCTGACTGTCATCACTCTGTGCAATAACAAGCAGGAAAAAGTGACGCTAACGCTAAAATATGAGAAGAAAACAGAAACGAGCATCGAATTTGACTGTCTGATCCAACCTGCAGATTCTGAAGAGAAGGAATTAAAGGAAGTTTCATTGCAGTAAAAAATAAAAGTGATAAAATCCAAACCATAAATCTCTAACAAACTATGATATTAAAACCCTTCCTGTGTGCCTGTAAAGCTTTGTTTCACTCCTCTTGGATTGTTTTGCAGCAGCGCAGCATTTTATATTACCTGTAGAGTTTAGATTTTCTGTTCTGATAGATCCTGATACCAGAAGAAACTGTTTTCAGTCTGGAAGAGATAATCACAGACGACCTTCTCTTCAGTCATAAATAAATACTAAAGCACCAAAACAGGTGAAACAAGAGATCAAACCAGAAACATTCCTGGAGAACCTTTGAAGGGCCTTCCACTTGGTGCATGAGTTTGTTTCCTCCTCCTAAATCATATTGACTCCATCAATTAATGAGCTGTAAACATACATGTAATGACTACTTTCTGAGAGTTTCGTTAAAATCCATCAAGTGGTTGCCGAGGTGGGAACAAACTGAGCTGAAGTGGGTAAATATTGTAGAATATAGATCTTCAAGTAGACATGAAAACAGACAACTGATCATAAACACTTAGAATTCAGTGAGACTGCAATGGAAATTCCACCTCATTTCTCACAGTTTAGAGTCACCAACTTGTCTCCAACAGTCACAGACACCTCACCACTGTCCTTCATTCACCTTTTGGACTCAAAGCAAGAAGCTCTCGTTGTCATCACGGACAGACCAGCTGGATGAGGAAGGAAGACTGGAGGTTTAGCACAGAAAACCCTTCACTGAGCTGATGTCGGAGGCCCAGAAACCTCCCACGTATACAGGAAAACTCTGCAGATTGTGACCAGGTCATGGAAACAACCTAGTGCAGATGTGACACCCTTGGCCGTAGCGTTGTGTTAGCGTTGTGTTAGCGTTGTGTTAGCGTGGGTCGTCTCTGAGTTGGTGCGATCACGGACGTAGGAATGTTCTGTTCATGTATAGAGCGTGGTGAAGACTCAGGAGAGGTCTTAATGCAGAAAATGGCAGGAAAACCTTATTTTGTGAGTACTACAAGAGTTGCAGCATGATTGTCTCCACACAGAAGGTTTTCTAAAGTTGCTGCGATCCAGCCGTGTTTTGATTGGTCGAGGAGATCTTAACGAGGTCATCCTCCTGTGTGAAGGAGGCCCAACAGCAACGTCAGGAAGGTCTGAAGCAGAAATGCATTTTTCTGTTTTTGTGTTGCAGAATTGTGACAAGAAGAAGAAATGTTGGAACTTAGAATGAGCCATTAATGTCGACAAATGATTCAGCTGTTCTCCTTGTTACTCATCATAAAAACTACTAAATCCTGCAGCTTCACATCATGATCCCTTCTTTACATTTTGGCAGGCTGTCTTTGGATTTTCATGATTAATTTCCTCATGTTTGATGAAGCTGATGAAGTGTTTTAAGCTGATAAAACATTATTTGTTCCAGTGAGGTTGTATTTCCTGCCAAAGGCTGAAAGCGTGAAGTGTAGCGAGGAGCTTCCAGCTGTTAATGCATCTGTGGAAATGCCAAGCAGGGCTCTGCTGCAGAGGAGCATGCTCACTCAGCAACTCTTTCCTGCACAAATAAAGGTTAAATTACTTATTATAACCTGAGCTATTATTTCCTTTCCCTCTGAGACAGTTCTTCTCCAAGTGAGATGCATTCTTTGTTTCTCATTTTCTCACCTCTAAAAACACAAACCTGAGAGTCAGCATCACTCTGGGATTCTCTTAAATCAGTCGTTAATGTGTTTTAAATCTTTCTCATGACAAAATGTAAAATATTCACCCCTCCTTCCTGCGGCCACGGCAGCGAGGACACGTGGGTTATTTCTGCACCGTCAGAAAGGCTTAACTTTGTTATTGTGTCTTACATCACGATCACAAAATGGCAGCTAAAAGTAGAAGAAGCCAAAAACCCAGTTGGTTCATAGATCACCTTTTTAACTTTAATAAAATACAAACAGAAGATGAATAAAAACAGAAATCTACAACTTTAATGTAGTTTAAAAAGTCACTGAAAGATTTAAGAAATTAGAAAACTTTGAACACATGTTTAGCAAAAAGTGTTTTTCACAATCTCTCACTTTATTCCATCTTTATTTCACCGTGTTTCATTTCACAAACAAAACGTTTTTAAAATTCAGATGTTTTTGAACATTTTACAGTTTTTACCTGCTACTGTGGCTTTAAGAAAGTCACTTTATTTATATTACACCTTTAAAACCTAACTTACAAACTGCTTCACAAAAAAACACACTAAAGTATAAATAAATAAAAAAAATGTAAAATAAAGGAAAGTAAAACAACTGAACAGAATCAAATTAAAACATTTGATGGTAAAAGTAATAATTAGATTAACTGAATCAAATCATCAATCAGGTACTTTTGTTCTGTTAGAATTGATTTATTTATGATTTAGATAAAAGTTAAACACAAATATCCTTTCTGAGTCGGGATGAACTTTAACCTCTGATGGCAGAAAACTCCCAGGTTTACAGAAAACTCTGACATGTGTTTGAAGAAACTAGATATCCAGCAAGTTCAACACGTCTGACATGTGATAACTGTGACAAACAGAAACAAACGGGGTCCAGTCTGGTTCTCATTCAGTCTTTCTGCGTTGGAAAACTTCTAATGTCACTTTTTCCTTCTAATTTGCTGCTTAATGATCCAATAAATGTCAACATTAAGGCTGAAATGACTGGACTAGTTTGTGGTTTGCTACTGTTTGCAGCTGCAGTTCAACAGCATAACAGAAATATCTGATCAGTGAGTCACAACCAGCTCCCTGTTATTGGCAGCTTCATTCGAAACCAACACGACTTGTTTGGACTCGTTAGCGCCACAAACAAAGCAGAGCGGCTCTTCAGAAGGAAAAACTTTAATTAAACCTGCATCAGTTGCAGTTGGGATGGTTGACAAGAGCAACATTCTTCCACCGACGTGGTGCAACGAGTGCAGGTTAGGATTAAAATACCTCTGGGTTTCATTTGTTCTAATTATTCCTGAGTCATTCAGGAAGTGGCAACATTTTACCAAAGGAAAAGAAAAATATAGTTATTGTTGCAGTGGAATAAGGATATTTGTTATTAAAAATGCTTAAGTCTTCAGGTTTTTAGAGAAACAAGAGATGTATTATTATGTTTTTCCTGGTTTGTTTTAATTTTTTCCATATTTTCCACAATGAGATGGACTGGAGACATGTCCAGGTGTCCCCCGTCTCTCACAGTGACTGTTGGAGGTAGGGACCAGGAGAGGAGAAGCTGTGGTTTCTGAACCAGTGGTCTGTGGATTAATACTTTAGTTTCTGTCAACAGGTTGATCCTGTTTCTGAGCAGCAATGAAAGGAAAGAAATATTTTGTTATTATTTTGTTTCAAAATAAAACAAAAACAAAGAAGAATGTTCATTTGAAACTGTTTCTTTGTTCTGATTGATTTTAATATTTGGGTGAATGTTGATTCAGCTTTTCAAGCCTTTTGCTCCTTTTAGCTTTTGGGAATCATTTTCCTACTATTAACTAGCATTTTGCTGCTTTTAGATACCCTTTAGCTATTCGAAGCTATCTTTGTGTATGTTTTACCTTTTTAGCTACCATTTTGCTCCTTTTAGCTTTTGTTCTGCCCCTTTTAGCTACTATTCTTCTTGTTTTAACTTAAATAAGTCATTTTCAGCGTTTAGTGTTACGTTGCACTTTTACAAAAGATGCTTTATTTCTATTATTTGAGTGGAAACTTTGCCTTAAATCCGTTGTGGGTTTGAAGATGTAAATAATCAGCTCACTGACAGCTGAAAGCCAGAATCAGTCACAGAGGCTGATCTTGGACATTGATCAGTTTGGGTGATACTGGTTCTCTGTTTATTTGGTATCACATGTATAATAAATCGTCCTGACCTCAGGACACGGCCCTGCGCTGAAATCCCAACCTGCTGCTGAGACTCTGCAGAAGACAGGAAATGTAAAAGCACACAGCGTCCTTCATGAACACAACAAATGTCAGCGTTCTCCTGAATATTCAGAGCAATCAGTCAACTTCTCCTTTCAATCTTCAGCCTCTCGGTTCCTCCTCCCACCTGCCTCTCGTCTCTGCAGCGAACCATTTCTGTGGAAAATATGGAGAGAACATTTCATGCTCTGTGGCAGCTCTGTGAAAATGTCACTCTGTGGGTTAGAGAGAGAGAAGGAAGTGTTTGTCTTTGGGAGTGAATTTTCACTGGGCTTTGTTTTCTTTCATCTTTAGCTTTTGTTGTGTTTATTAGTATTCACAAATACCTCGTGCACTTCAGAACAGCACACAAGCGTCCCGTTCACAGAGCTCAAACACACCGTGGGCTTCAATTTCTGCAGCTTTCAGTCACAGCCTCGATCAATACGCGTTCTGACACACTAATAAAACAAAAACAGGCCGCCGTGGCGCCGTTTCTTCACTCTGATGTAGAGGTTGAAATGTTGAGGTGAGGATTATGCATTGCTTCGTGACAGATGGAGGGAAAAGGTTTGTAAAAAAAAACTATAATGTAAACTTATAAATTTCCCTTTAGACGTGTAAGATGTGTGCAGCCGGGTCACTGAAACAAAGGGACCTGCTGATGTCATTTCCTCCAGGGAGACTTTGTACAAAAGAAGCGTGTGAGAGGCTGATCTCTCCAGATGATGGATTTATAGAAAGCCTCCTTCTTGTGTACACACTGTGGCCCAGGCATTCAGGGGAATTTGTATGAGGGCCAGAATCATGTGGAGGTAGGATTTCGACTGTTTGAGGAGCTTTGTGTTGATGCTTGCTGTGATATTAAGACATGTTTCAATGTCAGATGTTAGGTTGAAACAAACAAAGGAAACATAGACGGGTGTGGCTTCAGGAACCAGCAGAACCAAACAGTAATTAACTGTGTGAAGATGCTGAGCTCAGACTTTAGGGTTCGTATGAAAGAAGCAGTGGAGACGTTTTTCTTTCATTAACTTCAAAAACACAAAAGAAACAAAAAATAAAAGATTGTTTGTATACAAGCTGATAAACCTGAACATTTCATCCATCCATCCATTCCGGGTCACGGGGAGCCGGTGTCTATCTCCAGCAGTCACTGTGTGAGAGGCGGGGGACACCCTGGACAGGTGTCCAGTCCATCGCAGGACCACCTGAACACTTATTGGCTAAAAAGAATCTGTTTTTGTCACCACTTTCAGTGTTATCTTCAGCAACATTTATACTAGAAGGAACAGACAGAAATCTGAATTATTACATTTAATTTCAGCCTTTTTAAGTTTAGTTTTTCTTTTTCCCTGTTGGATTCATAAAGTCGAGATATGACAGGAAACTGTGGAGGAAGAAGAGGGTAAAAAACATCGAACAACCCTGCATCAACCCCTGGCAGGCTCGCTTTCCCCTCATTTAGCTTCTGGATTTCAGCTCAGACATTATGTAATTCACTGCTGCTGGACTCAGTCTGCAGAAACCTTTTAATGTGGAAAAATGATGAAAAAGAAGCTTCATTAAAGTGTTGCAGCAAAATCAGAATGAAATTCTTAATATTTGACTCAAAACATGAGGGTTAGGGATGAACGTGTTAACTGTGTCTGTGTTTATATGAGCCAATCCTGTTAGGGAAAGATTCTGTCAGGTTAATATCCCTAGAATAAGTCTGTTGGGAAAATATCCCCATGGTTTTGTTAGGAAAAGATTCTGTTAATGAAAGAACCCAGAGAGGGAAAAAATATCACAGATGAAAGATTCTGTTAGGGAGAAACAATCTTCTGATGGGAAAACTTCTTAGAGGAAAAAATTCTGTTAAGGACCAATTCCCATTAGGGGAAGATATTGTTACAGAAAGATTCCCGTGGGTGCAAATTCTGTTAGGGAAAGCTTCCCATAGGGAATCATTTTTAATGGTGAAAAAGATCCATGGGGAACGATTCTGACAGGGAATTAATTATTTGAGGAAAGAAGATTCTGTTTGAGATAAATTCCCATGGGAGGGGGAACACCCTGGTAGGGAAAGATTCTATTATGGTGGGACGATTGCCATGGGGAAAATGATTCTGTCAACTTGTAATAAATTTGATAAAACCAGAAAATGGTGAAGTCTTAAAGCCTCGTGGACAAACATTAGCATCAAAAACTGAAAGTCAGCACCTAAAAGTGTTTAAATTCCACCATTTTGATTCTTGAGCGGAGGTGATGCTGCCGAACACCGTGACTTCTGTTAGCATGCAGCACATCAGAAGACACAGAAACTTAGTATCACTTGGAATTCAGGTTGGGTTACAAATCATGCAGATCTTTGTCCATCATTCCAGTCCACCGTAATCAGCCGTGACATTAATATTCCACCAGATATAAATCACAAATGATCAGCAATAGATTAGTCCAGACTACTTTTTCATGGTGGTTATTCATGCCAATGTGAAGAAATTGAAAGTCTAAAAGCTGTATCATCGTGTTTCACGCGCCAGCCCGGCGTTTAGCTGCTTTATCTTCCTATTTGAGCCCAGCTGGGACTCAGATACTGACGATACCAATTAGCCTTGGTGCCATCTCGCCCAGAAGTACTTTCATCCAACATTGTTCCAACTCCAGCCCTCACAAGTGTCACTCAGATTGGACAGGCAGTTGGCAGCTGCCCTCACTGGCTCGTCACGGGCCAACAGGAAGTCTGGGAGGGATGGGGGATCGTCTCACGCCAAGTTTGTGTGGAAGTGTTTGTGTCTCAGACAGATATGGGTCAGAGCAATTCATTAATTATGTAAATACATTAATCAGCTTAATATTTCTCCCTCTCTGCCTTGCTGTTATTAGTCTATGATTCCTTCCCAAACGCATCAGGCTTTACGAGGAGCCCTCACGGCCAAACATGCTCGGCCCAGTTGGCTCCAGGCCCGCGCTCGTAACCTTTCCCCATAACCTCCAAATGATGCCTCTAAAGTGGACGAGAAGCAGAGGAGTGAAGCCTGTTAACATACGAGCTATACCAGTCAAGAAAACATTTACACAAACTCCATCCTCCTGACATTTTACGGAGAAGCGCTCTGACTGTGTGAGCTGGTGACATGGTACAAATCCCATGGTCTGAAAACACGGCTTTTTAAACTCCCTCGGGGAGGATTCGTGGGCATATCACCTTTCATGACAGTCTCAGAACATGAGGATACAGATGTCTGGCAAGAAGACCGGGGGGGGAGGAAGGGAGGTTTTGCCCAGGCTTGTCACCCCTGACTTGTTGCGAGGAATCCAGTTGGTTTTATTGAAATCTCTGTTGAGATTTCAGAGAACTTTCATCTTGAGGAAATTACAGTTACTTACCCAATAGACAAAACCATTCATCAAATTTGTGTTCTCAAAGGTTTTACACAAATTCTGAGCCTCTGGCTGGAAGGGAGGACGTTAGACAGACAGTTGGATTCTACTTCCTTTAATCATTTAATATTTGAAAATTCAACTTCTAAAATACATTCATGAATTAAAGCCGCCTTCACACAGCATGAAGACCGCTCCACTCATGATGCATCTATTCTCCTAGTACTCGTCTGTTTTCTACGTCCTCAAGATGCTCTCTGGCATCGTCACCATGCACTATCCTGACAAGACTCTCTTGGACCTCATCAGGATGCAGCTACACAACAGAAGACCATGTTAGTCCAACACTCTGCAGCCTCATGTGTTTAATCTGAGATGTTACTCTAAAACCATGTCAAGATCTCATTCTAGCTCTAGCATGAGGCCAGCGTGGTCAGTCCTGCTTTTAGTTACCAACAACCAAGTCCGTTCAGATACAGGATGACGTGAAAGATCCAGGGCGGTTCTGATGGTTTTATAGTTTGAGTTAATTATAACTGTGTTCAGGTTTCCGTAGTTCTGGTTGTCCCCACACCTTCATTAGGACACTGAGATCATTTCACTGAGAGCTATTTACATTAATATGTTTACCTTCCAATTTCACTATCTTCAGTCATGTATAACTCTAGTTGTAGAGATTTTACAGATCCTTTGAAGCACTTTTTTTTTCAAATCAGCAGCAATTGATCCTGATCAATAACACAGGGTGTTAGTCTCACAATGCAAACTCTAGCAATAAAGGTGATCTTTCGGGAAAATCAAACAATTTCTTGTTTGTCTCTGTGGGGAAATTAAAATGAATGTGAAAACAAACTCCACAAAGATAAATATGGATGTAAAGATTAGATGAAAGTGAGTCTATAAAAGACCAACTGCTGCTGAATAAAACCATCGGAACGTGAAGAGATTCACGCTGCCCTCAGACCAAAGAAGTGCTGCACTTTAAATCACCATTTCAGATGAAAAAGGTGTAAATCCTGTATAAAGATCCGGCCGCTGCCTTTGTGGTTCTGTTCACATACTTTTCTGCCTCTCACGGCGTATGAGGTGAACTCCTGACCTCATTTCAGAAACTGCAGCAGCTTTGCAGCTAAATCCATAATTGAGTCAGAGTTTTCTGTCAGGATCAGCTGTTTTCAGCCACAGATGGGAACAAAAACACTGAAGTTGACTCTTTTTGTTGATTGTGGTGTGGTTGTTCCTCTTTCAACACTTCCTGTTTCACGTTCTTCTGGACAGTTTGCTCCTTGATCCAAACGAGAAAGATCTTAAGTTTATGGATAAAACTATTTTCCTTTTGGTAAAGCACACACCAATAAGTCAAAGATGTCATGATCCCCCTTTCCTGAAGGGCTTCATAAAAACACAGTTTATCTTTGGAAATTCTACTTCCTACAAAGAAAACATTTTTACACAGAATAAAACATTCAAGAGGAAAAAAAATTAAATAAACTGATTCCAGAAGAGGAGGAGGGTTTTCATGAATGTACGGCAGGAGAATAAAAGCTGTTTTTCATAAATCATGGTTGATGGGTGGGTGTGAGAGGATCCCCCACTCCCCCCACTGTCTGTCTTCCCTGATATTACTTTAATTGAAGTTGTTTAATAATTCTGAAGCTATTTTGCCCTGAGCATACACCCATAAACCCCTATTTCTGTACACACACTTGAACTACACTTAACATTCCTCCGTGCAACCTAATCTTTCATCTTCTCATCCACTCCCCTCCCACCCCACCCCACCACCTTGTCTCTGTCTCTCAGCCTCTCCTCCGTGATTCCCACCCTGTCTGTCTGCCCGTCTCTGTCTTCCTTTCATCTTATTTATTTGTCTCCTTGTCCTCCAGGCCTCAGGTACAACTTCTTCAGGAGCTGCTAAATGTTGGGGGTTTAATGATCACTGTCTGTTATTTAGCTCAGGGGAGGAGCAGGTAAACTAAACAACGACGCAGCAAAAGTCTTCAAACCAAACCAGACCCAAGGATAGGACCAGTTCACAGAACAAAAGTCACCTTAAGGTACAACACAGAAAACCGGTTTAATTCAAATCCAAATACAGCCTGACAGGAGAGACAGATAAATGCATCAGGCCATGCTAGGAAATCGTCAGTGAGCTGACAGAGGATCCTGTGTTGCATGTGAAATGAAAAGAAGATGGGGAGTAGCACAGAGCAGGTGAGGGGCAATCAGCAAACAAAGACCAGGTGTGTGGGAAGGGAAGAAGAAACCATCCACCACTCATCTGAGGTCAGGTCCAGGAGGGACACCCAGACCCAAACCAGGACCCAAACCCAGACCTCCCTCTCCCCAACATCACTGTTCAGAAGTTCAAGGTGAACATTGTGCACATGATCAGGCTGCCATGTTGGTAAACTGAGTAAATGAGGTTTATGTGTCTTTAAGTTTTACTGAAAGTCACTCGGGTTTCACAGTGGTGCAGTGGTTAGAGCTGTCTCCTCCCAGCAAGAAGGTTGCAGGATCTCCTCCTGGCCTGGGGCCTTTCTGGGTGGAGTTTACATGTTCTCCCTGTGCACACGTGGGTTTACTCCGGGTACTCCGGT
>JAOXNZ010000188.1:996921-1007469 GCA_028566095.1 Kryptolebias brasiliensis | reverse complement strand
GCAACATAACCTCACACACACACACACGCAACATAACCTCACACACACACACGCAACATAACCTCACACACACACACGCAACATAACCTCACACACACACACACGCAACATAACCTCACACACACACACACGCAACATAACCTCACACACACACACCCAAAGACCTGCCAAAAAGCCCCGCATCATTGATTCCCCTGAATCACACGTCCGCTGAACCAGAGCGCCAATATTTCCATAAAACGATGGTGATGAAGCTCATCCTGCTTGCTGATAATTGTTCTGACCTACTCTGAGGATAATTAAAATATTAAGGACAGTTTAATAATGACTAAATGTCAGAGGCATCATGAAAACAAGGTTAAATAAAGACACAAATGACAAGAAGAACAAATTCAAACCTTTAACAATCAGCAGGAGAGAACAGATGGTACCAGGATCCATTTCTTTCTTTTATTTCATGTAAATTTTCTGTTTGATCCTTGATTCTTTTAACGAAACATGCAGAAACATGTAAAGGTGTTTTGTTTGTTCTGCAGATGTGTGTCAGAGTAATTATCATCCAGAAGCAGCTGCTGAGAACTGAGGCAACATCTGAGGAAACATGTTAGAACTAAACGGATCAGAGATTAACCAGAACAATTAAAAAAACACAGAGAGCATTTCAAGATTTATACTAAAACAGGGAAAAATTCAAAGAATAGCTACATCATTTAGCAACACAAAAGCACCGTTCACAGGCCAAAAACCACAAAGTGCTTTACAGACGAACAAGTAAAATAAATATACAAAAAAGGTAAAACAAGTAAAAACATAAAACTATACAGCTCATATCTAGTTTTTTAAAAGAATGAACAGAATCAAGGCGACAGCTTTTAAGACCTGTCTCTGGTCTGAAAATGAGTCCTTGGCTCCACCAGCTGCTTTTACCCACATGATCCTCTGAAAGTGAGGACTAAAACTTTAAAATAAACTCTAAAATGCACCGGTGTCCAGTGTAAAGAAGTGAAAGCAGCTGGAATGGGTCGTCTCCTTCCTGTTTGTTAAAAGCAGCAGCGTTCTGGACTGACTGAAGACCATCAACCTCCTCCTTCTTCAAACTCTTTAAAAGGTTGTTACGACAGTCAGACGGAGAGGAAATAAAAACATGGATGATCGTCTCCAACTCAGATTTTGACTCCAAAGTCTGGAGAAGTTTCTCAACTGGAGGAATCCTAAAATAAGCTCTGAAGACTGCAGAGTCCAAAAGGCTCGGCTGGACAGATGAGCTCAGTCCACCAGCCTGCTGCCTGATTTTGGAGATTCAGTTTTCGGGGGAAATAGAACTGGACTGCATGATCTTTCAGATCTTTAAGGTTGTTTTCAGTTTGACTGTTAAACTTAAACTGGCTGCGTGGAGTCATTGGAGTTCAAGGCTGAACTTTCTCCACATTTTGTTCAGTTTTCTACACCTTCTTCTTCTCAGCCCTCTTCAACCCTGCTACAAGCTCAAGATATGTTTCAGAAGGTGGATGGTCTGTGCAGAGTCTTGGTGAGGTCTTCAGGGCAGTTAGGAACCCAGTGGGCTCCAGAATGGTTCTGAGCGTGCACTAATCATCTGTAGTAGGGGTGTGGTTGTTTATCATGGTGGTGGCAGTGTTGGAGAGTGGGGCAGTGTATCCATGATGAGGGACTCGCTTGGTCCTTAAGATCTGAAGCAGGACTGACCACGCTGACCTCGTGCCTAGGCTGTCACCCTGATGGTGACACGGTGATGGAAACAAACCGAGTCTGGAGGTCATACTCGTGCTGGTAGTGTCGTGTCAGCGCAGCGTAATCTTCCAGCTTGTAGCTGCATCATGACACGGGCCAAGAAAGTTGTGCCAGGATTGGGATGAGGGTGCAGGAGAGCCTCTCAGGGTAAACAGCAGGAAAACCTGTTTGTTCAAACTAAGAGCTTAGCTGCATCATGACTGTTCTTACATCAATGATTTTCCAAAATTTGTCCCAATCCAGTTACGTTCTAACAGGTTATGGAGGACAACGGAGACATGATTTGTGGTTTCTGTCATGTAACTCAGATGCTGCTCTTCAACCTGAACATTAATCTCAACCTTTTCTATAAGCTCTGTGACAGCTGGATGTCTCTGACATGTTTCTGATTACAGTCATCAAATATCTGTGCAAATAAGTACTAATGCTGTGCTGCAGGTGCAGACATGTTAGTAAAGATGTTTATACCAAACAAAAGAAGAAAATAAAACTCATGATTTTATGTCTCTGTTTTGAGGAGCCTGTTTTATTTTGAGTTGAACTTTTCTCCTTTTTTTTTGTATTAGTGGTGGTTTTATTGGAGATAATTCTGCTGGTTTGTGTTTTTTGGATCAGATCGGTTTCCCTGCACTCAGTAGTGGTTTGCTCCAGCGTAGTGACTCCACAGAAGGAGGCTAATCCAAAATTAGTGGGCAGATATTTTCACATCATTAAACACAAACAGCTCTGAAGTTTGAACGTTTGGCTGAAACCCAGGAGGGTTTCTGTTCTGAAGCCAGAGATGATCTCACTGAAGCTGTTCTGCTCCACAGTTTCTACTCTGCATTAAAAACAGCAGATATATCAGATGTAAAGTTTCCTGCTGTGGAAGATCTGACCACTGGAGTTCCTCTCAGCTCGCCATCCTGTGCTGTTTTCACCGCCTCCATCTTCTGCGTTTCTGTCAGTGAAGCTGCGTCCACGAGGCTTTTGTTTCAGGATTTACATCTGATGATGTCAAATCCACTGTCCTTCAGCTGCTCAGAATCAGAAAACTGAGTCAAATGGTTGAATAAAATCTTAGAAAAACATTCAGCTTTTATTGTCAAAGTAAATTTTACAGGAGTCCAACTTCATCAACCTTTTAATTCTTAATCTTTGGCTTTGCTTCAGTCAAACAGATAAATTTATCCATGAATGTTTTACAATGAAGTCCTGAACCCTCTGCAGGAAACCTTCACTAAAGAAAATCAAGGTAAATAAATGAGTTATTTGTAGTAAGCACTGAATTATTTACAACTTGTTGCCTTTTTAATGAAGCTCTAACGCTTTGCAGAAATAGAAAAAGTTGCATAAGAAAATCAGCAACTTTGCAAAGAAAAAGCAGGACTTTTTGTGTCTTCGTGGCCGTGTTTTCTTCCTGCTGTATGTTTTCAGAAGAAGTCCCTTGTTGATTTGATGTTTGCTGTTAAATTTGCCAGCAGACTTTAGTTGTGTGAAGAGCACACGCCGCCTTTGTTTGTTTGTCCTGTCGTGTCTCAGAGTTTCTTCTTGGCAGAGCTCGTTGACAGGCCTGCAGCTCCGCTCAGACACAAGCAGAGCTCCGCCGCCGTGGCTTCTTGATGTTCCAGGACTAACTGGCACCGTGGTACCGCTCTGTTCTGTCAGGTAGTTAGCCAAAGGAGACATATGGTGTCTGAACAACTGGATGCAGAGAAGAGACAAATGGCTCCATGACAAAGGAAATCTTCTCTTTTCTGCTGCCTTTTCTCTACCTCGCCTCAGAACTTCAATATATTTTATCTCCAGTTGATCTCCTCTGTGATGCCTCTTTAGTGCCAAAATTCTTCTTTACCTTCTTCTTTGATTTATTTTCCAAGCACTGAAGGTGTTTCTCTGTGTTTCTATCAGGCAGGACCTGAAGAGCAGGTAAACAAGCAGCAGCCAATCAGGAAGCAGAGAACAGTCCAGGGTTGGGAAGGTTACTCTGGAAATGTAATTAGTTACAAGTTACTCTGTTTTAAAATGTAATAGTAGTGCATCTATTTCAGTTCCTTTTTGAAAGTAATATAAGCAGTTAAATTAAGTTATTTGTTCTGTTTGTGCACCTTCATGTTGGCAAACAAAGACCTGATACAAAATGGCCACCAGAATCTATTCTTTCTCAGTAAATCTGGCTTTTGTTTGTTTTTTAAAATTTTTTAATTTATTTTAGGCTCATTCTAAAGTTTCTTGAACTTGTTTTATCAGAACTTCCTGTTCATCTAAAACCTCCTGCTGAATCTTTTCTGGGCGTTTCACCGTCTCTCAGTCTTCAGGTACTGTAAATCAAATCTCTGACCTTCTGTGCAGCATTTATAGATTTATAATAACATGGCTGGTGTGTTTGAGTCTTCTGGCTGCAGCTCAGACTGAGAAAAGCTCAAATATGAACAAACCAATGATTATTCTGGAGCTAAGAGCGTGTGGATTGCTTTAGAAATCATGAGGATAAACATTAAAGAACTAAAAAAATAAATGTATAATTTAGGTAACTTGCATCAAGAAGAAATCCTCCATTCAGGGAACATTTCTTTAAAGTTTAACGCTGCAAACAAAGACACGGATATCCTGGGATCATGTTTTCCATGTTTCCACCCCACGAAGCAGCAGCACAACAGAAGCTGCATTCCCTGGAGTCCCTGTTGAAGGAACACGGATCTGTTCTTGTCTAAATATTCCAGCAGAGGCGTTCGCACAACATTCATTCATATTTAAACAGCTTCGCTCCCTGCTGCAAAGGAGCGTCTAATGTCAGATTTTCTTTAGGTTCAGCTAAAGCTGCTCTGTGGTAAATGTAGGGGGCTGGATGCAGATTTTCTGTAAACTCTTCTGAGGGATTATGTAATAAACACAGGGTGGAAAACATCCACAGAGTGTCTTCTTTGACCCGCCGCTGCAACACATCAAACAGGAACAGATTACATCTATCCGCTCAGAGGAAACACAGCAGCTCCATCCATATTTTATAGCAAAGAAACAGAGCAAAGGAGGCTGAAACGATGCTTTTTAGGGACCGCTCCAGTGTCGTGCAACTTTAAAGGACTTGTATAATTGAAAAACTCTAATTTACATGATAATGTGCACGAGTCCTCCTAACTATAATCATTTCCAGTTTCTGTGCAGAAGAAGGAAGTTTTGGTGTGAAAGATCTGCTCCCTGTGGTGAAGTTTCCAGAAAAAGGGTTTGTGTGACGTCACTCAGCGGACTGACCAGTACTCATTTCAAAGACTGATGTTTGGACACAAAGACAAGAAGGATGTTTGGAGGAGTCATGGTGAGGCTTTCAGACCTGAGAACACTGAGCCAACTGTCCGGCACGGTGGTGGGGGCATCATGCAGTGGTAGAATAAAAAAGTTGAGGACTGTCAGCTAAATTCTCCAACTTTACCTCAAATCAGCAGCTGGACGGTTGAAACTTGGACACAGTTGGGTCCAACAGGACAACAGACCCAAACACATCAGAACTGGTTTCTGATTGGATAAATCATCAGAACTGGTTTCTGATTGGATAAATCATCAGAACTGGTTTCTAATTGGATAAATCATCAGAACTGGTTTCTGATTGGATAAATCAGGCTGACATGAAGCTTCTGGAACAACCTTCCAAAGACCTGACCTCAACCTGATTGAAAATCTTTGGGTTCTGATTATAAACCGGGTCTGAAACCAGGAAACCAACCAGTTTAACTGGTCCGATATCAGGCAGGACTCTGCTGAAGCTCGATGATGGAGACAGACAGCCTGAGGTCCAGGAGACACCGGCTGAGGGACATTTAACCTGGATTTGTATGTAGATTTCTGAGCCTGTGTGGATCAGAGAAAATCCACAATAAATTCAAAGTTCTTTTTAAAAATCATTGAGTTGTGTGTTTTAAAATCAGTTCAAATAAATCATTAAAAGCCCCAAATCAGCCTGACTGGTTGTAAAATGGTGTTGAGAGTCCTCAGAGGATCCTCAGCATCTCTGGAGTTAAATAAGAGCTGTGAGGCTGCAGGTGAAGAGTGGATTGGTGCTGTCGGATCAGAACCAGGAGGATGTGAGAAGAAGGCTATTAGTTCAAGAAGAGAAACATCGTTAACCTTTAAAATGTGCTCAAGTATCAGTTTAATTACATGACTGAAGACACAGACGTGTCTGTACTTCTTTGCTCTACAATAAAATGAACAAAACATAAATATATTAATGTTCACTTTGTCAAATATACACCCTATTTTACACTCAGATTATTATAGGCCTATTTTGTTTAGATGATATTCTATAAAAGGATCTTAAATGTTAGAGTAAAGCTACGTTTACAGAACAATAAACTGTTTTCAAACAAGCAGAACTCAAATCAGTGATCGTCTCTGAAGACTTTTGTTCCAGTTTTCAGATTAAAGTTTCTTATATGAAAATAAAAAAGAAGATGTGCAGCTGATACGACACACACACCCACACACACACACCAACACACACGTTATAAATGTGTCCATGAGAGAAGATCTGAAGTAACCTGGCAGAGAAAACTCAAACACACACAGGAAGATGTTACAGCAGGGATTATTACAGATGATGTAAAGGTCAAAGGTCACTGTAGGCTGTATTATATGACACCTCACCCCCCAGCTGTTTCTCTGTGTGACCTCAGGGTGAAATACCAGCAGAACCACGTGGTTCTGGGAACGACAGTGTTCAGGTTAACCCTACGAGTGTCTCACTGAACCAACACCACCACAGGTAGTTCTGGGATTTTTATGTCTGCATTTAATTTAAAAACAAATAAAAAATAACACAGAGTCAAACAGAAGATCAAAATGACTGAAGTTTGATAAAAAAGGGTGAGAATCTTTCTTTTAAAGAACAGGTAAGTCAGATCAGGAGTGGTGAACACACAAAGCATCATGTTTTTACAGATACTGAACTAAAATCTGCAGAGGCTGAGTCATCCCCAACAGATAATGTGAGAGCTAACAGATCACATGAGATCTTTGTTTAAAACTTTTGAATGAAAGGCAGAGGGTGATAGGCATTCCTTCAAGAAAGTTTCATTAGACAGATGTTGACCTGTCTTTGCATTTCTTGGGTATTTAATTCTTTTTCTTTATTTATTTTTTCAGACTAAGTTTAGAGTCAGAAGTAATATGTTGGTAGGTTTTTGATCTTCCTGTTGTTTACATTGTGCAAAGAAGATGCAGTTTGTCTGTAAACTGGTAAACAAACAGTTTAATTGTCTCTCATTGCAGGTTTCAGTAAGCGTGTGATTAATAGTTTTTCTGTCTCTAATCTGCCTGAACCGTGCACCTGAGCACAGCTCCCTCCATCCTGACTCGTTTAATCCCGCCTGTCTGAGAAAGTGGGAGAAACAGAGTCAGGTTTTAGTTACAGCAAAGCCTGATGGACTGGTAATGGGAGCTAAGTCTTCCTCACAGAATGATGGGTTCCCACACCCCTCATTAGTTCTCAGAGTCTCCCATCATCCTGACTCGGCTGCTCGGGTATCAGACTGAAGCAGAAACAATCCCAGGGTTTTTCCATGCACAAATCTTACAGCAGGTATACAAATCTATTAAATGTTTATAAAACATAAAGCCCAAATCTGTTGTTGTTTGTGTGTGCTCCACATGTACTGGCCTAATTTTCTGTTACTCTAAAGTTACACGAGTGGTTTGTTCTGAAGAATAGAGAGTGGACTTGATTACTTCTTGTCCTTGCCAGAGGCTGGCTGGTGAAACAGACATTTAGAAACTAGAACACAATTCTCATTGTCCTTCGTCGACACCAAATACCTGCAGCCCTCACACAGGTGAAAAATGGGATTCTCTATCAACATACTGCGTTCAGTGTTCACACATGCACAAAAAACAGGAAAAGGCTCTCTTTGATACAAGTTATTTTGTAAGAAATGAGATTTTTATCAGATGAAATGGGTCCAAAGCTATCGAAGGACGGATGCTGAGAGGGATGGAGCCCAGCTGTGCCGTGGTGATTTGGTGTTGGAGGTTTTTATCTGTGAGAGCTGAGAGAGCGTGAAAATCTGTGCAACATCACCAGAGTGTCAAAAAGGAAAAAAACATCTACAGAAATGCTCAAATACAGTTTGTTATAACCTGGAATTCTGCCACAGCCACAAAACTGGACTCCTCAAATCTGAGGCTGACAGCATTTAGTTTTACACAAATGAGAAAGGGAAACCAGCATTCCTTAAAAGGAATGCATATCACCCGCTTCAATTTTCAGGCTCAGTGTTGGGAATGACCCTCAGCTACTGCCACAACAGATTTTAGCTCAACATCTGTAAAAGTGACTGGGTTGTAGCCATTTTGGCCTTTTGGAGTAAATACTCAATTACATGATGTGTTTCTGAAAAGCTTAGGACCAAAAACAACAACCTGTTTTATTTGTATTTAATATGAGAAGAAGAGGCGTCATTCAGGCTTTAACATTTACTTTTAGGTCAGACAACTGATCGGCTGATAAACTGATAAATAAAGCAGAGTTCATAATGATTGTTATTTTGTCCATTTCATCATCATAAGACATAAGGACCTTTGCCTGTTTCATCTTAACAGTAATCTTCAGTTCATCTATGTGGACACTGAGTCCTGCAGCTGAAAAACCTTCTCATGAAACAGAAGCTTCGAGCTGCTAATCCTGCTAGCCAGGATCTTATATTCCTTCATTTTCATCAGTTCAATGGATCAACATGCAGGGAGTCTGACAGTAAAGCTGAGCTCATCCTCAACCATCGTTTCCACTTTATAACCCTCTCAAAATAAACTACAATGGTGGAGACAGATTCAACTTAGTTTTCTGTTTTTGGTGAGTTAGGCAGGAGGTATTGTGTTGAAAAAAGCCTCGTTGGTCAACAACTTGGCGGGTTTCTACCAGATGTTGGTGTGAAAAACAGACGTTGTGATGGTCACATTAACACCTTCAATTTGCCCATTTAAACTAGACTTTAAGTAGAAAATATGAAAATCCCTACCTGTCCCTACTCAAAGCCTTCCACATCTAATGAAGAACTCCCTTTGTTCTGAATACACACCTGAAGGCCTGCAAAGACCATCCATGTTCTGCTGATGTTTACATCTTAATGAAGTTTTCATCCAGTGTGAAGATGCCTAAACAGCCAATCAGAGAGCTGTTAACTGAACAGGTCAATAATCCTCCCTGATTCTTCCAACTCAGAGCTCACAGACGACTCAAAGGTACTTAAATCTGAGTGACTCTGGATGCTACGTTTCCTGCTTCACACCACCTGTCTGATGGATTCTATCTTCCTTACAAAAACCAACACACACCACCACACAAGCCTGCGCCACAGGGATTCAGCTCTCTGGCTTAAGCCACGACAACTTGTTGATAAAGCAAGAAGATGATGTATAGCCACGATGATAACATTCTAATACTCTATGAATCCTTAATCACAGCCTCGGCCGCACCATTCCACTGAGACGCAGCGGATTAACATTCAGAAGGCTTCACTGCTCCTGATCCCATCTCCTCTCGCTTCTTTATGCCTCTTCACCCCTGACGACCACGATGAGCCTGGGACATGGAGATAAAAGAGACTAAAATGGTGAAATTATCAATTATCAGGCAGACAGACAGGAGGAGAGAGAGAAGAGAGCACCTCTGCTGGATATTTTCCCTGGGTTTAATTTATATTTGACATTTATAGTTTCAAAACTCTGTGTGTGTGGATTCAAATCATCTTAACTCACAGTAAACCAGTTATTAAATCAACTTACAACAGCTTTGGTTTGTTACCAGCACCACAGAACCGTGTGCTGGATGGATCATTGCAGTAAACATGTAGGATTTTAAACCAAACCAGTCGGTTTCTTGATGTTGATCAAATATTTCTAATAAAGAATATTGTAGAGGAATGAACCACAAGATTTCTGCAACTAAACAAGACAAAAGTTGACATGTTTGGAGAAAACTAAACACAGGATATCAGCTCAAATGCCTCATACCAGCTGTCAAGCCTGGTGGTGGAGGGATGATGGTTTGGGCTTGTTTTGCAGCCACAGGATCTGGACACCTTACAGTCACAGAGTTGACCCTCAAACTTTATATCTGACTATATTCTTCAGTGAAGAAAAGATGAAAAAGATGTTAAACACATCTTTACTGTAACGCAGTTTAACTACAGGAAGCTACGGCAACTCTACTGGGACAAATGTCACCGCGCAGCAACTTCTCTGTGTGTTTTAGCGACTCATGGGGGCTGCCATGAGCCCCTCCCTCGTCCCAAAGCACTCACAAGATGTCCAGTCCTCAAGCATCGTCCAAAACGTTAGGACAGCCCAAAGCTAGTTTCCTTACTGAGGAGTTGGTGACTCCATAAGTGCTCTGCTGACTCTCTTAAAGCAGAAGCACAGAATAACAGAAAGAAAATTCTTTTTTGACATTTGAAAAATGATTCAGAATGGTCCATGTCCACCAAGTGATACACCTAAAATCAAATTAGAGCCCCAGTCGTTCTTCTCATCCTGTGTTTCTAAATCCTCTCACCATAAATAAACCCTCCAACCAACCTTTTCCTTCTGTCTTACCTTTGAAGGACTCGACTTTGGTCCAGTCTGGTCTTGAAGAGTGTCCTCAGGACACCCAGCAGCAGAAACACACACCCAGCAGCAGAAACACACACACCAACACACACCAAGCAGCAGAAACACACACACCAACACACACCCAGCAGCAGAAACACACACCAACACACACCCAGCAGCAGAAACACACACACCAACACACACCAAGCAGCAGAAACACACACACCAACACACACCCAG